>JARVGQ010000116.1:16339873-16356379 GCA_031762355.1 Hypsolebias martinsi | reverse complement strand
TATATAGGCTATACACACACACACACACACACACACACACACACATACACACACACACACGCACACACATATATACATACACACAGTATATATATGTATATATATATATATATATATATATATAGTACTGTGTACTGTACATACAAGTGTACTGTATATACTGTATAGTGGCTAGTACTACTTTAAAACTTTAATTTCTGTTTTGTCAGCACATATTATTTTGTAATTTTTTTATGCAAATAATTAAAAGCAGCATATTATGACAGCTATTATGCAGCTACAATGAATTATATTTAAAAAAGCAATTATTTTTTCTCACTTGCATGTCAAGAGGAAAAATAAACGTTAACTAGATTAAAGTGTACAATTTCTATGCTTCATTTCTCAGGAAAGGACAGTTGGCAACTTTCCTTCAGCTGTTGCTGAACACAAAGAAAAGACTGGTTTAATCTGTCCCCCACATCTAAGGTGTTCGTTCTCAAATGGCGACCAGTGAGTTGGTTTATATTTAGAGTAAGACAGACGTTTGACATTTCAAATGTTTGCCTCATCCTTTTGACGTGTGGCGAAATCTTTCCACCCCAATACAACAAAGAAACATCCCATAGCTTACTCCACAGACCTTTTTTTGGTGTGTGTTTCCTGAAACTCTTTGTGTGAGTGTGTGTGTGTGTGCTAAATGCTGAGTGCCGGATGTGCAGAGCAAACAGCATCTAAATGATCACTCTTGATAAATGAAACTGTTAGCATACACAGCCTGAAACTCGATACCGACTGGGGGCACATACTCATGATGTGTATGTAAATTTAGGACCTGATGGGAAGTTTGTTTAAAACTTCCTGTGTATCAAAAGGCTGTGGAGGAGCAAGCTAATAAAAATAATTAGGATACAATTTGTTCCATCTGTGTTTTCGGAGCTCACTGAGGACGTTTCCAGCGAGAGACTATATAAGCTGCAAATACAGTACGGTGCTGAGTCTACAGGCTCAGAGAAGGCAAGACCCCATTTTTCTCTCACTTGACTCGACTTAATTAACCAGAATGAGTCAGAAGCAACACTCAGGATTAAGATTAATCCTTATGGGATTGAGGATCCCTCTCTTCCTCTCCCTCACGCTTTTTCCTGCTCTTCCTCTGTTTATAGTTGACTTCAGCGCTAACTTCCTGCTCATTATTTTAATGGCACTTCTATTGTGAGTTTATGCTCGCGAATGCAGTTAGCTTTTTAAGGCTGCAGCTCGGGAGTGGTGAGCAACGCACAAGATGAACACAAACTCGTGCATCCATACAGTGACACGGAATCAAATAAAATCAAAACGCACCATATGCATTATGCATGTGTACTGCAGCAAATAAATGGGCTTGTTCAAGAAATTCTAAAAGTTTGTCACAAAATGTGTCAAGTGTACAAACTGCATCATACCCAGCATGCACCAGGACTTTGCAGGACTGCATTCATTGAGAAGAAAATGCTTAATTACGGAGATAAAAGTGAATGGGGCAAAGAAAAAAAAAAGACAAATATATGTTTTAATTGATGAACTCCTTAACTAACTGTAACATAGACACAGTGTGACAGACAGCTATAGTCAACCCCAGCTCTCTGCCTTTGCCTTAGATGCATTATTCATCTGTGTGCCAATTTGGATGAGCTCTCCCAAACCCTCGTTTGGCACCAAAGAAACGAAACGCAAAAGGGAGACAAGCAGCGAGGGGAGGAAAAAGAAGTCACAATGAGAGAATGTCAGGGAAAACTGAGAGAAAAGAGGAAGAAAGGAAGCACCAGAACAAAAGAACGAGGGAGCTAGATGCAGAAAACCAGGAGCAGGAATGGCTGAGTCTCTCAGTCGCAAAACATTTAAACTGGGATGTTTTTTTTTATTTCATATTCCCAGTTCTGATAAATGATGATTTCCAAATTAATGAGAGAAAACACAGAGGGAGAGAAGACCAGTGGGGATGAAGACAGTTATTAAATCTTTATCTCACACGCTGCAAAGGAAACGTCAACGCGAGCATGCTGTCAAACACAACCCAAGCACTTTCAGAACTGCACGACGACGCCAGAAATTAAATTCTTCCAGGATGAGCGCTTTGCCATCATCTCTTGTTGTGTCAAGGGTTTTAAGGATGCCATGAACCTCACAGCATCTCTCCAGCACCACCTCCTGTTCCTCTGCTGGAAGCTGCTGTGGTCGTTCATCCTGGGACAGCCTGCCCCAGATTTAACCCCACATGCTCTGTCCCACCCTGCCCCTTCAGGTTTGTTACCTATTATGGCAGCAGGCTGTCACACATGGACCAGATCTCTTTAACTTTACTGCCTAGCAAAAAACAAACAACTGGATCCTAGTAGCAGCACCTCCTCATTGGGCTGAATGTGTGGGTGTGTAAGGGGGAGTAGGGAGGGGGAGTGTGTGGGCTGGATCAGAGGGATTGCTGTTTAATCTGCTGCCGTCCCCCCAAAACGAAGCTCTGAGCTTCTTTAAACCTAACAGCTGGTTGGTTCTGCCACCAGCCCCCTCCTGTTACTGCACCACACTCAGTACTGGCAGGCTAACCAAGCACTTAAACCCCCACCTGCACAACGACATCCCCCTGCGCTATCTCCCAACTGTGACCTAATCCTTGCTGTTTTGCACCTATGCAATCATTCTCACTGCGGTGTTATGAAACGGCATTAACAAACGCTGCTGCTTCGAGGGGCGTTGGCTCCTTCTCCTCTGCTGAAGGATCTGTCAGACTCTGGAGCTGCTCTGAGGATTCGCCTGTCAGATTTGGCCTTATTTGTCAGTTTTCTTTGATTCAGCTCCCTCGGCTTTGTTGTGTCACCAGTCGGAGCTCTTCGAAAGGCTCCGGGGAGTGGCTAACATGGAGCATATATGGCAGGGCTCACAACTGATCTAGATCCGGTCAGTTCTCAGCCAGACAGGTTGCTTAAGCTCCCAGTAATTACACTGGTTATGAGGATTTAAACAGCTGAGATGTTCTGCACAAAGGCTGCCACCACAATGTGTAAAATTGATCTTGTGTTATATGTTGCACTGACATTTATTTACAGGTATGACAATCTTAAAAAAAAAAAAGTTAAAAGTGTACAGGTAATTCAAGATATTTAGATATGGCACCACTTTGCCAACATCTGGACCCAAACTGTCACCCTCAGACAAAGCAACAGCCCAGGAACTAGAAACTACTAGAACATGAGAGTCACTGTTCACAGGGGAGTGACTTTCCGGTCGTTATGGACTGAGACTGGCTGCAGAGGGCACGGAGCAAGAAAGCAGCCCCTGCAGTAAAAGTAACACTCAAGCTCAGCTGATTCATCTCCCCAGAAGGACAAGAGAAATGTCTTCTTAAGAACAGTTTTACGTTCACACATAATAAGCTGAACTATTTGGTCACAATGGAGCTGTTTGTTTGAAGGAGTCAAGGTTTAAAGCATTTAGTATTTTTGTATGTTTTTTTTAAGTATTTTACCTTTTTTATATTGCACCTTGATTTGACTGTTTTTATAACTACTTTTATTTGATTTAATTGCTTTTTGTTGAATTATTGTCGTCTGTACTTTATATGTTCTGTGTTTAAAACAGGTCTCTCTTGAAAATGAGTCCTCGTGACTCAGTGAGTCTAACCTGCATATATAAAGGTTGAATGAAAGGTGAATCCTTCAAAGCCAAGAACATGGCAGCAGCTGTTAGGCATGGTGGTGGTACCATCATGTTGTGGTATTGGTTCACTGTACACTGGACAAAGCAAATGACAATGAAAAAGGAGAACTACGTTCACATTTTTCATCTTCACCTCAAATGAACGCTAAATGGTGAGATTGGACATATTTTTGTCTTCCAACAGGACAATGTCCCAAACATTCTTCAAAGCTAGGTTCAAATCTGGCTGCTGATCTCATGCTGCTGAATATCTCATGCTGCTGTATTGAGTCATACCCACTACCATAGACTCATGTTCAGGCTGCTGTTGTTACGCCATATTATTTTACATTATTAGTGCTTTGCATATCTTAGATCTTTTAGTGTACTGTTTGGCATTCATTTAGTGTATATCTTAGATCTTTATGTAATGTTTTATATAATTTATATATTTTTGCTATTTTTGGGTGTAACTGGGACCTTGAGTGCATAATTTCATTCCAGCTCATGTACCACAGGTCATGCAAATGACAATAGATATACTTGAACTAGAATAAAATGGGTTAGCATTAGCATCTGGAATGTCCTTTCCACAGTTCCAACTTCAGCACTTTTAAAAATTTGTGTACAATTCTTAAAAGCTGGTTCTTTGTCAGAAAACAAATAAATTAAATTGCACGGTGGTGTAGTTGGTAGAATTGCTGCCTCTCAGAGAGCAGGTTGCCCCTGTTCAAATCCAGGCTTGGGACCTTTCTGGGTGGAGTTTGTATGTTCTTCTCGTGCTTGGGTGGGTTTTCTCCAGGTACTCCAGTCCAGTTTCCTCCCACAGACCAAAAACATGCATGTTAGATTGATTGGTAACTCTAAATTGTCACTAGGTGTGAGTGAGAGTGAATGGTAGTTTGTCTCATGTCTCTCTATGTGTCCCTGTGATGGACTGGAGACCTGTCCAGGGTGCCCTCCGCCTCTCGCACAGTGATGGCTGGACATGGGCACCAGTGATCCCTGCAACCCAAAAAGGAAGAAGCGGGTAAAGATGATGTATGGACGTATGGATGGACCTATTCTGCAAGAAGAATGGTCAATATGCAGCCAGAATAATGAAAGAAACTTGATTAATACAAAAGTGGTCCAACATGCTAAGAGACATTTCACCATTTAATAGTGAGGGTGTTTGCATATGCTACATTTCAACGTGTATCTATAATTTTGACCCTGCATGGATAAAAAATATCAGGAAATAATGCAAACTTGTGCCAATTCTTGTTTTTAGAAACCAATGAAGTCATATGTTGTACAGTATATTCATTTCTCTCTGGAAAAAGATTGATTGAAATAAATCATTAAAACCCCCAAGTTAATAGTGCATTCTTACCGGACAATATGTAAAATTCAGAGTGCAACTGTATAATTCTGAGTTAATACACTGTACTACATAAAGGGCCTGCACTGACTTTGCTGTAAAGTCTTATTTTCCATAAATGGGGACGGGCATTAATAAAACACACCTTTTTGCAAAGCTGCACTTGTGCTAGATTCTGTTAAATTGAACAGAGTCACGTGCTCCCTCAAAATAATCACATTAGACCGCTGAATCTCAATACAATGACAAAAGACCAAAAAAAAAAAAGTCTGGATGACAGGTGGTCTATTAGAACTACAGATGTCTTAAAGTCACTGCACAAGCTTCAGAACTGCACCTTGTAAAAATCTAAACATGTAACAATCCTAACTACAAACAGAAGCACACACATTACTGTACATGTGTAGACCCACATGGTAGCACCAGTTCCCATGTCTCTGGTGGCAAGTAATGTTTTCACACTTATGAGAGAGATTGCTATTTCTGCACGAAGCCAGATAACTCAATTATTCATCGCAGATGCTGGCGCACTCACTTTACCTCTATGAGGATGGAAGAGGCGGGTGTGTCTCGCTCTGAGTGTGTTTGTGTGTGTTTGTGCGGGTGTGTGAGAACGGCTGCCTTCAACAGAAGATGAACTGCTGACGCGCCACACCACACAGCGCGAAAGGAGTGAGGCAAGGGAAGAAAAAGTGGGGAAAGGAGCTGTCATAAACATGGCAATCAAAGCGATATGAAGCGGGAGGTGAGAATCAAAGAGCAGAAGAAGAGAAGAGGCAAAGAATTAGTTCCCTTATCGCCTCTTTGAGTCAACTCTGCGCCTTCCAATCCTCTTGAGCTCAATCAACAGTTACAAAGAAAAAGACTTTTTGAATTACAGGAAAAATGTTAACCTCAGCTGTGTTCAACCTTTCTGCTCAGGAAGGTTTCCTAAGCTCCTTGTGCTGTCTTCAAACAAAGCCTTTTGAGTCTGTTGCTAATACCAACAGACCATGTGCGCTCTACCACAGTCAGATTACATGAACAACAGTAATATATTTTATTTCATAAGTATCAAGGGTAATCTAAATACTTCTTAGATTCTTCCTGTTATTGGAGGCTACCAGGGTCTTTTTTCAGTACAACACTGCTAAACACCAAAGGAAGTTGGTCAGCATGTGGTAATTTCTAAAAGAATAAAACTACCATACCATCCCATATCATATCATACCACTTTATTTATAAAGCACTTAAAAATTGCAACAAGGTCAACCAAAGTGCTGTACAGCAAAAACAAAACAAGTAAAGGGCACAGCATAAAACACACAGATCCAAAAAGGTAAAGATAAGAACTAAATGACTAACATTAACAAATACAGACAAGTTAAAATCAACTCACGCAGTGTCAAAAGCCTGGGAATAAGTGCATTTTCAAACGAGACTTAAAACAGTGAGAAAGGGAGCCTGCCTGACATGCAGTGGTAACTCATTCCACAGTTTTGGACCTGCTAGAGAGAAAGCCCTGTCACCTCTGAGCTTAAAACAAGTGCCTAGAACCAACAGAAGTATCTGGTCTGCTGACCCTTATAAGAGCGCTGTGGGACATATGGCTGCAGCAGATCAGCAAGATAGGAGGGGGCAGAATTGTTCAGAGATTTAGAAACTTACAGAAATATTTTTAAATGAATTTGAAAATGAGTGTGCTCTCTTTTGCATGCACCAGTAAAAAAAATTGGGCTGCAACATTTTGGACCAGCTGTAGTGTAGTGGAAGATTAACCTGCCTAAATAAAGGATGAATGAATGAAAGTCTGGCTGATTCCATAAAGAAGTGCACTGCAGTAATCAAGCCTGGATGTTATGAAAGCATGTATCACGGTCTCAAAATAACTTTTGGACAGTATGGGCTTCAGTTTAGACAGTCACCTCTACTGAACAAAACAAACAGGATTTAACAATCGTGTTTACATGACTTTAGTTTCATGGAAGGGTCCATTGTCACTCCCAGATTAGTGACTACTTGTTTCTCTAGCGGGGCTAGAGAGGAAAAGTTGATAGAGAGGTTTTTGATTGTGCCATTAGGTGGAAACAACATGACTTCTGTCATTAAAATTTAAGAAATTTAAAGCCATCCAGTCCCTGATGTCAGCCAGGCAATCGAGAAGAGGTTGGATAGAACGTGTACCAGTGTGCTTCAGATGGAAGTAAATTTGACAATCATCGGCGTATAAATGAACTATTCCTTAAAGAAGACTGCTGCCTTGTGTGTCAAAGATTTAAAAATAAAAATAAAAAAGCTCAAATCTTGTGCAATCAATTTGTGCTTGGAGCATGTATTAGAGATGACTCTCAGCTACTACCATACCACATTTGAGCTTGAGCTCTTTAAAATGGCTGACTTAATGCCATATAAGTGTTTGCTAACTTTCTCTAGTCATGGCTGCCATCCTAAACCAATGATCACTTTCTAAGAGTTTAATTAAATTCTGTCCAGTGGTTAATCAGATATTTTGCTTACAGATAAACAGAACTGAACAATTAATCCAACGTTTTTAGCATAGATATTGTAGAACGTGCAGAGCTCAGGGCATGTGTTAGGGATAATGTGCACCAAATTTAGCTCAACACCTACACAATTGCCTGGGTTAGTAGTTTCTGTTGTGGTAGCTAAGGATTCTTAGCTGTGACAGCCATTTTGAATCAGGTAGACTTCAAGTGTCAATCAGTTGTACATATATATTTATTAATTACTTTCTGACAGTTTAATTAAAATCCATCCAGTGGTTCTTGAGATAGTTTGCTAAGACAAAAGACAGACAAACACATGGAAGGACAGACAAAAACATCATTGCCTCGCATGGAAGGTGAAAGGGCAATAATAAGTACAGCAAAAAGGCATAAAAGACAGCAACTGAGGCTTATAAATGTGTGGATTCAGTCCCATAACTTAGTGGTTGTAGAATACGCTAAAAGTTGGGTTTGCTGGCAGAAGTTCTCTCAGCCACAGACATTAAATAGTGTAAAGGTCGAGGTTCACTGCCTGCTGCTGTAAGTCCACACAAGCAGCTGCTAAGTGCTGCCCCTAGAGTCAATTTATCACCCCTGACACCACATGGAGCCCTGGAAAGTCCTGAGCAAACACAGCATAAATATGGCCTATAGGTGCAGACATAATGTCAACATGTGCACTATTGTGCATGCAAATCAAAACAAAGCAAATCCATACACAACGCTACAATATTGAAATCAGGGTTTTGATAGAAAACGATTATATGTCAGTGTTTATCTATGGTGTTAAATGTTGTACCATGTCACATTGTTTCGTCTGGTTACTTTCCTTCCCCTTTAATCATTTAAACAGTTACATTCTTTTTCAAGTATACGCGGAAAAACAATGATAGGAGTGTCTGCCAGCTGGAAACCCCTCTTCAGCTTGGAATGTGTAAATGTCTCTGTGTGTTGATGTCAGAGAGATGTTGCTCATGCTATAAGGACAACACTGGGTTAGATTTGGAGGGTGACATGCATTTGGATTTAAGGGCAATTTCTCTCTCCTTGCAAGTTTAATGCATTTTGTCAAAACTTCAATCCTGGACCCCTGAGTGATTATTTCTCAGAAAGGTTTGTTCTTTGCATGTACAGTATTGAACTTTTATTTACCTCATTTTCTGGGACTGAAAATGGACATTTTCATGGCATCTATCTACCTCTGCGTGTGCTGCTTGTCCTTATTTCCTTGAAGACAACTTCAGCGAACCAACTGGAGCAGTTTACACATGTCGACACTTCCAGGCAACAATTTGCCACAGCACACCCAGCCCCTGTGGCTCTTCCCATCACCTTTACAGTTTGTGGCTCTCACAGTTTTTGTGCTAAGGCGGTGAAGTCAAAGAAACATACACGTCAAAAGAAGATGCACGTGCAGGGAAATTTAATTTAAAAAATATCTCACACACACGTTCATACACACACGCTTTTGCCTCTTTAATCTTTAGGGCCGGCAGAATCTATGAGTGATTTATTCTGAAGCATCCCCTGCGGGGCAGTACTGGATTAAACCCGAGCTCTAACTGATCATACCACTCACTTTCTGTGTCAGCGAATTATAAATCCACCGCCTACGACCCGACTTATTCTGACTGCACACGTGTGTATGCAAGCAAACTAACGAGGGACAGAGCGAGACCTGGCTTCATGGGGAAAAACAGGGAAACACGGTGCAAGAACAAACCAGCACT
Organism: Hypsolebias martinsi; assembly: GCA_031762355.1. Classification (NCBI taxonomy): domain Eukaryota; kingdom Metazoa; phylum Chordata; class Actinopteri; order Cyprinodontiformes; family Rivulidae; genus Hypsolebias; species Hypsolebias martinsi. Next base: position 16,347,149 of record JARVGQ010000116.1, on the reverse strand, counting down.
GCAACGAGTATACTGTAAGTGTTGTGCACGCCCCCGTGGTATAGGGTGAGTCACTCTCTGCACTTTAAAGCATGCGTCGTGTATTAAATGCCTTGATACGAAGTGCGGCGCCTGTGTTTTGGGGTGTGCACGTTTCATCAGAACCTAACGAAACCTCAAACGGGCCGTTAGAACTGAGCACTGCACAGTCGAAGCATGGCGCACGCTCAACCGTCGTGCAACCATCTCCCCCCATTCACTGGACTGTTGTAAGCATCATCCAGATGGCTGTGTCTAATTTCACTGGATGCTCCATTTCCATTTGAAAGGTGGTTAGTGCCCATTGAGCAGCGTTATCGTGGCTGTGCAGACACAGAGAGCTTCCCCCTGCTCCTCCCAGCCCGTAAGACGGAAACGCCATCGATTTGATTCAGTCTTAAAAGCCAGGTCAGCCTCAACAATGGCAGCTGGTGGAAAAACCATTACCCCCAGTGAATTCTGAAATGTTAACCTACATACAAGCCTCCTATCACATCCCTGCTTCCTCTGACTATCCTACACAACAGCACAGATGGAGAGCAGACAGAAGAGAGGGGAGCTCTGTGGGCTGCTCTTCAATGGTCTATGAAGGCTCCTCTCTTGGTGAGTCACGCCGCCTTTCTTTACGCTTCTTGTCCAAGGCCACCTACCACACACCTCCACTCCTGCACAGCGGCTGCCAAGTCACTATACGCCTGCTCATCCTTCGTGACTCTCACTGCCTCCGATACTGTAGAGAAGTCACACGTGACTAGTTTTGTCCAACTGAAGCGCCTGCTGACCGAAAACGATGCTACCTGTTGTAAGCCAGAAACGTTAGCTGGAATCTAATTGTCCTTTCTGTATTTTTCTGAATTATATAAAGAATAATACATCTCAACTTTGCTTGCTGTGATTTCTAAGATGATTTCTTTTAATTCTATTTTACTGCTTTTGTTTCTTGTTTGGATATATTGTTTTGTTGTTGTTCTTGTTTTCTTAAAGTCCTTTCTCTGATTTGTTTCAGGGACATGACACACCTGGATCTAGTTCTCAATTCCACTCCTATTTGATTTCAGTCAGTTGCCTCAGTTAGTATAAAATCTCATACTTTTATTTTGTCAGAAACGCAACTTTATTTGTTTGTATTGGTGTTGCTCCTGTATCTGTGACCCTGACCCATAATGGGAACAACGGATCTTCATGTCAAGTTCTTGTTTCTCTGCGTTCGCCCTAATTTCCCTGCATATGCTGCATTATTTTAATGTTTCCATAATAAAGTTTTATAAAATCTTGTGCCTGAAGCCTGATTAGTTTTTAGCTACTCCACAGCGTCTTCATGGCTCTGCATGTTAAAAATGGGCTTATTGAGCCACATACTGATGTACAAACAAAACCCGAATAAATGAGAAAGGTCGTCCTCCAGCAAAATTACAAATGGGCAGCCAGATGGGGGCTAATGCTAATCTTGAGGTGGCACACCAAAACCAAAAGTCAGAATGGAATTAGAAGAGTTTTGTTAAGTTGTTGTAATTTAAAGCTTATTTGAAAAACACAATATAACTAAGAGTTAGAGAATCACTTTTTCATACACATCGGCTTACCTTTTTCATTTGCAGTTGATACATTCTGAGAACAGCACAGTCAATACTCAAAAATTTAAGCCTTGTTCTTTCCAAAATTTACATTTATAAAAATATATTACGCATATAACCTCCTGAAACACTGCATCCTAATTGGGACATTTTTTCCCCCACCATAATATTTGATTTACCGTAATTCAACTTAAACTGGTTGGCCTCTTTCATGGAGACTAACTTTTAAGTTTGAGTTTTGTTTTAATTGAAATAGTCTTGTAAATTTTAGCTCCTATTCATTTAAAAACAGTATTTGTTTTGAAGGTTTGTGAGGTTCTTCTAATCCTATAAATCTAAGGGAAATAATAAAAAAAGCACACCAAACAAAAGCTTGGGACTCAAAAGGATAAGACTGTCTTGCCAAGGGGGTCACCACTTTTAGAGGTGGCCTTTGACACCCCCACCCCCCAGCTCTCCTTTACTGTTGCAGTTTTGTTACCCTGATGCATACTGGCAATAAAATATTTATTGATACTGAATTTTATGGCCAGTACTGCTACGATTCAATGAATACATATAAAAATATATAAAATAATGTGTTAGTATATTTAACAATTTGATTAAATTAAAACTGTGCATATTGCTCAATCATAAAATCACCCTGCTGGTCAGGCAGATAAGTGCTGGAGTCTTGCTGCTGGTTGTTGCTTCTTGTTCTACATCTGAATGTGAAAAACACACAAACATCCTCCACCTGCCATAATGACAGAGCATTTTTTTAATTTTTAATTAATTAAATTATTTTAATTAATAATTAAATTTAATTTAATAATAATTTTAATTAATTTTTTAGTTTAAATGTGTGGCTCCACTAAAAGCATGTGATCCTGGCGATGCAGACAGAGAAACACACTTCCTTTGTTGGAGCTGCTCTCATTATATTGGCATAAACTGTATTCTGGTTTGTGGCCTGTAGCCCACATTTTGAGACTTTAGGCTTTTGTGGATTATTAAAGCAACAGTTCAGAGCGTTTGAAGTGGAGCCCTGCGGAACGGTTATGAACTTTTTATTTTATTGAAGATAGCTTTTTGAATGAACTCTGGCCGAACTGAGAAGCTAATGAGTAGTGAGAAAAGTGCCAAACCCAATGTGGACTATTGTCACTTTAAAAACAACCTCCAATCTATTTTTTAAAGCTGTTAAGGCAAACATTATTTTATGAACAGTTACTATCAATTTTGCAATATAAGGGTATTTACACCAAATTATATGTGCTAAAAAATGTCAGAAGCTGCTATTTGAAGCAATGCTGCTGCAGCCTGGAGTGCTTTTAGTAGGAAAATTATAATAATCTTGTGAGAATAATTGCAACATTTGGAGTTGTTTGAAGGCAGATTTCTACTTTAGTCTTAAACTCACTCCAACTAGCCATTAGCTCATCAATTTAGTGAAATTAAACTCTCCCCCCCACAAAATCGTGTTTTTTCAAGCTAGCCACAACAGGTAAAATGTTTATTATTCACAATATTTCCAAAGAACCTGATTTTAAAAGACGTAAACTGGTTGTTGAAATTACTAGCCGACATTTATTTCCAGAAAAGGAACAAACAAACGTTTAAATTGATAATCACAGTTGTTGATAGCTTCTCATTTCTCATCCAAGCAAAAAACACAACACTGAAATAAACAATGCTCTTAATCTGCTGTTTGTCAATTTAGACTGCACTTTGGAGTTTTTTTTCCAAAGGACAGTCTTGGTTCTAGGTGACAATAAATATATATTTTTAATTGGTTTAACTAAAAAAACACCTCATAGTGCATGAACCATCAATCTCAAACCTTGCTTAAATGGTTCTTTTGACCTCATGACATCACTGAATTATTTTACACATCAACAGGATGCTGAAGAAAAAAATTCAGAGCGACCCTGTGTTGTCCTACAGTAAAACAACAGAATAGACCTAAACGCCACATCACCATTCTATTTTACAGGCCTTACTACAGTTTCTGACTTGCATGCCTTGCATTTTTGATCCCAAGGAGGTTTATGTGTCTGCCACTGCGAGTCAAGTTAATACAGTTCAGCTAAATGAGTTAGTTCGCTTAACTGGGTTAGCATAGATTTCACGACAAACCCCACGCTGACAGACCCAGCTTCGTATCGATCAGATGAGTGATTGAAGGGTGCGCTTGTGTGTTTTGGGGGTAGGTGGTGGCAGGTGTTTTCATTATACAAGTGTAAAAACAGGAAAAAAAACTCACTACATTTAGATATAAACCTTCATATAGATGAACTGGCAGACTCTTTAAAGTTGCGTCAGCCCCGTCAACAAAGACGCGCACATCCATCGACCACTGATTCAAGTGCAAGAAATGACGACGGCCATTTGCAAAAATAGAAACAATCAGTTCACGTGAAGCGCACAAGAAAAAGCAGAAAAGTGTGAAGATGAGAAACTAAAGCGGATACCCACTGGGACCTCAACTGTCTTTCATGTAGCGGTGAACACATAAATAATCAAATGAAATAATGAAAAAACAGCCAAAAATAGTCCCAGTGTTTTGTCCAGTAATGTACTCACTCACGGCAGCGTTTGTTTCGTGTTCTTCAAAACCGCCTTCAAATGTAATCACGTCAATTTGACACCGTAAATATGCACATTTTGTTCCAGTTGCACAATAAATGAAATCGTGATTCACTTCCTACAATTTGTCACTAAAATGACTGTTTATCTTTGCGCTTTGATACGCGGCTCGCTTCCGCAGCTCACCCCACTATCTGATGGTGGCTACGTGCAATCTGCAAGGTGTTGGGAGAGGAAGTATAAAACTAAAGAAAGACATTTCCAGGGTTTCCAGACACAGAGAAATCTCAAAGCTGGTCGTGTCACTTTGCTTCGTTCAGCTGCGATCTACTGCCTCCTAAAATAGCTCAGCGTTTCTCTGAAGCCACACAGGCTCTTGTCTTAACGCCGAGATAGACGAGAGGGATGCATGCTGCAAAACAAGACGACGTCAGTGCAAGCAAACCACAGCGTGCACGCAAACCAGCTGCGAGATGTAGAGAAGAGGTGGGACTGTGCTGTGGGGCTGGAGACACGCAAATGGTTCAGTTTGGTTGTCATCTGGAAACATCACAAACTTAAAAGCGAGCGTTTGACATTTAGCCCAGTTTTCAAATCACTTTCCTCCTTTTTGAAAGTCTGATTTGCGCAGGTGACGTTAATATCAACAGTGGTGGTTTGAGACTCTTTTGGGGGGTGTTCAAGCATCCCAAAATTTTAACTCAGCACCCCTGAAAATTTAAGAAACCATCATTAGGATTTTGTAAGGAAGCTCAGTTCTGAAATCTTAGATTCACTAAAATATTTAATACATTAAAAAAAAACTATAAATTATGATACTCTTAAAGAGGCCAGTAAAATATGACTTGTTTTTGCAGAGTCGGATCCTCAGTACCACCTGTCAGTCAGGCCGCTTGTCAGCAACTGACCAGTCAGTGACCTCAATTTGACCCGAAGGTAAACACCCCTTACCAGCAGAAGCAACTCCCCCTTTTCCTCCAACAATGTTGTCGGAGTTTTACATTACAAATGCTTTGAGTTAAATTGTAGACCAAGGTTCATGCTCAATAATCCAGGTAAAACCCCAACAATGTTCAGTCAGGTCATCTGGGCGGTTTTTTTTTTTTTGCTGAGATGTTTCATCCTTCATCCAAAGGACTTCTTCAATCTGAGGAGCCACCAACAAACTGAGTCCCACAAGCAGCACACACCCATAGTGGAAAACCCCTGTTTGCTGGTGATAAGATGGTTTCTGGGGCCTCCCCTCTCTCCCATCAACTCCTTTGAGGCAGCTATAGCCAAAGTGGTTCAAAACACCAAAGTTCATGCTCAATAATCCAGGTAAAAATCCAACAATGTTCACTTAAATTAAAGGTTAATGCTTAAAGCTAGTTGTGCGTTGTTTTGTGTGTTTTGTGTGTAAATGGCTACAACTTCTGGATGCATAAGTTTAGTCTTTGTTTGCTAAAAGTCCTATCTGTGACTAAACTCCTCCTTTACGGCCCTACCACCCTGAACACAGCCGATCTCGTCTGATATCGGAAGCTAAGCAGGGTTGGACCTGGTTAGTACTGTACTTGGATGGAAGATCGCCAGAGAATACCAGGTGCCGTAAGCTTTTGCACTTCTCATGAACCACACCATGGGGTGTGTTGTTCAAGCCAAGAGTCACTGGGGAATACTGGGCCATACTGGGGGCTAAGCACTCATAAAGTCAGATCCTGGAATAGCCCCTGATATCAACCATCGCCAAGGGTGATAATGGTTTTCCTTATACCAGGTTGTGTGATTGTTCTTCTGTACCATTAGCAAAATAGCTCATGACCCTCTGGCAAGGATTTGATTAAAACTCTCATATCTTACAATAATCACATGAGCTTGTATGTAGTGGCATTTATAAGCTTTGACTAAAAACAGTTTCAACCCGTCTCAGCATGATAAACCCAGTTTAAACCTCTGGCATGAGAGGAAGTGCATTTAGCACAAGGTTTTATGTAATGAGACACTTCCAAATTCCCTGAGCTAAATCATATAACTCAGACCGATTGACCTCCTTCTTGTTTTTGTTTTGATTTTGTTGCAAACTGGTCTTTAAAGCAGGAGGCAGCCTCTTGAGTGGAGTTCAGATGATGCCCTCGGTCTTTCCACAGGCCCCTCTTATTAAGCAGCACCACTAAAAGCCGGAGGATTCTCTTACTAAAACAATCAATATGAGATCTGTCTTGCCGTCATCCCCTGAGCCCTCAACTCCACCCTTCATTCTTCCTCTAACTTTCACCGTACCCACACAGGCTCGTTCATTCACAAGTAAAGGCCTCACATTGATTGAAGGAATGCACATTTCTCTGCAAACGTGCATGCCACAGTTTTAAACAAAGATCTTTTTAGTGCCCATATTATGTGTTGGATATAATTAGCTGCTAAAACAACAAATTTTAGCTTGATATCTGTAAAATTGACAGCAATATAGCCGTTTTGGTGTTTGTTAAGATTGATTAGTGGTGGGAACCATCTTGAATCGTGTGGACTCTGTTGTAGCTGCATATCAAATGAGTTGTTTCTGAGAATTTCATTTAAATATTTCAAGTAGTTCATGAGATATTTTGTTAACAGACAATCAGAATTAACAACAAGTGTTAACACCAAAGTTTGCATCATCTATTTGTGGTCAGAGTACTGTATGTAATAATTATTACCGGTACTCTCAGCTTCTATCAAACCACATTTCAGCTCAATATCTGAAAAACTGACCAAATTATACCCATTTTTATGTCTCTTAACATTGCATGGCTGTGGCACCAATTTTAATTTGGTTTTACTCCAGACGTTAATGAATTGTAGCTGTGCATTCAATTACAGTAGTCCCTCGCTACTTGGCGGGTTGTTTTTTTGTGGACTCGCTCTATCACGGTTTTTCAAAATAAGATTGGACGTGACACACAACTGGTTGATTGATGGATGAGCCGCACGATCGACATGTAATTTTTATTTAAAATGAATTACTGTATTTTAAATTATTTAGCACCTGCTGCACATTTGTGCAGCCCATACTGCAGGATAAAGGCTCCCCCATAGTTCTGCGTACGGCCATACGCGTGTCCGTACGCGCGTACTGAACGCAGGCAGTTCACCCTCAC
>JARVGQ010000116.1:16181826-16193948 GCA_031762355.1 Hypsolebias martinsi | reverse complement strand
GTCACTGGGGGGTCGAACGTAAGTCCGGAAAACCGTAACTCGGGTAGGTCGTAAGTCGGTGACCACCTGTATATATACAGTATATATATATACACACATATATATATACATATATATACATATATATATATATATGTATATAAATATATATATATACTGTATATGTATTAAGAGGACATACAAACAAATAGATAAATGTAATGACCACCCAAGGACCTTAATGATAAAGCCATGATGCATGTGATGACAAAAGACAATGTTGCATGTTGCAGTGCACACTTTTCCAATGTTTTGCTTCACACATCATCATTTGTGTTCTTAGATTGTTTACAAGCATGCTAATACACAATTTGTGTGTTTTAAATTTGAGACATACATAAAAAAAATCCATGTTTGCCAAAACTCCCATCTGCTAAAGACCAAATTGCCAAGCTGTGCTGCTGCTAATTTCATTTTATGCTTTTTTTTTAATGAAAACAACGACGCACCTACAACAGATCACTGAAAAGATTTATTGATATAGATTTTTTTTAATTGTAATTAGCATGCTTGATATTTTCTTTAAATGTAGGTTTTCTGCAGTTTTGATCGGTGAGTGCAGTGTTGGCGCTGGCAGTTTGTTTGTGTGTTGCTTCAGACAGAGTTTGGGTCAGAGCAGGCTTCAGGCTCTGCTGTGTCGTCCTCCTTTGTCGGGCAAATCACTTGCCTTCTGCTGAGGTCAAGGTTTAGTTAAGGTCAGAGGTCACCAACAACAGCGGGTGTTCTTACAAGGCAAGGTGCGGCGTCTGTTACATCTGCTAGACACAAAGAGGCGTGCACACAAAGCTTCACGGGCCTTATCAGGCGCACGCAAACTGACGGGACCTTCCAGACGTGTCCCCCTCATGAAACGCTCATGTTTAAACTGCTGCTCATTTCCATCTCTAATTGACGCCTCGCATTTACAGCCTACCTCTCCTATTTGTTTGTTCTGTTCGGACGTTGGAAAATGGATCAAACAGTGAAATGGTCTTCCTCGTCTGTACAGTTCCGCCAAATCCCCTCTGTATCCTCATGCTTCTGCTCACCCCTCCTCCTCTCTGAGCTCCCAGCTGAGCCTGCTGGTGGTGGAGGCTGTGCCGGGGCTGAGGTCTGCTTGTGGGTGAGGCGGGATGGAGCAGAAGGATTTTGGGGTTGCTGGGGGGATGAGTGTCTGAATGTGTGACACGTGCCAGGGTGAGTCCAGCTCTTGCTGTTTCTGATTCATACTATCACCCCCAGCCCCCACACACAAGAGCTGGCAAACACACACACACGCACACAGAGAGAGAGAGTGAGAGAGAGAGAGACAACCCTTTCATCTCGCCCCATCCATCCATTATAGTAAGAGACAAACTCTTTTGACAAACATAGCATGCTCCATGTAACAGCACACAAATGTGCACAACATAGAAGAACCACTCATCCTGATTGGCTCAGAGCAGGGTGGTGGTGGTGGTGGTGTAATTAAGGTCACATGGTGCGTGTTACTGTAATCCTTTACAGAACCCAAGGACAGGTTGGCCTCCATCAGCGGCTGCAGCCATCACCTAAAAAAAAAAGAGGTTCAGGATCATGGTTTAATAAGATGTGCTGCTCCGAGCTGCACCACGAAGGACGTGAGCGAGCGTGTCGAGATGAATTTTTTTGTAAATGTGAGCGATACCTGCGCCAGGCGACAGAGAGGAGTACAGTAATACAGTGTGAGGTGTTGTTTCTCAGGGGAGGCTGAGGTGACAGACCACGACGCCTCTCACTCCACTGATTTTGCCTGCCACCTGCTGCCTCATATACTCACAGCTCTACAGTCAGTTGCCATGGAAACAGGAGGATAGGGTGTACATTTTTGTGTGTATATGTGTGTGTGAAATATGTACACATTGAGGGAGATCGAGCCGCTGCAGAAAACAACTAATAGTTCCAGTTCATACAGCAATCGTTGTTGTTGCTTCGTGTGCACCAAGCATCCATGAGTTTGTGCTTCAAGGAGCTTCACGTTGTCAGATGTCCCATCCTTTTCCTGTCTGTTCACCTGAGGGACGGAGGATTAGGCGATTAGCAAGAGATTATCAGGAGGTGAATCCCCCTCGTCCTGCTAATGTCCCAGCAGCAGTTCACACGTTGGCACGCTAAAGGTTCCTGCTGTCATTTCCCAGCTCCACCTGCACCTTCCTCTTCTTCTTGTCACGCTCTTGAACGAGCTAAAAGGCCCAGAGGATTCAACACTGAAAAGCACTCAAAACTCAGTGTGCTGCGATCCTGTATATGGAGCCAACCCCCTGCGCATAGCTTCCCCTGAATTAGCAGACTCGATGCAAACAGGACCAGTTTTAATAACCGTGTTAATTGGTAGGAGACTAAACAGACTCATTTAGGTGCAATAAGGCAACAAGCACTGTGGACTCTGCACCATTAAGCCCACGTACATTATATTTCTGCTGGTGTGTGTGCACAGCCTGAACACTAACGCACACAAAGTGCAAAGAGGGGGTCTGAGTGCAGCGAGAACAAGGCAGAAACGTCCAGTTATGGCTGTTGTTGTTTCACGTATTGCATTTATTTAGACTAACTGTTAGATATGTTGCCGTTCCGCCGCACACCACTGTTGAAGAATCACACGCCGGCGGAGGAGGAGGGGCGAACAGAAAGAATAAATCAGGAGGACTGCAGTGGAACACATTGCACAACCCAATCAATATTTTCTAGTCACAGTCGGCGTCGCTCTCAGGAATAAACGGAGCCCGATGAAGCACACGGAGAATCACAGTCAAAACGCCGACAACTACTTGAGAAAATTCCTCTAAGCGAGGGGAAGTTTGTGTGCTCGGGGTAATAGGGTGTCGCTCTATTTGCTTATCTCAGCATTCATGTCTGATGACTTTGATAATTGAGCTTTTGTTCAGGACCTCCCTCTCCTCCCCACTGCCTCGGCCTCCTCCCACTCCTTCCCTCTTCACATCCCTTGGTGCTGTTATTGCTGTGATATTTTTCTCTCCTCCATCCCAGAAGTAATTTGGCTTGTGAAATTGCACCTTTTTCCTCACCACCCCCCCTCCTTGGCGTACTCCTCTTCGATTTCCTGTCTGGGTGGCTGCAATCACTCTTGTCTTGTCTTTGGACCACGACCTTGGCGGCAAACATCGACTCCAATCCATCCTCATGGAGATGACCCACATCTATCACCATGGAGACAACCTTTGAACCGTAGTGTGCCGCACCCACCCTGAGGGCTCAGCAGACCCTCTGCTGGATGTGCACACACTTCAGAACGTTACACGGACACACAAGGCAAACGGTGTGGAGGCATTTTTGTGAAGATGGTGGGTCTTTTTCATCGTTTGATGTTTGGGCTGCTTCCTCGCTGCGAGGGGGCTGAAAGTCAAATGAGGGCGATGTGAAATTCAGCCAAACAGAACAGCAGGCAAATAGATCTTTTAGATGTTTCAGTCCCATTGATGTGCTAAGGTGCAACAAGATGGATGTAAGACATGGAAAAAAGTGCAGAGACAATTACATAAAGACGGAACAGCAGCTCCTCAGGCTGCTCCATAGTTTTTTTCTAAATGCAGTGTTTCTTTTATTTTGTTTTAAAGTGATATTTCATGCATTTTAAAGTAAGGTTCTGTAGAAAGTTTATAAATAACAATTTCTTAGCTGTTGCTGAACAACCACATTTTAAAGAGGTCTGACTGGATAGGCAAGCTAAAAGCTAATCCGAGTGGGGCCTGGGGGATTGTTGCCATCTTAAATCAACTCCAATATGCAAAATTTCATTGCAGCTTATGCAGAGCTGTTTAGACTTTGATGTAACCATCAGTTTTGCATTATGAATACATTTACATAAAATACTATCGTTTTTGCAAGCACAAACAGCTGCAAACTGGCTCACCAACATTACTGCCCCAAGTCGTACTACAAGCACAGTTTGAAGCACTTCCATCAAAAGTAGAACATATATTTCTGGTTTAATAATCATGTAATGTGCTGCTGATGTAAAGGTTTACGAGTTAGTAATTGCATGGACTGCTGTACTATGAAAGTTTTAAGTTATAAGAAGGCAAAAGTTAATTTTAATCTGGGCCTGTTCATCAGAATTAAACTCTATGAGGTCATTAAAACATCACCATATAAGATGTTGATTGTTCAAAAACTTTCTGCAGAACCCTACAACAAAATGTCAGAACTATCTCTTTAACATTTTAACATCCACACATGAACGAAGCAACTCTTTTAACTCATTCAACCTTTATTCATGAGGTCAGTCTCAATGAGCCACGAGGACTCATTTACAGAAGAGACCTTTTTAAACAAAGAACACATGAGGTACAGACAATCATATAAATATTACACAGAAATCTAGATCTAGAAAAATCTGCAAATCTGGATTAATCATAATAATCCCCACCCCTCCATTCTCACCTGCATCAGCAACACTGTCCTTAAACGTTCAAAAGCTTGCCAGTGTTATTTAAAAGTCGGACAACATTCAACAGATTTTCTTTAACTGAATTCTCACCCCTCACTGTGGCTGTTGCTCTAGAATATTCCAGAAACTCTGCTTAAATTCCTTAATGGGTGCCCTGAAGTCATTTATTACACTAAAAGCATTGGTTTCTTTGCTTCTTCTGCAAAAAGAGCGCATTTATGCTTTTTTTCCATTTGGTATCAGGTCTAAGTTATTTGTTTCTGGGCTTCTTTTCTGATGCCACCATTGTCCTGCACGTGTTTAAGCACTCTGCCAAGCAGACTTCCTCCATCTCTATTGCTGGAAGCCAATTCAGTCTTGTGGCATGTGTGCATCTTTCATTACTTCACATTTAACACTAAACCCTGGAGAAAAGGGGAGTTGGCAGGTAGGAAAGTTTGCAGAGAACAGCATGGATAAAGTGTAGGATGTGAGAACAGGGTTACCTATTACATCCCCAATTAATTATTCAAGACTAGTTCAAGTCCAAAGAATATTAATTGTTTATTTTTCACAGATTCTTCTTCTTTTTGGATTAAATAAACATCTTGGTGATCAAATGGGAATTTAAAGTGACATGCGACGTTATTTATATTTGACCCATCAAGTAAATGAGTTCATTTATTTAACAGAATCATTGAAATAACATCAAAACATGTACACATGATTGGCTGATCAATTTCCTATAACTGAACATCAACAGATGAAAATTACGCATCCGTAATTTCTCAAACTGACGAGCATTAAAGGAACAACAGATTACGTCATGAGATAAATAACTTATCTGAAGGCACTTTAACTTAGTTACTGGCAAAGAGAATAGACAAAGGAGGAAGGAAGAAGGAGGGAATTATCTTGGGATATGAGTTTAACCAGGAATGACACGCTCTCCATAGCGATTTCCGCTAGACCCAGGTACACTCCGGTAACATTGACGACTCTTTACCTTGTAAGATGGTCAATCTCAGTCTGGTAAGGAGTATGCACCAGCCGTAGACGTAAAAGGGTCCTTCGGTTCAGTTACGTCCAAATTGGTGGTTCGTGTGTTACCTTTACAGCGTCTCCTGTGATCCGCTTGATCGACAGAAGTAGAGGTCAGTTCCGGTTGGTTTCCAAAATAAAATATTCCTCAGAAGGAATTTTTATTCAAAAGCTTGGAGCTTGAAGCTCGAGTGGGTGTACAGCAGGCATGCTGTGACTCTGGCTGAATGACGAGGTCTTTGACACCTGACCAAGTCCAACAGCCTAGAAAGGGTTTCACTTCTCCGACAGAACCCCGAGACTGTTGAAGTTCCAGGAAGTTAGAACTTTTAAAGAGATCACTTCCTGTTACTTGGTCCCTCCTGATTGGTTCATCAACCAGGAAGTGGGCGTCAGTTAGTTGCTTGTCAGAGGTTATTGAAAATCCAAGAGAGAGTGACGCAGGAGAAATTAGATTAGAAAGTCAGATGCCAGTTTTCTGATTTAAAACTGATTAACTGTCTTAAAACTTCTAAACAAATACTGAAAGATCATTTTGCCCTGTCCTTGACGTTAGACAGTTAGAAACATTCATCACACACTTCTGAAATGTAGAATCACAATTACTTTTAGTAATACATTCTAACTTGTATGATGAAGTTTAAAAATCATTAATACTGTTTCCACAGTTACCTCAAATAAGTGATTACTTCAACATAAGAAATAATAGGAAATAAAACACAATTAAAAATAAAAGAAAAAATACACAAATTAAATTGTTGTTTCTTTTTCTTACTTATTCAAAGTGTCATGAAGTGTCCTCATAATGACTTTGACAAGAGTCTTTGATTATCAATATACTGAGAATAGTAATGATAACAACGTAAAAGAAGATTGTTCTTCTGATTAATTGACTAAGGACAAAAATAAAGAGTCTCTTGATGAGATAATTTGTGTCCTGGATTAAAATTAATGGGATAGCAGTTTCTGTCCTTTCTGAAGGTCTTCAGAGACAGGATTGATGGAGGAGGTATATCACTACAATTGCTATAAGTTTGAGCCCAGTTTGCATCAGGAATGACATCTGGCATAAAACAACTGCCAAATCTTTCATATGAGTTCGCTCATTGTGACAACCCCTGCAGAAGGGAGCAGCAGAAAGGAAAAACAACAACAACAATAAAAGATCATTGTGAACTTGAATTTTGAGATTATTTAAGTTTTAAAAAACACAATAGAACAGTTAGTTATTTTTCAAGCTATAAGGCACCAATCATATACCTTTAAATCTGCCAGCACAGCATTTTATATCATACAACAAACATCTTGAGAGGAAAAATCTCATCAGTCACAGTTTGCTTCAAAGTTCTCCTCATAACTGTCTTTCAAACAACTTGTAGGTATGTTGATTTGAAATCTGTTCCCATGGCATTCTTGATATTACATTTGTAAATACCAGAGTTTGTGAGCATAGGATTCTGAATGACCAAACTGCCATCCTCTGTCATGTGTATTCCTCCTTGCATTGTGTACCTGTTGTGTGGCAGCAGTGTCGTGCGTCCAGGTAATGTCCATGAAATATCTGGCTTTGGAATACCAGCTGTGACACATTGTAGCATTACTGCTGTTCCTCTGATAACTCTTGTTATGGATGCCATTGTGTTAGTGATCCGTGGTGGAAAAACCATCACTGTGACTGGGTAGGATAGTGTTGTTGATCCAAAAGTGTTGGAAGCTTTACAAATGTATGTTCCTTTGTCAAAAGTGGCCACCTGTTTGACCTGGAGGGTCCCATTGGTGAAGAAAGATATCCGTCCAATAGTTTGAGGTTTTTCTAAAACAACACCATTGGGCAGTGTCCATGTGATCGATGCCTCAGGCCAGCCATCCACAGTACAGGGCAAGTTGAAATTTAGGCCATAAGTGATCTTCATCCCACCTGAATAATTACATTTTTATTAGTATTTTCACACACAGTAATGACAATACAAAATATATGAAGCAAAACAAATAAAATTCATATTTCTATTTTCTGCCACTTTTGGCTGAGGCTGCCTGCCTGGGAGGAGTCGATGAGGCACAGGACAGCCCCCAGAAAACTGATTGGTCCACTTAAGGTGTTTACTGCTTGATGGGGAAACAGTTTGCTGGAACTCTTCTGACTGATGATGCCCTCCAGATGGAGGGTGAAACGTTTCTATAAAAAAGAAACTGTCCAGATGACCCAGCTGAGAATTATTGGATTTCTACTTAACGTTTTAGAGTTTTTAGAAAGCTTTACTGCATTGTGTACTGTCAATCTTGACCAAACATAAAATAAGATCAAAAATACAGTTCAGATATTTTAGTGGGATTTTTTGTGGAGTTATTAGTAGTGTGAGCTCATGTTGGCCAAGCATAAATTTTCATAGGAGATTCAACCCGACTGACACCACATTTAAAACACATTTCTGCCACCTTCAAACAACTTGGATCACAAAATTTTAATTGTGTTTAATACAAACACTCTTTTAATATTATTATCTGGCATCAGGTGTGCTGAACCCATGTGTAGGAAGACTACAGGAGACTCCAGGTAAAAGGTTTAACCTTTATTTATTTTCAAATAACAAAGTCAAAATGCTGGCAGGGCAGCTGACTCACTTTGTTAGGAGACAGGACAGGAGACAGATCATAATACCAAAGACAGACAATCCAGTGACTAATGACAAGACACAAGGAAGCTAAATATATATACACACCGATGTGGACAAATAACAGACACCTGTGGTGATTGGCATTGAACGTAGGTAAGACAAGGGCTGAACACAAGAAGGAGGAACACTGAAGGATGAATGAAAACAGGAGGAGACAGAAAAGAGGACAAAACCCAGAAACCACACAGTACCCCCACTCAAGGGCCCATGACATCCCAAGGATGAAGTTACATCCAACTTGGGTGGGAGGAGGGATAAAACAGTACAGAACAGGACAGGGGACACACAGAGGAACACAAGCACTAAAAAACAACAAGGGGGGGTTGCGAGAGAGAGCAGTTGTTTCCTCAGTATGCAAGACCCAGGAGAAATTTATAGTCAGCCATCCAAGGCCGTTTGGGGAGTCTGATTAGAGATAAGCATGAATTATCTTCACTTCAGGCAGACAGTGTACTTTTCTGTTGCCTTGAGTCCAGATGGGCGATATAAATCCAATATGTTCCAAATTGTGGGAAACTTTCACCGATCCAAGCTATGAGTCTTCTTCCAGATGTAACCCCCCTGGCCGCATACGAGTCCCAAACACGGCTGGTGGCCTGCGATTCTCAGAGACCGCATCCACCTTGCGATTCAGCTCATAAAGCAACTGGTTCATAGACGTCACAGCACGGATCACACTCTCGTTTTGGCTCGGGAGCTTCGACAGGGCATCAATCGCTGCTGAAGTCTTCCTCAATTTCCGATAGAGAAGTGCACCACAAATGCCGATCAGTAGAGCACCCGCCATCATAAATCCAATTATATATACATCCTCCACATCCTCCACAGAGAGAACCGACAGACATATCATCTTCCACTCTCCCCAGGAATCCATGACGTATCCGCTGGAATGTGTCTATGGGAGGCAAGCAGGTTCTCCCGGACCTGGACATTTGGTAGAAAAAATCTTGTCAATAGAGTTGATCGCCCACGAAACCAGATCCATCGTTAAATATCGTTGATAATCTAACATATAGGATATATTTGCATTTATACTTCTACAATTTAAGTGAATAATAGAAAGATTTTCATCTATCATATTTACATCATTAAACTGTTCTTCATCATAATATTTACTGCATTTTTTGTTGGAAAAAGACTTCTAACTGACTCCTCTTCTACATTGTATATTTTGAAATCTGATTAATCTTGCGTCATCAGTATTTAGAGTATTTGTTCATCAGGCCATTCACTTTATCATACCATATGCAAAATATTACAGGACATATAATTATACATCTTCTATACTCATCTGAATTTTTCCAAATCCTTTAAATCTTGTATTATTTTTTGCTTGCGATCCTTCCTTTGCTCTAATCCAGATTTTTCCATTTCTTGTCCACGTCAAAACTATATTTTTCTGTTTTTTTAATAACATTGCTTCACCTGCAATTATTCCATTTCTTTTTGTTAAATGCTCGTTTATAAAAACTTTTGTTCCCTTAAGGTTTTTTTTGCCTGCATAATTACAGTATTCCTCAATGTCCTGCTTATAAATTTTACAACCACAACTGGTTTAAATTTATCAGATTTGCTGGGCAAGGTAAATCTGACTGGATGATGTCAAAAGCAGATTGCAAAAGCTGGAAAGCCTTAGCAACTGTTTCAGCTTGACAATAAACAACTGTGTCATCAGCATAGAAATGTAAGGATGCATCAAGAATGCTCTGGCCTACATTACCTATATAGATTGTAAAAAGGGTGGGTCCTAAGACTGAGCCTTGTGGTACACCATTGTTGACTGTTAAATAACTGGAAGAAGTACCATTATGTTTAACACATTGTCTCTGATCGGAAAGATAGTTAGAAAACCAGCCAATGGTGTGATCTGAGAAACTGAATTCTGAGAGCTTATGACAGAATTCGATGAAGGGAGCTGGCTAACTAGCTTGCTGTACGGTGGCCTACAAGGCCAAATTCTACGGTGACGGGTGGACACATATAATGCCATATGTACAGTATGCTCAGGAGTAGGAGCGGGAAAAAAAACAAACGGATTTTAAAATTGATTTTTGGGCCTTTAGAATACATTCAGCACTGCCAGGACTAGGCATCTAGATTATTTAACAAATCATTTTTTTCTGCACCCCTACCATTAATATCCCCTCTTTTTGCTGCATACACATTAGTGTTTTGCTAATGTAGCTACTTTTTGTTAATTTTAACACCCGTCTTGCTCCGTTTTTAGTTTTTAGGTTTTGTTCTGCATAATCCAACTGTTTTATGTTCATTTCAGCTTCTGTTCTGGTAAAATACTAACCCAAGGATTAACTAAGTTATATTAGTGTTTTCTTGTAAGATTAAATTATGTAATATTGAAATGATATGCCCAATAACGTAAAAGTAATAAAAAGTTTCTGCTGGATCCATGCTCCTTGTCCTTGAGTTCTCCAGCTTGTCAGTATACTGTATGTGTAATGGTTGTCACTGAAGAAGGGATAAAGAAAGACTGACCATAAATCACATGATCCCCCTCCCCTAATCTAACCTTCAGGCAGAGGTCAGGCCAGGCCTTTTCTTTATGACCCTCTTAAGGCAGTCGAGCTGACCTCATCTACCAGCTGTTCATGTCATGCTAATTATTTAAACCTAAACTTTGTTTTTACCAAAGCTTAATGCTTTTAATCATTCATAAGAAGAACTGCAATGGATTTCTTGTCTGAACCCCCACTCAGTCCAGTTTATGAGACCATCTTGTTTGTGGTTCCAAGCGAACTGCTCCCAGGTGACGATTATGATGTAAGCAGGCAGCAGCTGTTGATTGCCCAGCAGAGCTACGTCACTGGATGACCCACCCAGCACGTATGTCAAGTCTTATGGATCTTCCATAAATTATATGGGTGGGCCTCCATTTTTCATGACAACGAACATACAGAGAAAGTCTTAGGGATTTTTCAAAAACTCAGCTTCAAATTTATTTTAAGTCTCAGAGCCGCCCTGCCTCCACCACAGCATCCAACCCCTCACGTATTGCGCGAGAGCAGTATGAATTTTTTAATGAATTTTACAGATTTTTAAAGGTTAGTATATAAAGCCAAGTGGTTGATGTGTATGCCAGCAATAACTGCACAGTACATTTGAACCACCATTTCCTGTCCGATCGTTGCAAAGTGTGGGTTAGTTTGTATTTTTTTTAGTTTCTAGTTCAGTATGGAAGCTCCAAAAACAGTGCTGTGGGCCAGTGACGAGGTCCAAACCTTTCTGTATTTATTGGTGGATCAGAGGGATCAGCGCAAGTTGGATGGCGTTCCAAAAAACTGCCTACTTTGCGTTGACGATCCTGCCAAAAGAGCAGTGACAATTCACCTACACCTGCGAAGAACTGATGACGAGAACTGAGTTGAGTCATACTTATCAATGAATGGCAAAGTGGCTTTATTGTTGTAAGCTGCAGAGTTACAGTATTGCAACACAAAACAGTAATTAGGTTATTCATTTTCTTGTTTGTTTTTGTTTTCAATTGTCAGCCTGCATCATATACAGTATTGTGTCATTGTGGTGCTAAAAATACAATTATTGCCTCATTTTTTGAAGAAAAGAATGAGCTGTTTGTTTCTGTCAGCCTTGTCCTCTTCTGTGTGCATACCAAAAACCGATCTGGAAGCTGTACATCCTCACTTCAGAGTTTTTCCTTTTGTGTTTCTCTACTAGACTTTAATGAATAATTGATTTAAAAAATATTTTTATTCTGAAATGTTCGTGTTTACATTTTGATACTTAAAAAATAGATTATACCCCTCCCTCATTAGTGTAGAGCAGGGCTTAATTTGTAAACTGATCGATGCCGGAATGCAAATAGCAGGCGGGCCGATCGGGGGGTGAGGGGGGTCTGGGTGTCCTCCCAAAATTTTGAATAAAGTAGATGCAATTAGGCCTGTCACGATAACAAATTTAGCTGGGCGATTAATTGTCTCAGAAGTTATTGCGATAAACGATAATATTGT
>JARVGQ010000116.1:16156429-16166556 GCA_031762355.1 Hypsolebias martinsi | reverse complement strand
GATAATGGATGGATGGATGGATGGATGGATGGATGGATGGATGGATGGATGGATGGATGGAGGGATGGATGGATGGATATGCTGCAAAATCAAATACTTAATGCTTGACCTGTATGTCTTCTTTTTTTAATTTCACATTTTTTTTAGTAATAAGATAAGGTGTGATACCATTCTAACCTGATTTTCAAAACATAATATTTAATACACACACACTTTGACATTGACTCATTGCCCCAGTGATCTCTATTAGGCTAATTAAGCCAATTAACCTACTGAAACAATCCCACAAGGCCAAGGCACCACCTTGCCAATGCTGTATGGAGTCCTTAAGGTACAACACACACTGGCATGTGTGTGTGACTGATCTGTTCCCAGATACAACAAAAGGACAAGCACTGATTCATATCATTAGCATAAACAAATTAGGGCATCGCTCCCTCGTTAGGCCAAATATGTCTCATTAGTGCCACAGCTGAGCAAACCTTCTGATTAGGCCTCACTGTCTCCTTTTGAAGCCCGCAAAAGGAGAGTCTATTTTTTAATTAAGCTCATTTGCATTTACAAATGAGAAGCTAATTAATGAGACTCATTTTCTGGGGCTTTTCTGGTGTAGCACGTGGATCAGATGATACCTGCAACTGGAGAAACAAAACGTAAACAGAGGCCACTCTCAAAACTAGCAGCCAAATCAATCCAGTTACACGTTTTCATATATATAAAATGTTTTTGCATCGTTTTGTATGTTTCTTTTACATCAGTTTGTGGAAAAACGCCAGCATCACCTCGGATAAGACATTTGCACAACGTGATGTCGTCGCTCAGTTGGGCGCAACTGTTTTCTGGATTTGCACGAACCGTGAGGCTTGTTTGTCTCTTGGGAGAGCAAGGTGTGCAGGAAGGAAAGAAGGAGAGATGTGGCGGAAATAAACCAGAGGGTGACAGGGCAAATACAGTGTTTGTAAGTGTGTGTGTGTGTGTGTGTGTGTGTGTGTGTTCGAGGAAGAAAACAGGCATAAGACGAGGACGAGATGGAGAGAAGGAGAAGTGTGATATCATCAATTAAATAACCCTCCCACGCAGCATCTGGTGCTCTTAACAGGCCGTCTGTCTCGTTGCCGACCATTTCACACTAATTCTCTTCTTTTCGTTCTCTTTTATCTGTAATTTGAAAACACCATTGCTGTTTTACCTGTGGAGCTGCATCACCCTTCCACCAGGAAAATATTGCTTTCCAACAACGCCAGTTGGCTTACAATCAGTATCTAAATGGGAGGGAAACAGAAGAACGTGGTGGGAAAAAAGTGTCCAAACTGCTCGATTTGTACGCTTTGATTATTCTGCAGAACAGTTTCTCGCCCGCTGTGTTACCGTTGCTGCCTTCACGTTGGCTTTTAATATGAGGCAAATGTTCTCCATGTCTATTTTCTGGTTATTGAATGGGGCTCTTGGTAAGCCCATTCTCAACAAGAATGGGAAAAGCTTTTATATTGATTGTCAGAATCCAATTATGAGATTGTGCAAACAGAGCTGGTAAAATGAATTAGCATTTTAACTGTTCAGTTTCATGTCAGATTTCAAGATAAGAGGGGTGTCGGTGAAACGGGCATCAATCAGATCTAACAAATCATAGATTGAGGCGAACTACATGACTCCGGCTTTCAGTTTCCTTTTATTTCTTGGCTCATGTTGTGTTTTGTGTGTGTATGTGTGTGCGTGCACTTGATATTGGAATCTAGGTCATCGTGGCGAATTAAAAGTCATCTCTGCTTGACTACATATAAACCCCTTCAACAACACAGTCAGACAAAACACTCAGTGACTCACACATTAATCACCCCCTGATAAAAGGAAACATTGAATTTCATGTCTGAATATTTGAGTAGAAAATATAAAAACAGAATTTTTATTAGACTGAGTGACTAAAGAAATGTGTATTTTTGACAAATGAGGGCATATTTTTCCACGGTGCACATGAATGACGCCAGTGTGGGAGAATGGCTCTTATTTGATGGAGTCTGCTTTCTTTTAGGAGCACTCTTGGCTAATGACGTGCCTCTGTGATCCAAATCGGGCCTCAACGCTCCTCCTGTCGTCAAGTAACGGAGATAACAAGATGCACAAAACTTCACATGAAGAGGAATCAGCACATCAGCTCAGACTCCCAGAAACTTTCTCTTCGCTGACTTCTTCTGTCTGTGCTCTGCAGCACTTTTAGGATGATCGTACAGACTTCATACGCACCTGCTGACTCTCTGGAGGCCTCAGTGGAAACGGTTTGAACGCTACATATAGACTTAACTGAATCTGAGTGACGCTCAAGGCGGGACAGCAGCAGGATGATGAACTCTTTGAGTCCATGATTTGAATCATTTCCACTGCTCTGTTCTTGTTTCTGTGCAAGCACTCTCTGTGCACACTTGTGTGCATGAATCTCATGCACACTAAAAGCTGCTGGGTTAAACCAAACCAATTTGTAATCCAGCACTGTGGCAGATCTGGACCAAGCCACCCCTGTTTAGTTGTACCCAGCAGGGTGGAGTTATCAGTTTACACAAATATTGGTTTAAAATTTGTAATTTGTTGAATTAGAGTTAAACATTTCTGTGAGTAGCAAGTTGGCCATCTGACCTAAAACACAGGTAGTCCTCGACTTAAGACGTAGATCCGTTCTCACGTGCCGTCGTACACCGAATTTGATGTAAATCGGAATGTACGTAAATAAATGTGACGTACCTGTTTTACCAAGCGCGTACACCGATTTTCGACGTAAGTCCATGGCGATGGCCTTCCTTTTCCTCAATGCACTGCCATCAGAAGAGTCCTCCTTGCGTTTTGGGAGCCATAATGAAGGGCTAATGAAGGGCTAATGGCCTACTGAGATGCTAGTGACGCCGTCCTCCTCCGTACAGTACTGTACTCCTCCGCCGCTGCACCTCGTACTGTATTCTTCCGCCGCTGCGCCGCTGCGTTACGACGTTTGACGTCATAAAACCGACGTAAAAACCGATGTAAAAACGACATAAAAACAACGTAAAAACAATGTAAAATGACATAACCGCGTAACGTGAATAAGGGAGATGCGTCGTAATGTCGAAACGTCGTAAGACGAGACCGTCGTAACCCGAGGACTACCTGTATTTGATTGGTATACATGATGATTGATTGTTTTGGACGTGTGGGCTCTGTTTGCAAGTGTTAAGAGCCTGCTTCTGAGATTTCAACAGGAAGGTGCAATGAAGGCTACCTATGATGGGACAGAGCTGGTTGGCAGGCCGCAGACAGACAAAGTCTTCCAGATGGGGGGCAAAACATTTTTCATTCTCACTTAAAGAAACAGGTCCAGATGACATGATTCTACCATTTTTGTTGCTGAATTATAGTGGCTATAAAAATAGCTTTATATAGAACAAACAAATTCTGTATTATTAGACAATTCTAGCTTTGATCAATACTAGCTAGCTGGTGATAAGTGCTATAATTATCACCTAGCTACATACTAAAGTTTTTTTGGAAGCAAAACTCATATTTTAGTGCAAACTAAAGTTATTTATGAGCCAACCATGTTAACAGCTTCTTACAAGTTATTTAAACCATCCCACATTTACATATTACGTTTCAAAACAGAGGTCCAGTCAGGCTCGGATTGGTCAATGTTTGGCTTTAAATGGTGGATTAAGGAAAAATGACACGACTCTAGTCAGAGCCAACCACTGGTTCAAATATTCTGACCCAAAAATTGGTGAAACCGACCCGTTGTAACCCGACAGCTTTAAGCACAGCAGGTATTTTTGGTATTTTTATATTCTGTTTTTTTTTTTATATATATATATCGTGTGTGATTCTTTGTGTATGTTCCTTTGTACCGAAACTCTGGCACAACAATTTCCTGCGGGCTCAATAAAGCTCTATCTTATCTTATCTTAACCCAGAGACAGAGTTATCAAAAGAACCCAGCGGTTCTTGGAGTGTGCTCATTTTTGAGAGACTCAGTTGGACAGAGGCTCGTCCCCCCTCCAGAGCACCATGCTCTGATGGATGTTAATATGGACTGACGCAAGGGTGTCCCCCAAGGGGGAAAACATGGCCAGAGAGGGAGGGTTTAAGTGTGTGTGTGTGTGTGTGTGTGTGGGGTGGGGGGGTCTTTAATCCTCTCTCGTCTTCACAGAGCCAGAGCGAAAAAGAGGCACTGAACCGCCCAATGAATAAATAAAACCTCAGCCCCCACCTCCTTTACTCCTTCCCAGCCCTAAGCCCTGCACAGGAGCACTTAAAAGCATTTTAACAAAAGAGTCACTTCATTAAATATGGACTTCCTGTGTGCAGAATCTCTAGAAGGAAAACTCTGAGTGACTTTTCTCAATGTAAAATATGGTGGTGGTGGTGGTGGTGGTGGGGTGGGGGATATTGGAGACTGAGGCAAAAAGTGAAACCATAGAGCTCAGAGACAAAAGGATTGAGAGAAATATACCAGACATGGGAATACAACGATAAGCATGGCAAGATAACAGGAGCACTGGGGTGGAAATTGGTGAAGACCTGACAAGTCCATTTTGCATCGAGAGCATGATCTTTTTTATGTTGTTGTGCAGCGGTGCTATCTGTATTCAAAACCCTGGCAGCATAAAATGTCAAAAAATCATTACTGAGATATAAAAAAGGGGGTTAAGAAGAAGGCAGCAGTGTGAGTAAAATGAGTTCCGCTCTCTGATCAGCTCCCTGACAATCAAAACTCACAGACTTCACATCTGACTTGTGACAAACGTATTTTTAGTTTTCATAAAATTTGTAAGTAACGTTCAGGTTTGACAGCCTCCTTTGTATTTTTTGAAAGCTTCATAAAACGGTTCTGAATGCACCAATGAGGTGTGTTTGCTGCCGTGCCACGAATGATTTCGTGCTGTTAACAACAACTGGATCATGTTGGAGCTTTTCACCAAGACGTTTTATAAACGACACAATTTAGGTTCAAGGTTCCGCTTCTTAGTCTTCTTCTCTGACAGCTCTTAACAATAGAAGAAAAAAAGAGTCAATCGTCTTTTAATGGAAGAAGAAAAACAGTTGAAACAATAAGATTCTTCATAAATGCCTGTTTGCCATCAGTGGAAAACACAAATTTACACAGTGATTGAAATGTAAAGACAATTCATGACAAGAAACAATTCTGTGTGTGAGACTTGACTGGTACTAAATGTGCGATAGAAGAGCTCTAAGTGATCAGGATTAACTGAACGTAAAGCTGCAACAAAACAACTCAACACAAAGTATGATCAAAATATTTCAGAACGGGAGCTTGTAGCTTCCTTTGGCAACAAAAGTTTTAAACATCTTTTTCTAGAAGCAACATATTAACATCACTACGGTACTATTCCTGTGGTTTGGTTCCATTTGAGCAGGCGATGAGCTCCATGGGGTCCAGGTTGTGTAAATCCAAATATGAAATTGTAAAAGTTGGATCAGGTTAAAAGAAGTCAGATTGATTCGTGTAGTGGAAATGATCACAAACCAAATTAAAGTATTCCTTTTACCCTCTGCCTTACTATTAAAATTGTACTTCTAACCTACAAAGCCCTCAACAACCTAGCTCCGTCTTATATTAGAGACCTCATTGTTCCATATTTCCCTAACAGAGCATGTCACTCTCAGACTGCAGGCTTACTCGCAGTTCCTAGAGTTTCCAAAAGCAAAACGGGAGGAAGATCGTTCAGTTATCAGGCTCCTCTCTTCTGGAACCAGCTTCCAGTTTCTGTCCATGAGGCTGACACATTGTCCAGTTTTAAGACTGGGATTAAGAATTTCCTTTTTAATTAATAAATCCTATGCAGTCCCTCACTACTTTACGGTTTGTTTTTCGCAGACTCGATCTGTCGTGGTTTTTCAAAATAAGATTGGACATGACACACAATCGGCAGATTGATGGATGAGCCGTATGATCGGCACAGAATTTTTATTTTAAATGAATTATTTAAAATGATTTAGCACCTGCTGCATCTTTGTGAGAAACTTCCTCCTGCTGCTCCTCCTGCTGCTCCTCCTGCCTCCTCTGTAGATCTTCATTCTGCAGCAGAGAAGTAGGTGTGGCCAAAAGCACAGCATGCAGCCATGGCAGAAAGCTGAGTTCATGACATTCTGTGCTCTTTTAGAGCGTTTAGAGTTTAGAAACATTGTTTAGAATATTGCAAGAGTGTGGGAAGGGTTATGCCTTAACATTTATAAATTATAAAATAAACTACTACCTGTACTTACTACTTGTACTACTATTCCTACTTGGCGGTTTTTCACTTATCACGGATCTTCAGGGTAAGGATACCCCGCGATAAGGGCTACTGTAGCTGCATAGCATTTTGATGACTTATTGAGATGCGCAGCTGTAAGAATATAACATCATAATATCACCTTTCTGAGCATCTGGAGCTCCAGCACCGTAGTTCCTACTGTGGATCACTAAAGCACCTATAGGGACTTGAAAAGATCAACAAAAATCAAAATAACTTTAAAACTGTAACCAAAAGTATATTTAGCTCTAACAGAGAGATAGATCTAAAATGGCAAAAAATAAAAATCAATGGTTGAATTTTAACCAGCAATACCATATTTTCCGCCGTACAGGTCGTTTCGCCATATAAGTCGCATCTATTATGCATCAACGCTGACAAACCTGAAATGTGGGCCGGTGTGCCAAAACTCGATTGGCTTTCAAATGGCGGCCACCGGAGCGTGCATGGTAGGACTTTAACAAGAATTTAACAAGACTGACACGTAAAAACAATTATTTGTTAGCTCAAAATTATAGTAAAGGTGTGTCTCAGTTGAACGTTCTTTAAGAAATGTACAGTATTTTTACGGTCAAATCAGCTGAATTTCAAAAGCCAATACGCGGAAGTAAGAACGCGCAGAAGGACCAGTTGCTATGCTAATTTAACAAGATAAACATCTAAAACAATTATTTGTTTGATCGACTTTATAGTAAAGGTGTGTCTCAGTTGAACTTTTACTTAATAAAAGGACTTTGATGGTCAAATCAGTTGTATTTCAAAAATATTCGCTACCTTGGTGTCCCGGGAGCGTGCAGGAAGAGGAAATCAGGAAGGAGGAACGCTGCACATTTCTTCAAAATTTAACAAGATAAGCACTGAAAACAATTACAGTATTTGATGCTCAACATTATAGTAAAAGTGTGTCTCAGTTGACCTTTTACTTAATAAATGCACTTCAGTGGTCAAATCTGCTGCATTTTGCCGGGGCGACACAGCAAAATGAAGCTGATTTGACAGTTGCTCTATGTATGATCCCGAAGCTGGACAAAGGTGGGAGTCTATGGCAAGCCAATTTTGTCATTAATAGCCACTTTTACCTATTACATGACACAACAGCATGCCATACACCTTGAGTGCCATCAAGCGACTGAAAAAGGTAGTGTTCAACATTTTCAGTCAGAATGAATGAAAACGGTCATATCTCAACCAAAAATTGGTTTAGAAATATGGAGAATAAACATACATAAGTCGCTTCGGTGTATAGGTCACAGGACATGTAAATTATGCAAAAAAACCTGTGACTTATAGGCTGAAAAATACGGTAATCAAGGTCATGAATCTTTGTAACTTATTTTGTAGCTATAAACCATAGAAACCACTGCTATAGTATACTTAGTAAAATCTCCATCCAAGTCATGTTGTCTTATTAATTATGTTGAAAATTATTGTAGCATGAACATAATAACTTGAAAATGTCGTATTTTTCACATATATGCCATGGTAGCATACAGTAGTTTGCGCAGCAGTGACGCAACAATAACATTAAACAACTCGTGCTAGACCATATAACCTGTTGCTCTTTCCTCTCTGCTGAGTCAGCTTGCATGAACAACAACAGAACCATGTGCTTTAGATGTGAAGATAAATAAAGTAGCTGCATGTGTGATGCAGCTTTCAAATGATGGTATACCTTGTTGCACATGATTCTGTGTAGACCTGTGTACACAAGTTCGTTCCACCTCATGTACCACATGTGATGAGAATGACCTTGAACTTTGATAAATGCTCTTTCTGCAATGCTAAGGTACTGTCTTGTATTTGTGATGTACATGTGCTGCTTTTATGTGTCACAGGTGTTGCCATTTATCATCTTTCTTAGGTCTTGTCCACACAGTTTTTCCCAAAATAGCTTATTTGTTCATTTTTTAAAATAATCTCAATGTCCTGTCGTTGTTTCCAAACATATCTTCATCCTCAAAGAAACAACAATATGTCAGAAATGCTATGTGGCACTCAGAGAAGTTGACGGGGGAGAGGGCGGGCCCCGGAGGTCATCTTATCATCAGCAAGCTGTTTTCTTCCACTATGGGAGTATGCTGTTTGTGGGACTCAGATTGAAGAAGTCCTTTGAATGAAGGACGAAACGTCTCAGCAAAAAAAATTAACCGTCCAGCTGGCCAGACTGAGCATTGTTGTCTATGTGGCGCTGTAACGCTGCCATGAAAATATACTAAAAACAGGAAACAAGACATGAAGCATGTGTGCAAAATGTAAAGGCAACAAGAAAAACAGGAAGCCCAAATGTTGTAGCTTAGACAGGTAGGGCTATGGTATGGTATAGTAATTACAGGTAAGAACCTGAACACCCCCCCACCCCCCACACACATTTTTTTATTAAGCTTTGACTGCTTATATATTCATTAACGGTTGGCGGACGCGTGCAGCCGAACAAAAGGGACAGAAGATCGAAGCTGGGGGGGTGGGGGGGGGTGTCTTTTCATGGCTGTCAAAGAGCATTAAATCACTGCTTCTACCTGCATTCTGCATTATTCAGACATAGACCCTGCTCTGACATGTCGGATGTTCTGTGCTGTCACCTGTTTGGGTCGTCGGCTATGCGTGTCTGCTGAGTGCAGCAAATGAACGTCCATTTGGGCTGATGGATCGCTGGCAGCAGTCCATCTGAAGCTTAACTGAACTTTTGACCTCTTTCAAGGCCAGTCAGCGTGCGGTCAAATGGCCAGTGCAGCTGGTGGGTGTATGGCAACCCATGTGCCATATAATTGGATCCGCAGCCGCGCGCGTCAGCTGACGCAGTCAAAAGCCCAACACTGACCCAGCCCGTACATT
Source organism: Hypsolebias martinsi (assembly GCA_031762355.1). Taxonomy (NCBI): domain Eukaryota; kingdom Metazoa; phylum Chordata; class Actinopteri; order Cyprinodontiformes; family Rivulidae; genus Hypsolebias; species Hypsolebias martinsi. Next base: position 16,157,452 of record JARVGQ010000116.1, on the reverse strand, counting down.
AAGCACATTATTATGGACCGGCCCAGTCCTAAAGGTTGGGTGGGGCCGGGCTTTGGGTTCGGGTTAGAAATGACAGCTGTGTCAGCAACCACAGGATATTGTGAACATTGTCATATTTAAACAGTACATTTACCAAGAATACATAGAAATACGCCACTGATCTGCAGCTCTAATGAGACAGGCAGGGCTGTCCAAACAAAATTATATATATTTTTTGTCAATAGTTTATTTTTATTATTTTATTTCAGTCTATAGAAATGGTGTTTCAGGAGCCCCAAAACAATACATATTTTTAAACTGGTTCCAGACTGAAAACGATTTGGAAACGCCACACTTGCATTTTTGTGTGGGTATAGCCTATGGCATTATTGTTCTCAAAAGGTTGTGTTTCGGCTGCCCACACAAAAATGCAAGAGTGGCGTTTCCAATCTTTTTTCACTCTGGAACCAGTTTAAAAATGTGTATTGTTTTGGGGCTCCTGAAACACCATTTGAACTGAATTTAACTATTTATAAAAAATATATAATTTTATTTGGACAGCCCTGCCTGTCTCATTAGAGCTGCAGATCAGTGGATTATTTGTGTTCTTGGTAAATGTACTGTTTGAATATGGCAATGTTCACGATATCCTGTGGTTGCTGCTGTCTCAGTATTGTGCTGTTACAGAGTATACATGGCTTTGTAAAAGTACCAACAATGTTTGCATTGCAGTTTCTCTTTTTTGATACATATAGCATACAGTGTAATTGTCTCGCCACATAAAGTGTAATTATAAGACAGACAATTTCTACTTGTCATCCATCCATCCATCCATCCATCCATCCATCCATCCATCCATCCATCCATTCATCCATCCATCCATTTTCTTCCACTTATCCAAGGTCGGGTCATGGGGGTAGCAGCCTAACTAGGGAGGCCCAGACTTCCCTCTCCCCAGCCACTTGGACCAGCTCCTCCGGGAGAATCCCAAGGCGTTCCCAGGCCAGCCGAGAAACATAGTCCCTCCAGCGTGTCCTGGGTCTT
>JARVGQ010000116.1:16128448-16139370 GCA_031762355.1 Hypsolebias martinsi | reverse complement strand
GATTAACAGTATCAAATGCCTTTTTTAAATCAACAAACACACTTACACAATATTGTTTATGGTCAATAGCAGTAGTTACTTGTTCTATAAAGTCCATAAGCGCCATAGATGTGGAATACTTCGCTCTAAAACCATATTGGTTATTAGTTAGAATGTTTTGTATTTCAATGAATTGATCCAATCTGTTATTGAATAGTTTCTCCAAGATTTTTGAAAACTGAGGTAACAGGGATATCGGCCTATAATTGTCAAACACACATTTGTCACCACTTTTGAAAAAAGGAACAACTTTAGCTACTTTCATTCTTTCTGGAAATACTTCCGTTGTAAAAGATAAATATGTAAACGGTTTAATTACATGACTCGTTATGTTTTTAACAAACGTCATATCCTTATCCATTCATTCTTTTGATTTTTTATCTGTAAAATTGTTGACTACTGTACTTTCAGTAATTCTTCATCATTGGTTCCATTCAAGAACATACTGTCTAAACAACCGTGGATTAAATAGTTCGCACTTTCATTCACTTTTGGAATCACAGCTGCAAGGCTGGTTCGAGCATTCACAAAGTACTGATTGAATCCATTAACAATTTCATGTTCATCGTAAATTTCCTTTTTATTTATTATAAATTTCTGTGAATAACCTGTTTTAGCTTTATATTTATTTAGAACACCATTCACAACCCTCAATGTTGCCCTTATATCCCCACTATTTTTATTTAATGTCACTATAATATTCCTTCTTGTGTTTTCTTATAATCCCAACCAATTTATTTTTGTACTTTTTGTATTTCTCTTCTGCTTCCTGAGTTCTACATTTCAAGAAGCAAGAATATAAGTAGTTCTTTTTTTTTTTTTTAACAAGCATTTCTCAATCCATTTCTCATCCAGAGTTGATCTGCGTGATTTTTATTAGTGTAATTTTTTAGTATGCAATTTTTTATATAGGGTTTCTAGGATATTCATAAACACGTCATATGCTTTGTTTACATCATCAACATATACATTATCCCAGTTTTGTTTAGTTAAGTCATCCTTTAACTTATCTAATGCTTTCTTTGATGTATTTATTATTATTTTTTTCCTTTCTAGTAGTTGTTTTTGCGATAGTTTGATACTTCTTGTAGATTGTAAAGATTGGTAGATGATCACTAAGATCACTTGATAAAATGCCACCAAACAGATCCCCATTTGTTGCATTTGTAAATATATTATCTATTATTGTTGCGCTATGAGTTGTGATTCTTGTTGGTTTTAATATTAATGGATAAAGATTTAAGGTTTGCATTGAATCTATAAATGTACTAATATTGCTAGACTAATTTTTTCCCCAAATCAATATTAAAGTCACCGCATAAAAAAATTGTTTTATTACAGCTTTTATTTAATAGTTCTATAATTGTATCTGTGAATGTGTCAATATTTAAGCCAGGTGGTCGGTATACACAACTTACTATAATATTTTTATCATTACTATCATTATCATTTTTAGCATTTGGCTACAGTTATGCTACTTTTAGCATTTAGCTACAGTTTTGCTACTTTTAGCATTTAGCTACAGTTATGCTACTTTTAGTATTTAGCTGCAGTTATGCTACTTTTAGCATTTAGCTACAGTTTTGCTACTTTTAGCATTTAGCTACAGTTTTGCTACTTTTAGCATTCAGCTACAGTTTTGCTACTTTTTCGTTCATCAGTGCATTTTTACAAAAAATAAATAAATAAAATAACTACAGACGTTTACAGGTGTCATGATAAAGATCAAAACATTAACTTCTAGTCAGTGCAGATAATTTAGTTTGTGGGTTAACTACACATTTTTATATATTTTTTTTTATTTTGTGTAAAATGCATATAAAGATATCAAAGTTCATGTTCAATAATCCAAGTAGAAAATCCAACAAAGTTCAGTCAGCTAATCTGGACGGTTAATTTTTTTTGTTGAGACATTTCATCCTTCATCCAAAGGACTTCATCAGTCCAATGAGCTACAAACAAACTGAGTCCCACACGCAGCACATTCACATATTGGACCAACCAGTTTGCTGGTGATAAGATGGTTTCTGGAGTCCGCCCTCTCCCCCATCGACTCCTCTGGGGCAAGCCATATCCAAAGTGGTTCAGAACATCAAAGTGAGTGTGCTGCTTGGAGTTTGTGATGGTTCCACGGACTGATGAAGTCCTTTGGATGAAAGACAAAACGTATAAATATAAAAATAAGAAACCGTCCAGATGACTTGACTGAACTTTGTTGGATTTTCTACCTGGATTATTGAGCATGAACATGACCTGACAACTTTGTTGGACGTAGAAAGAAAATTGATAATTTATGCATGTTTGTCTCTCAGTTCTCATTCCACAAATGTATTTATTTATTTTTCTTGCATGTTTCAAATCACCTTTAACAAACTGCACGACATTTTGTACGTAATTCAGAAGCGGGATTGAAAATGGCGACAGAGGGAAATTTCCCCCCAAAACCTCAGCATTCCTGGTGAAGAGATCAGCAGAGAGAGAGACGAGCTCACTCTAATCTGCACTTGAGGACCTGCGAACATTATTGTTGGCATGTCTCGTTGATCATATCCGCACGTTACAACATCCTATCAGGTAATATCAGAGTCTTTGGAGGATTAGAGGGAATAAGAGGGATTGTATTCTGTTCTGTAGAGGGGGATTACGTTCAAATATTCTAACATTTTCATATGAAAATGGATTGTTGTGTTGTTTGTTATTGGAGTGTGTGTGTGTGTGTGGGGGGGGTGTATTTAGGTTCCTTGGAGCCTCTAGAACTGAGTGATTTTATTGATTGAAAATAAAAGGAGACAGACACAAACAAAGATGTTGTGGAGGAAAGAGCTGTCAGCTTAAAACGATAGTTCACATCTCTTGAACTGTGTGGATATGCTGAGAACAGTTAATATCTTACCTGCTGCAGACAACTCTGATCACCATCATGTAATCATACAACAAAATATAAACACCAGACGAGTCAATGTTACATTCTGCCCTGCTTTTACAGACATGTGTGAAGGGGCAACTTTTTTGTTTGTTTTTATTTTTTAAGGGATCATTTTGAAACGGGGGTTCTATACAAAATAAGTTTGGGACAATTGATTTCTTACCTGTCTTAGATAGCAGTTTGAACAGCCTCAGTTTGGGCAAACACACTTGAATCCTGACTGAACTAATGACGCTGAGCTAGACCAGTTTTAATGTGGATTTGTTGTCAAATCAACTATAATCTCAGAAACTGGTGGTTCATTAGAACAGTACTTCACAAATACATAAACGGCTGTCAGTTTTACGTAACTTTAAAAAAATAATAATTATAGGGCTATTTGCAAGCACCGATAGCAGCAGCAGGAGCTCAAGCACTTCCGATGTTTTTAATATTTCTGCTAGAAAAACTATGAAATGTAAAATTGAAGGCAACTGTGAAGGTTTATAAAAGTGTTCACAGGAACCGCCTTGACGACTTTATGATAAGACTTGTGTTACGACAGCAGAAAGCCACTGGTGATTATTTTGCTCAAACTACACTTACTCAGAGTTATGCAATATTTTTTCAAGCCAAGGTGGGTGATCAAAACAGGCAAAAAGCATATATGGTGGTGCTTGAATGTTTGTGAACTCTATAATTTTCTATATTTCTGCATAAATCTGACCTAAAAAAAAATCATCAGATTTTCACACAAGTACTAAAGGTTGATAAAGAGATCTCAGTTAAACAAATGAGACAACAATATTATACTTGGTCATTTATTTATTGAGGAAAATGATCCAATATTACATATTTGTGAGTGTTTAAAGTATGTGAACCTCTAGGATTATCAGTTCATTTGAAGGTGAAAGTAGAGTCAGGCGTTTTCAGTCAGTGTGATGATGATCAGGTGTGAGTGGACGCCCTGTTTGATTTAAAGAACAAGATCTATCAAAGTCTGCTCTTCACAACATGTTTGTGGAAGTGGATCATGGCACGAACAAAGAAGATTTCTGAGGAGCTCAGAAAAAAAAGTGGTTGATGCTCATCAGGCTGGAAAAGTTTACAAAACCATCTCTAAAGAGTTTGGACTGCACCAATCCACAGTCAGACAGATTGTGTACAGATGGAGGAAATTCAAGAGCATTGTTACCCTCCCCAGGAGTGGTGGACCAACAAAGTTCACTCCAAGAGCAAGGAATGGAATAGCCGGCATCTCGGCGAGGTCACAAAGGACCCCAGGGTAACTTCTAAGCAACTGAAGATGTTTCTCACATTGACTGATGTTAATGTTCATGAGTCCACCACCAGAAGAACTCTGAACAACAATGGTGTGCATGGCAGGGTTGAAGGAGAAAGACACTGCTCGCCAAAAAGAACATTGCTGCTCATCTGCAGTTTGTTAAAGATCACATGGACAAGCCAGAAGACTGTTGAAGAATGTTTTGTGGACAGATGAGACCAACACAGAACTTTTTGGTTTAAATGAAAAGTGTTATGTTTGGAGAAATACTGCATTCCTGCACAAGAACCTTATCCTATGTGTGAAACGTGGTGGTGGTAGTTTCATGGTTTGGGCCTGTTTTGCTGCATCTGGACCAGGATGGCTTGTCATCATTGATGGAACAATGAATTCTGAATTATATCGGATAATTATCAAGGAAAACATCAGGACATCTGTTCATGAACTAAATCTCAAGAGAAGGCGGGTCATGCAGCAAAACAATGACTCCAAGTACACAAGTCGTTCAATCAGTAGTTCAAGAAGAATAAAGTTCATGTTTTGGAATGACCAAGTCAAAGTTCTGACCTTAATCGAATCCAGATGTTGTGGAAGGACCTGAAGTGAGCAGTTAATGTTGTAATTATTGCAGCACAGGGGAGTCACACCGCATACTGAAAGCAAAGGTTCACTCAGTATAATATGTTTGTTTCATTTTTTAAACTGGCTTCTCTTTATCTACTTTTGGGACATGTGTGAAAATCTGACAATCGTTTAGGTCATGTTTAGGCAGAAATATAGAAAATTGTAAAGGGTTCACAAACATTCAAGCAGCACTGGAATTGTGCGTTTCATGGAATTAACATTCAAATGATTTGGATATCTTTAAAAGCAACAAGACGGAAGTGATTTTATTGACTGAAAGCAAGAGACATTATTAACGAGGAGTTTCAGCGTAACTGTTGTGTGTTTTTGCTCTCTGCACTCATTGATGTAAAACTTTACGTCATCGTGCGTGGTCTGTTGGTGCTGATGTAGCTCAGGCAGGAGTTATCCGTGGGCTGCATCACCTTTTTATTCTCCTAATGCACAAATAAGAGGATAACGCTGACGGATGTGATCCCTGGGGAACTCCATTGTTCTCCATTTGTTTTCAGTCTAGAGTCAAACTAGAGGGAAACACCTCCTGTTAGTTGTTGTGATCTCCCCTGCTGCTTCTGTTTTCTGCACGCGAATGAGATGAAATCATATAGGAGATGCACTAATAACTCCACTCACAACACCACCGTGCTAAAAAACAATATTGCTCTCGACTAATGAATCAATTAACTGCTTTAACTGCCAGGGTCCCGTATATAAATCACTCATTACGGATGTTCTGCTAACCTTCAAGTGTTATCTCGGCGGTCCAATTGTCATCCCCCAGGTGTCCTGTCTCAAGGTTGATCTGCACAGAGGATGGACAGGAGGCAGCTGCCCATCACTCTCCTGCTCCATCGGGCCATTAGAGCCCAGCCAGTGTTTGTGTCTGTGTTTGTCATTTGGAGGTTTAATTAAATGGCGCTGTTAATGGAGGAGATGACTTTGGGGCGGCGGATGAATGACACTCGTTTGTCTCCGGCTGCAGGGAGACAATATGTTTCACTGAGAGGTGAGAAAGGGAGTGCTAGACGAAGAAATAAAATAAAGGAGCGGAGGTAAAGCAAAGGGAGAGATTGGAGGGTGACGAGAGGGTCAGATTGGTATTATTTATGAATGGGTGGCTCCGTATGTGCGGGTATGTGCATGTATGTGCGCGTGTTTGTTAATGGAGCCTCATACTGTAACTTTGCTGGTCCAGGTCACCTGCCGCTCCCTCTGTGGTGGTAAGGATTATCCCAGGAAGTGAACTGGAGCAACAGTAATGTGACGTGTGTCCCTTACTGTAAGCCAGGCCAGGAGTTATACACACACACACATATATACACACACACACACACACACACACACACACGCACATGCACACACACGCACGCACACACAGGTTTGCACAAGGATATCGTTATGATGATTTGTGTTTCATATCAGGATGTACATTATGTTATCTGTTGTAAATTATTCATCATGCAGCTCAAACACTTCAAATATCAATTATTATTATTATTATTATTATTATTATTATTATTATTATTATTATTATTATTATTATTATTAAGAATAACTTTTCTTTAAGTGAAGTTTTTATCTGGGTGTCAACTGAAAACTGTAAAAAAAAATCAGATGGAGTGCACAGTAAAGAAATTGATCAGCGTTTGTCTTTTATTTGACTGACTTCCTGTAAGTTTGAAAAACATGGAAAAACAAATGAGAAAAATGTTGCATTTAAAAAAAAATGCATGTGAGCGCTGAAGGAGTTTGTTGAAAGTGAAAAGGTGAGGGTACATTGAGCAATAGGTGACATTTTAATGTCAGCTGGAAATTTAGAAAAAAAATAACACAGAGAAGAGGAGAATGGACAGAAAGAGCAGAAAAATGGAAAAAGATTAAGCTCAGAAAAAGACTAAATGCATGAGATGGTGCAGGGGCAGGGCAACCGACTCGGGACCTGAAGGTTCTGGGTTTGATACCTGGTCATTGCACATCTCGTGGTGTCTCTGAGTAGGACACCCAATCCCAAGTTGCTCCCCTGGCGCTTCCATAGCTGCCCACTGCTCCACCTGGGTGAATCCCAGTTGCGATGGGTTAAATGCTGAGAGCCAATTTCATCTTTGTATGAGAACATACAATGATGACAACACATAGCACTTTATCATTATTTATTTATTTATTTATTATGAAGCGACGGCAATGAGTCACAAACTGAGCAAGGATGCTGAAAAAAGTGTTTGAAAGATTCAGTGAGACCTAAATGCATTTCAGTAGAGGAAATGCAAATTAAGTCCAATATTTCAAAAAGTATAAAAGTAACAAAAGCCTTGTCCTCAACAAGTTGAACATATTGAAGAATGAAATGTATGTTTCATATAAGATCCATCCATCCATTATCTTTTACCCGCTTCTTCCATTTTGGGTCACGGGGGTTGCCAGTGGCCATGTCCAGCAATCACTGTGCGAGGGGTGGGGGACACCCTGGACTGGTCTCCAGTCCATCACAGGGACACATAGAGACAAACGAGACAAACAACCATTCAGTCTCTCACTCACACATAGAGACAATTTAAAGTCACCAATCAGTCTAACGTGCATGTTTTTGGTCTGTGGGAGGAAACCCACGCATGTACGGAGAGAACATGCAAACTCCACCCAGAAAGGCCCGCAGTTGGGATTTGAACCAGCGACCATCTCACCGAGGCAACAGTTCTACCAACTGAGCCACCCTCAGTGAAACATAAGAAGTAAAAATAGTATAATTTCTGTCATTTTTTTTTTTTACATAAATTCAGTTTCTAAACTGACACCTATAGATGAGTGTGGGGTCAGAAATTTTACTGCAGCTTATAATACAACATAGCTAAACAATAATTTTCTGTGACAGTGGTAGCTCAGTGGTCAGTGAAAACCCGAATGTGACAGGTTCGCTTGCTGTGGAAGGGAGCAGCTGAAAGAAAAAGAAGAACAGCAGAGCGTTCCCTTCATTCCCAGTCCAGGTTTTATTAGACAATTTGTTCTATAAATCTGGGAGTTTTAAGTCAGTGCATGGAAAAATATGGTTTATTAAGAGTTAGGAAGGGAAAAATATATCTTAAAATAATACAAAATGAAAACTACAATTTTAAATGTTTTTTTTTTTTTTTTTTAACCTTTATTTTTATTTGAACCTTTTTTTGTCTGGTGTTAAAATATTATATCTGTTTTGTTGTGTGTTTGTTTTAGCAGTTCAAGTTTTATTTTTGTAGAATGAATGGAGTCAACGGTCCTGAGGACTGTTTGAAATATTTTTATGTATAAAAATAGTTTTCAATAGTATCACTTTACAATAAGACTCCCTTTGTAGGTGGCTAATAAAATGTTTATAGATACTTTTTTAATTCCTCTATAAACATGTTATAAATCATCAATAACAATGTATTATGCATTAATTAAGGGTGACAAAGACAAAACTGACCAGTTTCTTGCCAAATAGTGATCCAAATCTGTTCACCTATTTTTTTCACCCAGACTTGTCATATTAAACATTTCAGACTAAGTTACTATTAGCACAATAAGCATTTGAAAACCTATTTTTTTAGGATATAATATTACTTGTAGATACTTATAATGCTGTGATAAAGTACAATATTATAGGTTAAGTAAATAGTTTACAAATGCTTATTGTGCTTACAAGGTAGTAACTTAGTCTGAAAAGTTTAATATAACAACTCTAGATGAAATGTATAGGTGAACAGAATTGACACACTATTTGGCAAAAAACTGGTCAGTTGTCTCTGTCACCCTTAACTAATGCATAATAAACTACTATTAATTATTTATAAAGTGTTTAAAGAGGAATTAATGACACATCTATAAACTATTTATTAGCCATCTATAAGGGGAGCCTTACTGTAAAGTTGTACCAATATGGGTATTTACTGCAGAACTCCAGACTGTGGATTGCAGTTCCTAAATATAAAAGCTGACAAAATATTTTATTTTTATTCACTTATTTGAAATGATTGCAGGAGGGGAGTGGTGGCGCAGAGACGAGTGAAGGTGGGCCTGTGATCGGAAAATTGCCAGTTCAACTCCCGGTTCCAACAACATCAAAATGTTGGCAGTATGATGGGTCAGTGATTAGTACTGTTGCCTCACTGCAAGAAGGTCTTGGGTTCAATCCCTGGTTGGACCTAGGGTCTTCTGTGTGGAGTTTGCATGTTCTTCTTGTGCTTGCATGGGTTTTCTCCGGGTACTCCAGTTTCCTCCTATAACAAAAACATGCATGTTAGTCTGCTTCAGGTCCAGGCCTCCCTTGCAAAAATGATCTGTGATTTCAATGGAATTTGCCTGGTTACATAAAGGTTAATAAATAAATGTGGGTGGCAAAGGTGAAGCACCCACACCTGCCTCCACTCCAGTTTGCCCTACTCTGGGCCCTTGAGCAAGGCCCTTAACCCCACCATCTGCTCCTCCATGTACCCCAGACAGCAGCTCTCTGCTCCACACAGAGGGCTGTGGTTGTGTCCAAGTCTTCATGCGACTCAGTTCACTGTGGTGACCCCTGAAGAAGGGAGCGGCCGAAAGAAGAAGAATATTTGAATTGATTGGAGGATTGCACCTGGCGTTGAGAACTGTTTGTCTTTTTGTTGTTGTTGTTTGTTTTTTTTAATCCTGGAGACAAACATCTGCAGTGACATAAAGCGGGACATTTTGTAATGAACTTATTGCTTCTGTTTTTTTGTTTTCTACATCCTCAGGCAGGTGCCTCTGGTGCTGCGGCATCACAGCAAAAACATGTTTTTCCCCAAAACACGCAGCTCCTAAACAAATTGATTTATCATTGCTCGAGACTTAATATTACTAATCTAATCCTATGGATTGTAATCCCTTTTTCTATTCATATTTGAAACAATAAAAACTGGGCTTTGTGATTGTAGCCAGGGAATTATGCAGCACACAAACACACCCATTTCACTGAACACAACATTTTATTATCCCTTCAGACTGACTCTAGCAGTAAGTGTTCAACCTGTAACACTTATTCTAACCCTAAGTCTTTATTATGGTAACATTATAGTCAAGTCCCCACAACAAAAATCTATCCCTGCAGCACGAGTAACACAGATACATTTGTGACCCACCTCATATGGCGGACATGGGAGTTCTGGTAATGCCCCAGCTCCTTTTTCATTTTAATCACGACAATGGGATCAGAAGAGCTGGTGGGGGGGCCTGGTCTGGATTGGTTGATTGTTCTGAATGAGTTCCCTTTGTTTGATAGATATGTAATACAGCCTGCTTAAGAGGATTTGATGGGAGGAAGGAGGTTATTGAGTGATTTAATCATGATCACAGAGGTGAGCCTGCATGTGTCCATGGCATGCTGGGCAGAAAGTGGTCTCAACATGTCGGCAAGTTTGGTGTAACCAACGTTCTGATTCCACCGTAAATTACTCAAGTCTGATGCAACACATTTACTGAAATACAACGGATATTAGTTAAGATTTCCTCTGTGTAATGTTTTCTGAAAAATAAGAGGTATATAGGCTTACTTTTTTGGTTGTTTGTTGACGCATTTATAAAAAAGCAAATTTAAATAAATCGCATCTGTTTGCAAATAATTTCCCATCACTATTCTTTCTGTGACAATCCAGAGACATTTGTTCCAGCTGACACAAGAACTAATACTTTTAATGTAGAAGTAATGAGACGGTGAGGATTTGCAAAAGATTTAAAGAATGAGCATGTGCAACGTAGAAGTGAATGAATATTGCAATGAGAGAGTCTCACCAGCTACAGTGGAAAATTTTGATATCTAAACATGTACGTATACATATTTTCACCTTTAATGCAATACACTTGGACACTTTTTTTTTAATTATTTATTTATTTATTTGTTTTTGGTGGGAGTGGTGGCACAGAGGTTAAGAAGGTGAGCTTGTGATCGGAAGATCGCCAGTTCAAGCCCCGGTACCGACAATATCAAGAATGTGGGTGGGATAGGTGAAGCAGCCACACCTGTCTACACCCTCATCTGCCCCACTCTGGGCCCTTGAGCAAGGCCCTTAACCCACACCATCAGCTCCCCCGGCACCCTAGATA
>JARVGQ010000116.1:16095879-16107073 GCA_031762355.1 Hypsolebias martinsi | reverse complement strand
ACTCTGGAGCAATGGAAGAAGGTCATGTGGTCTGATGAGTCCAGATTTACCCTGTTCCAGAGTGATGGGTGCATCAGAGTAAGAAAAGGTCCAGGTGAAGTGATGCAACCATCATGCCTACTGCCTAGTCATTAATGCAAGATCTTGGTGAAAAATAATGCAGCACTAGATGGAAATAGATCTTGTGACATTGCAGAAGCTTATTGAAACAATGCCACAGCAAATGCATGCCATAATCAAAGCTAAAGGTGGTCCATCAAAATATTAGTGTATGACATTTTTTTGTTGGTGGTGACTTTTTTGGGGGGACCAGGCAGTGTGATAGTCAGGTCTATGGACTTGGTAAATGAAGTAGACTGTAAATGAACGTAAAGGAAGTAGACTCCAGTGACTGGGAGGTGTCCTTGGAGGAAACTATGTCAGACCATTGATAAATTTAGTTTAGGCTGAGGATGAAGAAACCATGCCCAGTCATTTGGATAAACCCACAAATATTGACTGGCATCTGTTTATCTGCATTCTTTCTCAGTTGATGGTTGAGATAATTACCAGGATTAAAACTGTGCAAGGCAATGAGACAGAGGTCACATGCATGTCTGACAGTTGTTGTACAAATTGCCTATAGGTCTGCCTGTCTGAAGAAAGTCTGGAGACCTTCAAAGCAGCTGGCCTGGTGGACTCCATGGCTGGCCTTCACAAGGTACTGAGAGGTAAATGGCACAGATATAGATCCCAATCAAGTAAAACCAGGTGGGAACAGTATGTATATTTCCATAATCATTTTAAAGTGTTCCAAGGAAGTGTAAGAGACTTTCTTGGACAAAGTTTTGTGAAGATGTTGGAAGTGCCTAACGCTTCTTCTAAGCTTTACAAGCTTCTTGGAAATGACCCAGACAACCATTTGTTCTTTAGAAGAATTGTGTCACACAAATAAGTGTGCTTCAGTATCTGCTTCAGGTTCATTTTCCTTGGAAAGAAGATATTTCACAGCCTGTCACAGTAGTTAATCTCCCAAACCCAATGGTGGATGACTGGAGTACAGATGCACCCATTATTACTAAAGCAAAATTACATTCCGTACAGCCATCTGAAGGGTAGATGGAAATGTACAGGGGCTGCAGCTTCTATGAAGTGCTGCTCTTATAACTTAGATAAGAAAAGAGGAAGAAAACATGAAGTATAAAAATAAAGATCTCTTACACCGTGTCCTTGGACACAGGGTACAGTGTAAGGCAGCAAAGAAATCTACCTCAGCACAAGCAACAAGCAACATAGATAGACATAATGCATTTTGCGGGGGGGAGAACGACAAGATGTGAGATTGTCCTTGAACATTTCCAGATAGTTTCCATAGTCCTGATGAAGGATGTTACGTTGTCTCTCAGCCGGTACAACTCTGATAGGGTCAACAAATGTTCTCGGGTGTGTGTGTGTGAGAGCAGGAGCAGAGGGTCTTGTTTCCATAACATGCAAGGAGAAATTGAGATAGTCTGTCTTCCAAGGCCAAAGCTAGATTCAGATTTCAACATTGTTTTGGGTCAGGCTGAGCTCGTTAATTTCCATGTCTTCCTTTACAGTCTTGCTAGTATATCTCATGGTGACTCCAAACAGCCAAATTGCGATGACTTACGCCAAAGTTAGGCTTACACCTTCTCCAAGATCAATTCCTTCTAACCCTCTGTGAATGCTGCCAGAGGTTCCACAGTCCTACCTGATCAGCTCTGATACAGGTCCACAGAAACTTTGCACAAAGTCTGTGTTGCCAAGTCTGGCACACACACACTCCAGACAGCTTAAACAGCTGCTGACATTTCCAAATTTGTGAATAATCCAGATTCCCACAGACTCCAAAAAGCAGACTCCAGTTATCATAAAACCAGTTTTGTTTCCGAGGAAAAAGGGCTCCCCTTCACCCTGTCTTCTTGTTGACTAAATTTGATCAATTGTGTTGAGAGACCTCTCTCCCCAAGCTCTCATTACCCTGGCAAGGAAAACTTTAAGTACACTTGGTAGAGTTCTAACTGGGCACAGCCTGCTCATGTAACACAAAATAGTGATGGCAGTCCATGACAATCGTCTATGTGATGCCTGTGGCATTGGATAGACCTCTTTGCCCTATTTTAGGCTATTGTCTGGCTCTGAGCAGTCAAAGAGAAATAATTCTTGGGAAATTTTCATGGATCACAAGAAGCTCAGAACACAGTTTCAGACCTTGTACCCTTCATATGAGGATTGAATAAAGCCCAGTGTCTTTTTGGGGACAGCAATGGGCCCACCTATGAGCCCCTTCTCATGTGGGTTATTCATCTATCCCTAATACCAATATTTATTCAAATTAAGAGCTTATTCAAAGAATCCCACTTCAAAGTCAGGTAGATTGTCTATGTAATATCATTGTGGTTGCTTTATCACACAAATTATACTCCTTTTTAATGTCATATTGATACATTTTGTAATTGTTTTAATGGTGTACTTGCAAACCTACTCAATTTTAATTTTCATTTGTGTATTCAAAAAATGATCCATTGCTTAAGTCTTTAAATTTGCTAAGTATTATAATTAGATTCTCTTGATTTTCCCAAATTCTAGCCAACAATAGTGTTATTTACTGTGGCTCCGACTGAGGCACAATTGGGTGCAGTTCAAATGTAAAGCCGTGCCAATCTACTTGTTCTCTTTTTTACCCTACCTCATTCTTCCTCCATTTCCATCACTCACTATTTTTTGTTTTACTTCCCTCTGTCCCAGTAGATGGAGATGTGAAATATTTAAACACACTTTGTTGTTTGGGGACAATGCTCTTCACCAGATGGGCCGTAGCTGCACAGACCCCAATGTATGCAAATCTCCATACAAAGCAGCCCAGGATGTTTTCAATATAACACAAGTGCCTCAGGCCTTGTTTTAATCCCTCTTTACCCGGAGCCAAAGCACTGTTTCATCCAGTCAAACGCCTTAAGCGCTATGTCAACTTGGACATCTGGCCACATAACTGAACCAAAAAAGGTGTGTGTGCATGCTGGGAATGAGAGCATGTTTATGGAGGGTTAGAGTGCGACAGGATGCAGGCAGTCTAGCTAAAACTTCCAGAAATAAAGGTATCGGTGGTGTTTTTGCAACATAGCCTATCGAAGGACTGATATGTTGAGTTTCTTTGCCTTCCTTCCACACCAGAGGAAACAGGTGCCAGTGTTGCTTTCTTCATTGTCTCTTAACTTGTTTTGCTGTTTTCTCACTTGTTTTTCTCACCCCCACCCTCTAGGAATAGGTTACTGCAATCACACAGAAGCACACACACATGCAAATACAAGTGCAGATGTAACACAACACACACACACAACAGCGTGCACACAAATGTGACACACACACGCACATGCACGAGCTGCCTGAAGACTTTCTGGTCAGACCACTGATTTCTGCCGTTGTGACATCTGAAGGGCACTCCAGCACAGCCAGACACCTGGACACACATGGCATCTTTCACTACCTTGTGTCTAGTCTGTAGGTGTGTGTTCGTGTAAAATAAGTGTGTGTTAGATGTTGGGGGAAGTTACCATTGAATGTGGTATCTCCTGAGGGGAGCTGAGAAGCTTTTTTCCTGGATGGACCACGGGTTTAGACGCTTCTGGCGATGTTGTGCGTCTTCACCAACCCTCACAATGCAGAATACACAAGGACAAGTGTGTGTTACAGAAGTACAAACATGCACCGCTGGATTCAGAAGGCTCAAATGGGGTAATACAGTCAAAATCCATGTTAGGCACAGTTTATTATTTATTAGTAAATGAAGACTGACGTGTAAATAAAATGTGGAATGGGCAATTGTTTATAATCTACAAGAGTTCACGGTCATGGAAAGGCATTGCAGCATTCCAGGTGTTTGAAATGTTCCCAGATCTAAAGTACATCCAAGAAAAACACAAGTGCGTTAACAAAACTATATTAGCATGAACGTAAAAAAAAAAAAATCCCATTTCCCACTTAATCAAAAACAACACTGGATTGAGTCTTCATACGTAACAATTGTAATCACAATTGTAATGATCCAGTCGTTTCTGGTTTGTCTTTCTGAGGGAAAAGTACATTCAAATCATAATATTAACAAATTTGCACTTTTTTAAAAATTACAGTCTGATACAATTGTGTAAAATGTAATATTTCTTACTGTAGCGCATCGATAAATAGAAATGTTAATATGTTTAAGACTATTTTAAAAATTGAAAAGCAATAATTTTGTTTTGGTCGAACCACAAATATGTGTTTAGTGAGTAGCCACTATACCTTGGAGCTCAGTGAGCATATTCCTTTTGCTCCGTGTTTGTAGCTGGCATGAGAGAGGCAGCCTGAAGCTTGTGTGATTGTCTGCGGACATGTGTGGATGCAGAGAGGTGGGGGAAGTTGTGTGTGCACTGTGCATGTGTACCTAAACCTCAGGCCATGAAAGAGTGAACGTTTTTGTGTATGCATGTGGTTGCATTTGTGTGTGTGTGTGTGTTGGAAAGAGAACAAAATAAGAGTGTAGTAGGTGAGTGCAGGAGACAAACCTGTCAGCTTCACAGCTGGTTTCTCTGGCTGCAGGGCTCAGGCCGGAGTGGGGTGACACTCAGCATCACAGCACCGCAGCACAGGGCCTGAGGTAAACACACTATCATATACTGTAGGAACACACACTAGAAAACACACACACGCATACCTTGCTTGGCTGTCCTCGCCCATAAGACCAAGAGACCAGTGAAACCCACCACCTGGGTAAGTCATCGTATCTTGTCAATTTTTTTTTCCTTTCCTTTTTGGCTCGATGAAGGTGTGAACAACATTACAGACCAGATTGCCTGGCAATAGTCTGACCATCATGTTATAAGGAAGGGGTGGGGGAGGCACACAGAAGAGGAACAAGAAAGAGAAAAAGTACATTGTAAGACGAGAACGAATGTCGTTGCGGTGGCCTTATTTGATAAACGGAGTTAGATTGTCACCCTGCATCATGTGCCACCCCGAGAGGCTCGTTGGTAACTATCACGATGTCTTCTGACGCAGTACTGATAGAGGTTGACACGGACTAATAGTCGGTCCTCTTCCCAACATCGAGATGAGATGCTGCTTGCATCCTTTGGTCTCATCGCAGAACTCGTTTAATGCTGCGTTCCCGAGTGGAGTGGACTCTCTGTGGGGAAAAGAGCCCGAGGCAGTCTCCCCCCCGCACCCTCCTCCTCACCACCACCTCCCAACTGTCCCCACATGCAGCACCATCACACATTTCCATCTCTGCTATGATGGAAGTGATGGCAATTTCTTCAGGGTATAAGGAGGATGCTGGCCCTTTTTTTTAACCCGCGTATCGAGTGCGGCTGACAAGCAAGCGGAACATGGAGACAAGACAAAACGACTTAAACGGACACGTTCATCTCCAACGTGCCAGATAATTATTATTCTACACAAAGCTGAGGAACGCAGGTATGCTCAGGAAAATAAACAACCCCAACGTCAAGCCTGTTGACTTTTATTGGCGGGAAAGACTCAAACTGAATCAATTATACAAATAAAGTAAACAAGCTGACAGGGGAGGTGAAACTGTGTTTTGACTGCTTCTGCCAGGGGATGTTCCCCTGTCTAAAGTTTACACAATGAATGATTATGCTCCAGGACTCCTGCTCCGAATACGTGTCCACCTGTCTCCATGTGTTTGGACGTGTGCGCTCAATGATCAACTTCAGCTAAATACTAATTACTGAATACTTAGTACGGATGCCCTTTCAGTTTGGTCCCTTTAGTATAAACATTCATTTTGGCCCTTTCTCCCCCTCCTTTGTAGCTCCATCATCATTATTCCACCGCATCCCCCGAGGAGCGAGACGGAGCCGAGGCCGGGGCCAGGGCTGGACCGGGCTGGGGGAGAAAACACAGCAGAACCAGAGCGCCAGGACCTGGGAATGCACACAAGTGATATTTGTGTGAGGAGATCAAAAAGCATTTACCTTTAGATGTTTCCCCGATATGAATATTCAACATCCTTATTGAAATCTAATTTGGGTCTCTTTCTTTCAGGGGTCTTTTCATCAGCGCCTGTTGCCTGAGGCCACAGCTGATTGACAGCCAAACTTTAGTAAAGAGCAAGCAGGGGGAAAAAAGGGAAGATCTGGTGGTGTTGGAGATGTGAGCGGTGTGACGCTGGGGAGAGCTGGAACAGATGAGTGGAGGGGTGATGGTGTGTGTGTGTGTGTGTGTGTGTGTGTGTGTGTGGGGTGCGCAATAGGGCTGGGGTATTTAACCTCTTTGTGTGCATGCACAAACAGAATGCTGCAGATTATTATGACCCAACAGTGGCTTTAACCAACTTAACTAACGGCATTTCATTATTATTCTGTTATAACACAGTTTGGTTAATTATGTATTTAAAGCAGGAAAGGATCTCCTCATAGCTGATGTGAGATGAACAAAAGGTGTGGAATAATTTTAGAAAATAATCATCAGTTTAAGTCCATTTCATGCAAAACTGGCAACTATATTTAAATTATTTGATAAATCAATAATTTATAAATAAACCCCATAAATTATCT
This sequence comes from Hypsolebias martinsi, assembly GCA_031762355.1. NCBI lineage: Eukaryota > Metazoa > Chordata > Actinopteri > Cyprinodontiformes > Rivulidae > Hypsolebias > Hypsolebias martinsi. The sequence continues at coordinate 16,100,516 of JARVGQ010000116.1, read as the reverse complement.
GCTTAAATCTGACTTTAGGATGCTGTTCTGTGGTGTTTGTAAACGTTTTGTTGTTTTATTAACAACTACTCAAATGTGTCAATGGGCTCTGAGAAATATTAGATAAATTGTTCAAATTATTTTCCACCATTTCCCAGACTAAATAATCCAAATCACATAATTTAGACAGACTAAAAGATTAGACCTCCTAAGGTGCATTCTTGCATCGTAAATTACTTTGCTACACCTCCTAATGAACTTTTTCCAATTGTAAGCATCATCTCTTAAATATGCGTGGACGTATTAACTCAGTTTTGCATTTACCGTGTCCGCAAATTAACATCTGTCATTTTGTTGTTGTTGTTGGATAATTGTTTTGTTGGATATTTTTTAGGACAGCTGTTTGAGTTGCAGTCATTTTTAAAGGTAATGTCTGTATAAAAAAAATGTCTATTAATCAGGACACGGGCCTCAGTATTATGTGAAGTTTACTTTCAGTCTAGGTTTTGCATGGCAAACTGGATGTGAACCGTTTCCTGACCAGACCAAATGCTTAATCGATCGTGTCATTTTGAAAATCACTGCTCGCTGCAAGCCTAGTAAAAATATTTAAGCCCAGTCAGTTGTTTATTTTTAGCAGATAAATAAAAAAGCAGAGCCGCTTAAAATACCTAAAACTGTTATATGACCTAAAAGTTTTTACTTTTTTAATATTTTTATTTTATTCTTTAAAATGAAATATTTGACACTTTCTGCCAAAATTAGCTTATTTTTCTTCTGAACATCTTTCTACATCTTTGTATTCATCTACATTTCTGAAGCATCTTATGAACTACACATTTTTCAGGGGGGAAAAATGTGTAGTGTAACGAATGCAGGGGAGAGTTACAGAATGCATTTGTGTCTTCATTTGTGTGTGTGTGTGTGTGTGTGTGTGTGTGTGGTGGGGGTGGGGGGTGTTCAAACTCTCATACTCTCAGATTTGAGGCTGAAAACAGTCAAAGTTGTCCGACTCTGATGAAGTGGAAAGAGAAATTGTTGCTCATAGAGAAGAGCTTAAACTCTGAAGTTCTTTTGAGTCAACATTTACTGCACTGCTGCTTTTTCATTTACTAGCTTTTTGTCTACTTTTAGCCAAGAATTGTCTCTCAAACACAATTACCGGTAATGAGAAACACAAAGCTAAATTTTTACACACTTTATTCCATGCATGTGCACCCCCCATACACACACAGAAACCAACACTGTGCTCATCTGGCCAATGGGCTGAGGGTGGTTTATGTTATTATTGCACAGGTGTGGGTCTGGTCCCTCAGGGTTCCATTAAAATGATGCCCCTTTCAACGGTGGCTCCATTTGCTCTTTAGATTTAACACAGGCCATATGTCTAGCAGGAGGCAAACAGCTGAAGGGGTTTAATTGACAGAAATCAACATATTTGGTCGAGTGTGTGATGGTGTGCTAATGGTGGGTGTGCCTGGGCATCAGGAGATCGCTTCAGGGGTCAATTATGTATCAGAACGTAGTTTTGAAATGGAAACTAAAAATGAATGAGGGAAACGATGACAAGAAGGTGCATATGGAAAATAGAATAAAAACAGCTGCAGATTTCAGGGCACAATCTTTAAGTTAGCTTAGTTTGAGGTTCATTTTGGGCATAAGATGCCACTTTTTGAATGAATATGTGTTTACTGTGTACGTGCAGAGTGTTAAATTCATACTTCATTTTCTTCACACCAATACTGAAGCAGAGCACAGTAAAATGAATTAAAACAAGAGTTTCTTGAAAGAATACATTGTCAACCACCATGTACAGTATATTGAAGTTTTAGGTAAAAAAATTTGCCCAATCTGTGCTCAGAGTATGTGTTGGGGACGACACTCAGCTACCACCACATCAAATGTGTTTGCTTCTTGTGACGGCCATCTTGAATCAAAGTGAATTCAAAAGTCAAATCAGTTGTAGACGTTTGTCCAGTATCATTTTGAGTTTACGGCTCTCTCTTGAAAGTGAGTCATTGTGACTCAGTGAGACTAACCTGTACAAATAAAGGCTGAACGAGTTTCATTTAAATCCATAAAGTGGTTCTAGAGATATTTTGCCGAGAGACAGACACAGGTACTTACGTGACTGCGTGCCTCATGATGGTGAACAGTAAGTGCCTCCATCGTTGTGTTTTGTCTCAGGTGGAGTCCGAAAGCAATTTTTATCCATTTCCTGTTTCCTCCTCGCACAAACCATGAAAAGCTCTGAAACAATTAGCTTTGATGCACTTAACTCTGTGCTCATGCAACAGAAATAAGCATTAATCAAAGACATTTTTTAAAGTAGGTGAAACATTCAAACTTGGCCGAGTTGGGACAACGCTAAGCTAGTAAGTGCAACTCATTGAGCACACAAACCCTATTAATGGCCTTTATCACAGCCCGCTGAGGAGTGTTGGACTTCTAAAGCCTCTTGATCTATTACTACAATGTGATTAATCCCCCTCACACAATGACCAGTCTTAAACTGAGCCTATACAGTATATTATTAGGTAGCCCTGTATGGCGTTTTCGCTTTGCTCTAATTAGCATTCTGATCAGGGACCTGAGACAGCCCCTCCACCGCAGAGGAAGGACATGGGCTGGGATGGCGACACAGTGAAATGTCATTAACTTGATGTTAATTACTAATTAATGGGGCCATTTCATTTACATGTATCTCTAGCTCTATGATGGGCCCAGCCTTTTACTAGGTTACTCCTATAGCAGCCAACAAGTTGGGGGAGGGTTTAATTGCCTTGCTCTTGTGGTCTCCCTTCAGTTTCTGCTAATTAAATAGAGGGCCACACTCGTCATGATGGCGTCCTCTTTAACAACAGCCTGCTCTGACCACCTCTTTACCACCGTGGCTGTTTTTCTGTACCAAACCTTCCATCTGACACCCAGTTCCCTTCCAGCTCACCGACTCCTTAAACGACTTGTTAGGTACTTTCATCCACTTGTGACTCCTCTCCCTTTTCTCCTCTTTCATCGTCACTTTGGAGCCACAAAGCTGCTCGTCTCCATGACAACCTGAGCCGTTGTGTCCCATGAGGAGGCCCGGTTGACTAGCGTTTGGCCGTTCACACGTGGCCAGTGCCAGAGAGCCAACATGGCACGCAGCATCCTGCCATATGGTGCCACCACATACGTCCTGCGGGCCCACACCCGGGATCTGGGCGTGCAGTGAGCTGCTGGTGTGAACATGACAGCCCGGCACCAGAACCTGTTCACCAGCTGATCCTGACAGAACTGGACTAGTTGAGACTCATAAAAAAAAATAAAAAAAAGAGGAAAATATCATTTTTTTTTTTAACTTGAAAGATGGAAAAGTTAACTTGTTGGAGAAGTTGCCAATATTTGCTGCAAGCTCAAAGTGTTCTTAAGAAAAAGTTAGAGATGATCACATCATCCCACTGAAGGCCTCTGTTGTGGACTCCTGGAGGTGTTTCCATCTGGAGACAGATTAAATGTCTTGATTCCTGACACCGTGCTGCCTCTCTGTGGAACCACAGAGAAAATACAAGCAGATACTGAAACAACTCAACAGCGTAGGCAAAAATACATCTTTATTCCAAATGGATTGCTTTTAAACATACTTTTAAAAGAATCAGAATGCTGCATATTCTTGTACATCATGCTTTTTTTTTGTAAATAAAATTCATGAAAACAGGGTTCCTACATGAAGATGTTGGGTAACAAAAGTTATGTTTCTAAGTATTGTAGATTGTCAGCAAAAAAAACAAAACAAACAAACAAAAAAAGACAACCAGCTGATCAGAAAGCACATTTGGGGAAATAGGACAAATATTTGAGGAATGGACTGGCTGTTATAAATTTAAGGTCTGGCAAAGAATCAAAATGACGTGTAATGTAAATAAGATTATTTTTATGTAAATACAACCATCAGCCACTGCGTTAAAGCCAACCACACACAAAGAACAAGAATCGTCTTGTACTCACACTAGTTCTATGTAAGAGTCCTGCAATGAAATTACAAAATAAACCTATACTGTAATCACAAGTTAGTTATTTATCAGTTACGGGAGTCACAGCGATAAAAGTTGTTTTAGGGTTAAACAAAAAGTGAAAAATTTCAGTGAAACTTTGTTCTATTTTGACACTGTCAGTGTAAAATAACAAACCTGTCTCTTACATCTGTGTTTGTTACTAGATCCATCAATATGTGGATCCTGAAAATCAACGGGAAATGATCGCGTTGATTTACACAACCTGACTTTTCACACGTCTACAAACAGCAAACCAGGCTGTGTGTTTAAACTGCATGAAGCAATTTCCATTTTGAACCATAAACAGCTTTTTTAACACTTATGAATCTTATTGACCAGCACTGAAAATGCTTTAAATGTAGATCTGTGAAATACTTTTATAATGACAAATTGTCCTAAAGTGTCTGTGACATGATTTATGAACTTTGCAGAAAAGTGGCACAACATAAATATCTTTTATCATTCAACTATTTTCGTTTTTGCAAACAAACTTATAAATATATTAAAATTTAACTCAAAGTCATTTTAAATTTGGCGCTGCATTTCATCACTGGAAATCTGCGAACTTGGCATACGTCATCTGTGACGTGGGATTGGTTATCTCTGCTCCAACGCGCATTGAAA
>JARVGQ010000116.1:16047993-16070058 GCA_031762355.1 Hypsolebias martinsi | reverse complement strand
AGAAACTGTCCAGATGACCAGATTGAGAGTTATCAGATTTGACTACCTGGATTACTGAGCATGAACATTCTTATACAAATTGGAAATATTTAAATATTTGAAATCCAACAGAAATAAAACAAACAAACAAACAAACAAAAAACAAGGGGAAACTAAATGTTGTTGCAGCTCATTCTCCTGGTTTCAATGAAACATAATTCAGTAATGCAAATATTTTTCATAATGTGATTCTTTATGAATATTTATTTTTAGTTTTTTTTTTGTCATTAATAAACTTTTAAAGTTACTACTTTATTTGAGTAGGATATTACATTTGTCTAACTTTAAAAATACAGTTTTTCAAAGCCCCGCCCCTTCCCTTGGCAAGTTTAGTGTTGCCTTGGTAACAGCGCAGTCAACTTCAGTTCTGTGCGCTCATCCAGTGGTTTAATGAGCGAGTTAACTACTTTAAACTAACGCGCCGAAGAAAGGAGATAAGATAACTAGTGAATGAACGAGCAGGTAAGGAGTGTTGAAGTTTGTTGTTAGTCGTTTTTACAATTTTCACATCACTATCCAGTAAAATGTTTCCTGTTAGTTTGAGGCTAAGTGTTAGCTTAATATACGAACTTAGAGAAAATGTACACGTAGCTAAAACGTAACTAAAATGTTCAGTTCCCTCGCGCTTTTTTTTCCAGCATATTGTGACGACTGTGTGTTTCTGTGTGTTTTTAACTTAACTCTTTACAATTTCAACCTTTCACAGCTTCTGTTTAGCTTTGGTCTGTTTCAGCTGGTCTTTGAGAATCATCAGTCCTGCTCCTCTGTTCAAGAATGTTACAGCTGTTTTTGTTGCTCTGATGTTTTTCATATTCATTCAGCTAATTTATGCTTCTGTCAGCTTCTTTCTGTTATTTTCAGCTTTTTTCTTGCCTTTCAGCTACTTTTCAGCTGTTCTCCTAGTTTGAGCTTTTTTCTCCCTACTAATATTACCTTTAATTTTTTACTTAAGTTCATCAAACATGTTCTTTAAGCTCTGTCTGCTCATATCAACATTTTGTTCTGGTTCTCAGCTTCTGTGTTCATTTTTAGCTTTTTTTGTGGTTACTTTTAGCTTCTTTCTGCTAATTTGAGATTTTTGGTAAAAAAAAAAATTCATGTACTTTTCCAGATTTTTGTGATCTATTGTTTTTATTTATTTATTTATTTGATAATTTAGGCTACATTCAGTGTGGTAGTAGCTGAGTGTGATCCTCAAGGGGCCCACTCAAAGCTATAAAAATTCAAAATGGCCACCAAAGATACCCCACGCTGTCCAGCAGTCCGGGGAGAATTTTTTGTCCAAGCTCAAACTCTGCAACTGTGTAATGTAGGAATAAAGTTTACATCTGGACATCTCGAGGGTCAGCAATGATGCTTGAAGATTTTAGGATAGGGTCAAAGGTCATCACTTCTTTTTATATTGTCAAGTTTTAATAACTAACATAGAATTGTCAAATTTCTCATCTGGATCGTTGGTCAACAATTTTTTCTACGGATTTCAATGTCACGGGGTCAAAGGTTAAAGTTAAACATCAAGGTCACCCCTTTAAAGAGCTCTAATATGATAAACAAAGAAATGTCAAACTTCACAGCTGAACACCATGTGGGTCAACAAAGATCTCTATTGTTTTTTAAGATCATGGGGTTAAAGGTCAATCTTTTCTTTAAACAGTTCTAAATTGGGAACCCTTTTGCCTTTATTCACACACTACTTTTAAATTAGCTAATTACTGCGTTTCTGCACATTTTAGCTTTAGTAACCTAATTTTAACCTTTGCATTTTTGCTTTATTTATTTATTTAGTTGTTTGCTTTTTTGCTTCTTGCTGCTTTACCTTTCAAATGTGTAGTTATTGATGTATTTTAAATACATTTTAAGCAGCTTCAGCTTAATTATTCAGCAGTCAGCATTCACACTGCATTTTTGCAGGAAATGCAATTTCTGTAGTTTCTTCTTGTTTTCTTAACAGTGGCTTGTTATTAGAAATGGCAACCTCTCCAGGAGATTTTCATCTCCTACCAGTGGAGAGCCTGTCAAAGGCTGTTCTGCCCCCAATTGGAGGAAAGTGGCATGGTGATGATGTGGACCAGGCCATCAAAGCAAAGAAGGAGATGGAGGAAAAGTTAAAAGCTCACCAGAAGCTGCTGAAACACAGGAGGAGTAAAGTGAAACAAAAACAACTCCATATGATATTGTACGTTGTTTTACACTGTGTTTAGTTCCTCAGTGAACTTCCTTCAAGAGTAAATTCATAGATCTTTGGGTTTACTGAAGTTTGACAGTTGACTCTGTGATACAGGGTCTCCAGAGCCATGAAGAATTACAGACAGAGCCAAGAGAGGGGAGCTGTGCACAGTCTTTCACCAGAACCACAATTTCCATCTACTGTATGACTTCTAACTTTCTATGCATATGTTTTAAATGCAAACTAATTTAGGCTACAATACTGTGCAAAAGTTTTGTGCCCCTAATTTCTTTGTATTTTTCTTCTGGGGAGTCAAATTGCTTGTAATTTTTTTTAAAAACTTTGATCGATAATCAATTCATTTTCTTTACCCATTTTTCCTTTCTGGGTAGCTGGGGGCTGTTGCCTATCTCCAGCAACCACAGAGGCAGGGTACATCCAGGACAGGTTGAGAGTCCATCACATAGAGACAAATGAGACAAACATCTTTTCGCACTCTCACTCACACCTAGGGACAATTTAAAGGTAACTAATTACCTAACATGCATGTTTTTGATCTGTGGGGAGGAAAACTGAGTACCCAGAAGAAGAAAAAACACAAAACACCTACATACACAGGGAGAACATACAAACTAGATCCCCAGGCCAGGTGTTTCTACAATATTCTCTCTGACACGTGACAACTTTATCAAGTTTTCAAAGTTTTTCTTGCTTTTAACTTTGCCCAGTCCTTGCGCCCAAACATGACAAAATAGTTTACAGTATGTGTTTAAAACGTTAAGAAAGTGAACAAATGGAGAACAAAAGAAGTGTCAGGTCCAAAAACCATCTTCAGCACATGAACTATATCTGAAATCCTTGTTTTTAACAAACAAATAATGTCTGTCAGGTCCAGTGCCATATTTTTGTAGATTTTTAAAAAATTCAGTTATATGTTTACTTCATGTCAAGTTTCCAGCCAGTAGTTTTTTGAAATTCATCTTGTTGGTTCTAAAAACGATTTTATTTCTGTCATATTTTATCTCTGTATTACTTTTTTTTTTTTACAAGTATTTACATTAATACTCTATAATAACTACATCAATGAGAACAAATTGCATTTTAATAACAAGCTACTTAATTGGAAGCTAAATATAAAGAAATGAGGGATGTCTCAGGACTTTTGCTCATAACCATTTACTGTAAAGTTTTGCTCTGTTCAATGAAGTTCATTTCAAACCTACTTCACAGATGATCAGCAAGGAGCGGAAAAGAATGGTATGTCTATTTTATAGCGTTATATTTAGTTAAAGTGAAAAAGTATTATTTTGGGGAGCATTTCACACTTATAATACTTCTTTTTTTTTCACCATTTGAAGATGAACTACACTTTCTTAAAGCGTTGTGTAGAGAGTCGACCCTATGCTCCAATTCAGCAACAGTGGTTGGACTCAATTGTAGCCCGAGTCTCCCCAAAACTGAAAGAGAGCCCTGAGATGAATAATCGTCTACAGGAGCTCTGCGTGGAAGTCAGTGATGAGTTCCACAATGTGATTGTCAAGCACACAGGTATTACCATTTATTTGCAAAGCGTGAAAAGTTCAAAGTTTTAGCTTTTCAAGTAGGCGTGTCACATTACATTCTTGCATTAGTTGTAATGAATAGACTCAAGACCTGTAATTATGAGGTGAAAATTATAATAATGATTAATGATGATGTTAGCAGCATCATTTGTTACATTTCATTTTCTTTTTATGACTACATCTTTTGAGTCCTGAGCCTGGTTCTGATGGAGGTTTCTTCCTGTTAAAAGGGAGTTTTTCCTTTCCACCGTCGTCTTTGTGCTTGCGCATGATGGTAGACGAAGTGAAGATTCAGTGCGATCTGCTGGCTTCCTTAGATAGATAACTTTTATTTATTGGCATTTTTATGTATGTGAGTGATTTGTACAGTGCCCTGAGACAACTTCTGTTATGGCTTGGTGTTATATAAAGAAACTGAATCGAAATAAATTTAATTGAATCATTGGGGTAGAACTAGACATATTTAGGACTATCAGTTCTTTTTCATTGTACAGTGGACAAGTATCTTCAGGATCGTGGTGGTTTTGCACAGGACATCATATTGATCCTTGCATGTTCTTTGCAGTAAAGTATTCATTGTTTTTAGTGGGCACAGTTTTGAAGGATCCTCAACAACAAGAACAGAGCTCAAAAACACAGAGAGTTTCTCAGTCAAAGTGAGTTTTAGCTTTTCCGGCGTGAGCCATCAAAAGCAGATTCCTCTTTAATGCCCATTTTAAACTATATGTTGTTCTTCTGCAGAATTCTTGAATTCTCAAAACCATGGCATGATAGCTTTGTAAAATGCTGCAAGTTGATAAAAGCAAATTTACACATTCTGCATCCTGTGATGCAAACTTTGTTGGATATCGGCTACTCAACATTTTCTGAACTGTTCCTAGTTGATCTGTCGGCATTTAGGTAAGTCAAAGAGAAACAGACAAGCACATGAGCTGGCTCTTCTTGATTTGCTTCCTTTTTTAAACTAATCTGTGGTTGCTGTCAAAGAGCTTTAGGACCTCTGGAATATAAAAGCCTACAGAACAAAGCAGCCATGATGTGTAAGAAGAAAGAAGACAGTATCATGAGTACCTGGTATCCTAAAATCATCCACTTGTTAACAAATGAAAAAATTCAGAAGAGCGTTAAAGCTGAGAAAATGGATTCATTTTATAACTGTGCATCAACCCTTATTTCCAATCAGGTGAGATGAAATCCACCCTGTTTTTCCCTTTAAACATTTTTATATTTTACTTAAAAAAATATAAATACAACTATCAAAGTATAAACCACATGGTAGTAAGTTTCTCCTTTATTTTTCTAGTTAAAATTGTTGCTCCAGGCAAATGTAGAAAAGTTTGTCAGTGTATTTGATCCAAACAACCACCACTGCTTGCCTGTCTTCCATATTGCTTTGACATTTGATGATGAAAAAATGGAAATCTACCCCACCCTCCAAGATTTGGAAGACTCTCTTTTGAATATCCTTAATGCCATAGCGAATACACTGCAGGTAAACTGTCTTGTTTTTAGAACTTTTTATTATTATTATGATTTTTAATGCCTGTTTACCCAGTATTGACATCTACTGTATCAAATTTATTCACAGAAAGTACAAACTGTGCAGTCGTGGCTGGAACAAACCTCATCTTCATTTGTGGATGCCACTGTGCCTGATGAGGTCCTTTCTTGGGCTCAGTTCACTGTGAAGAATGCTGTGCAAAAGAACCTAGAAGAACCTGACCAATATTTCAGGACTTATGGTGATTTATTAAAAAACATAATTTGTTTCATTTTTCATCAGCTTAGTTCATTGCTGAATTTTCTAGTTTATTTTGTAGTGAACAACTATGACTGGCTTGTGAATGGGACTGCGCAGAACAAGGTAGACACATTTATGAAGGAAGAGTTCTCCTTTGATGAGTACACTAAGGTAAAATCCGTGTGTATTTGACATACACCATAACTTGAACTTGTTTAACCTTGTGTCCTGATGACTGTCAATATGCTTTTGCTTATTAAAGCAAGTGGAAACGTTTCATATGCTGTCAAATGAGATTAGCAGGCTCCCATCAAAACTCTTCTTCCCGATGGTCCTTCTGAACTGTGAGGAGCTGAAAAAAGGTCTAACCAACAAAGCTAAAATGTATGCCGAAACACTTCTGAAGAAACTCGTCATTGCACATCAAGAGCAAAATTTACAGTAGGTCACTTCCTTTAGCAGTTTTAGTCAAAGTTCTCATTCCGTCGAAAATTTTGAATTGGTCTTTTTGTGTCTGTGCCAAGGATCTGTTTTGAATTTGAAGAAATCCAAAAGAAAGTTCTGGAAGTTCCAAAAAGCACAGAAAACATTGCTCAGATAGAAGAATACATCAAGTTTACCAAAACCAAGGGGGTTGCACAACTAAGTGAAAGGTTAAAGGTGAATAGCCGGATGAGTATATGTATTTGTTGGATTTTCTGACATCATTTTGAACCACAACATGCTCTGGCAGGAAGCCTGCTCCAAACTCCTTTACCTCTTGAATGTCTACATCTTTGAGCCAGAAGCTTTGGAGCTGAATTCGATTGTATTTCACTGGCCCCTAAGTATTCTGCATGCTTTTGAGCTCAGTGATGAGGTAAAGCTTCTGTTTCTTTTTAGAAACACTATCTAATGGTATTTTATGTTAGTGATCTGCTTCTTAATATCTTATTTATTTAATAGGTGCTACAAAACGCTAAGGAGAAAGAAAAGACAGAGCTTATCGCCAAAAGGGAAAAATTAATGGTAGACCTGGAAGTTTTGGGACGCAGAATAGAGGAGTTCTCACAGTACTCTGAGTTGAGTAGAATGCAGCAGGTACAGTTTTTAGTACTATCGGATGATTCTGAGACTAGATGTGTTCTCTTATGCCATGCTAAGCTAACTGGCTGCTTCTAACCACTTATTCATTTGTGCTCAATTATTCATGTTTAAGTTCTTTACAATAAAGCATTTTGAATAGGCTTCAACAATGTTGATGGAGTTTGTGTTTTTCAAACAAAATCTCTGAAATTCACACCATGTTAATCCCACAATAGATATAACTGGTATGTTATTACTTTTTGAACAGTATGTTGCAGATGTAATAAAAGTTCAGAAACTTCTCCAAGAGGCTGAGGAAGCTATTGTCCTAATCAACAAGGAAGAGGCTTTTTACGACTGGGATTTAACAAGTTACCCGGAGGTTGAAGTTCTCAAAGAGAGCATGGAACCATATCAGAAGCTGTTTGGATTTGTCCTGAAGTGGCAGCGCACAGAAAACAGGTCTGATTTCAAATGGTTACACTTTGAGTTTAGGTTTTAATGACACCAGCTGAGAAACATTTCCTCTCTCTTCGAGTAGATGGATGGATGGCTCCTTTTTGGAGCTAGATGGGGAAAGCATGGAAGTCCAACTGGATGAGTTCCACAGGGAGATCTTCAAGATGCTGAAGTTTTTCCAGCAGAAGCAGATTAAAGCTGCACAAGAGATGGAGAAGATGTCTGGGAAGACAAGAGAAACTTCTAGTGAACAAGCTCTAACAGAGCAGGAGAGTCCATCAGCAGCTGTGCATTCCACTGTTAAGTCTGTACAAGAGATGAAAGATATCGCTACAAAGACAAGACAAAGTCCTAGGGAAGAAGATGTAAAGAAACAGGAGAGTCCAACAATAGTTTTGTGCTCTACTGTAATGAAACAGATCAAACGGTTCCGGGTAATTTATGCAACAAATGTTTCAAATGTGTTCATGACAGAAATCTCATGGCAATTGAAGTTTTCCTTTCCTAATTAATGTTCAGTTATGAATATGTTTGTGCTAACAGGACTACATCCCTGTGGTGTCCATCTTGTGCAACCCTGGTATTAGAACTTGTCACTGGAACCTTATGTCAAAGATAGTTGGGCATGACTTCACTCCTGACTCTGGTACAACCCTACGGAAAGTTCTCAAACAAAACCTAGCCCCTTACTTGAATGAGTTTGAATCTATTAGTGCTGCTGCTAGTAAGGTGAGAATTTCTGATACAGTACATCCTGTTTTTTTTTTTTTTTTTTCATTACAAAGTCACTGTATTAAACACAGTTTGTCCTCACTACATTTCTTTCCAGGAGTTTTCTATGGAGAAGGCAATGCAGACCATGGTACAGATTTGGGATGATATTTCCTTCCACCATCAACCTTACAGAGAAACTGGTGTTTCAATCTTAACTGCCTTGGATGACATCCAGACAGTGTTAGATGACCAGATTGTAAAGACTCAGACCATTAGGGGCTCACCATTCATCAAACCCTTTGAAAATAAAATCAAGGTTAGCTTCAACTTTTACATTGCCAACTTGCATGAGATACAAAATTTCAAACGTTTTCTTGCCAGTATAGATTATTTTTCAAGTCTTTTTAAACTCAGTTCAACATGGAGATTGTTCTGTGTTTTTAGCAATGGGAGGAGCGCCTACATCATATTCAGGAAACCATAGATGAGTGGCTTAAGGTGCAAGCCCAGTGGCTTTACCTGGAGCCCATCTTTTCATCGCAGGACATCATGCAGCAGATTCCAAAAGAAGGGAGACTTTTTCAAACTGTTGACAAAAACTGGAAAGAGATCATGAGACACTGTGTTAAGGATTCTAAAGTAAAAAAAATAAAAAATAAACATGTTTGAATTCAATTCTTGAAGCAAGTGTAGCTTTAACTGTCTATATGTATCTATAGGTTCTGCCAGCAACCTCATTACCTGGTTTGCTTGGAAAACTGCAAGATTCCAACACCCACCTTGATAACATAATGAAAGGCTTGAACGCCTACCTGGAGAAGAAACGTCTTTTTTTCCCTCGGTATGAGTAAAAAAGCTTTCTGATGACACTTTTAATTTGGCTCTTTGGAAATATTACAGATCTTGAAATTTGCTGCTAAACTTGTGCCAGGTTTTTCTTCTTGTCCAATGATGAAATGCTTGAGATTCTCTCTGAGACTAAGGACCCTCTGCGTGTTCAGCCTCATCTGAAGAAGTGCTTCGAGGGTATTTCCAAACTGGACTTCTTACCCAATCTGGATATCCAGGCAAGGCAGTCAAAAACATGCTTATTGATATGTGGCATTGTGCTGGATTCATTTTTACGAAGCTGCATAATGTTCTTGCTCAGGCCATGTACAGCAGTGAAGGGGAACGAGTTGAGCTAATCCAGCACGTCTCTACATCTGAAGCCAAAGGAGCTGTGGAGAAGTGGCTGGTGCAGGTGGAGGATGTGATGGTTCGCAGTGTTAGAGATGTTGTGGCCTGCTCCAGGGTGGTGAGATGGCTGTTTCTTAAATAATAGTTGATTTGGCAAGTTTATGCTGTGTAGGTGTCATACAGTAAATTTCTAATATGAGATCCTTCTCACGCTGTGGACAGGCCTATGGTGAGACGGCACGGGACCAGTGGGTCAAGGAGTGGCCTGGTCAAGTGGTCATCTGCACCTCACAGATGTTTTGGACCTTAGAGGTTCATGAAGCCATCAAAGCAGGGGCTAATGTGTGTCTTTACATGATTTACTCAGCTTTGGTTATTCTTTTTGGATACTTAAATCACAGCAAATTGAATTCATATTCATAACTGATCCCAATTTTTTAATTAATTTTAAATCTTTATTCAACCAAAAGAAGAAAAAAAATCACCTGGTAAACGTTAAAGGTGATTAATTTTGAAAATGAATAATTTTACTGTAGAAGCACTAAGCAGAAATGTGTCACGTTCATGACTCAGATGAGAATTTTTCAACAAATCAGAAACCACAATAGTGTCACCTTGAGAGAAGAAAATGTAGTGAAAAGTTTTCTCCTCTCTGTAGGGTATAAAGGACTACTATCAGCAACTCCAAACGCAACTGAATGACATTATAAAGCTGGTGAGAGGAAAACTAGCCAAGCAAACACGGACTACTCTGGGAGCACTTGTCACCATCGATGTTCATGCCAGGGATGTAGTCATGGAGCTTATTGAGAAAGGTAGCTCCGGCTCAGTGATATTATTGAGAGCATAGTGATGTTCAGCAGCCAGAAACAGACTCTACATGTTGCTCTTATTCAATAGGTGTATCGCATGAAACTGATTTCCAGTGGCTAGCCCAGCTTCGTTATTACTGGAGCAATGACAACGTTCGTGTTCGCATAATCAACTGTGACGTAAAATATGCCTACGAGTACCTGGGCAACTCTCCACGTCTGGTCATTACTCCTCTGACTGACCGATGTTACCGAACCTTGGTATAAAAAATATACAAATCATATTTTTATACTGAGTTCTAATATGTGTTTAAGGAATCTTAAATTTGATTTTTTTTTCCTGGAAAAATAAATAAGCTAAGAGATCAATTACCAAAGATTTGCCTGCGTTTTAGATTGGAGCTTTCTACCTGAATTTGGGTGGTGCGCCAGAGGGTCCAGCAGGAACAGGAAAGACTGAAACCACCAAAGATTTGGCCAAAGCTCTTGCTGTGCAGTGTGTGGTTTTTAACTGTTCAGATGGATTGGACTATCTTGCTATGGGAAAGGTATCAACCACTAAAAATTCAAAATATAGGTGTAATTTTGGCTCTTCTGTTTCATACAGTATACACAACAAATTTCTATGCTAACGTGTATTTTACATTTTATTATAGTTTTTTAAAGGTTTAGCTTCGTCTGGAGCATGGGCATGCTTTGATGAATTCAACCGTATTGAGCTGGAGGTGCTGTCTGTAGTAGCGCAGCAGGTTCTGTGCATCCAGAGGGCCATCGAGCAGAGACTGGAGTACTTTGACTTTGAAGGAACCACACTTAAACTCAACCCCAACTGCTTTGTGTCCATAACAATGAACCCTGGCTATGCAGGGCGTTCAGAGCTCCCAGACAACCTTAAGGTATTAAAATTTTTTATTTTAGTTGTCAGTTTTGATTATTTTAATTATTCTTTGCATCATTTGTTACTTTTCAAATCATCCACATTATTGTACACACTGCAATTAACTGAAACCAATTTAATACAATTTAATTCCTCAGATGTGTAATGTTAACTTACTTTTTATGTATATGAATGTTTCTGTTCAGGGCCCCGAAATGACTACTTTTGTGACTTGGTGCAATTTAAATAAACTGAATTGAAGTGAATTTAATTTAATATAAATAAACAGAAGCGAGAATGTTCCTGTGAAAAAAATTGCAACACATTTATCCTTTGTTTCTGTGCAGGTGTTGTTTCGAACGGTGGCCATGATGGTTCCAAACTATGCTCTAATAGCAGAGATCTCGCTGTATTCTTACGGCTTCCTCAACGCTAAACCACTGTCAGTAAAAATTGTGATGACCTACAGGCTTTGTTCAGAGCAGCTCTCCTCTCAGTTTCATTATGATTATGGTATGAGAGCTGTCAAAGCAGTACTTGTAGCTGCAGGAAACCTCAAGCTCAAGTATCCTGACGAGAATGAAGACATTCTGGTAACTCTTCAAACTGTATTTGATTTTTTATTTTTTTTTCACCTTGGCGCATGCACTGATTGTGAACTTTAGTTTAAAAAAATTTGCAATTTGACATTCTTTTAACTTGAATTTCTTATGTTGTTCAATTCAGCTCCTGAGATCCATAAAGGATGTTAACGAGCCCAAGTTTCTCTCCCATGATATTCCACTCTTCAATGGCATCACCAGCGATTTATTTCCAGGCGTTTCTCTTCCTATCGCTGACTATCAGGTTTGAAATCTTAATATCTATCTTTGATTTTTGACAAGCTAACAGTTGCATTGCTGTTATTCATCTCATAATGTATTTTACAATCAGTTTTTTTGTCTTATATTTATCAGCTGTTCTTAGAGGCTGCTGAAGAATGTTGTAAAAATCACAACGTACAGCCAACGCAGGTCTTCTTACAAAAGATGATCCAAACATATGAGATGATGGTTGTTAGACACGGGTACGTTTTAAATTGTGTTTTTGTATCCTGCTTGCCATGTTTCCAGTTATACTTTCGTGGCTGAATCATAATGTGAAGAAAATCACACCATGATGGTCCTTTTCAGGTTTATGTTGGTGGGAGAGCCCTTTGCTGGAAAGACAAAGGTGCTGCATGTTCTGGCAGACACTCTGACTCTCATGAATGAAAAAGGGTATGGAGCAGAAGAAAAGGTCATCTTCAGGACAATGAATCCAAAGTCCATTACAATGGGACAACTCTTTGGCCAGTTCGACCTAGTTTCTCATGAGGTAAGTGTATTTTCCATTAATTGTATTACCGTACTTGATGGAGTGATCTTTTTATTTTTGGAATTAAGGCACAGCTAGAACAGCATGATGTCTTTTTCTTGTTCTATTTTCTTCTTACTTGTTGACTTTCACTTTTTAGTGGACAGATGGGATTGTGGCCAACACATTTCGTGAGTTTGCATTAGCTGACACACCAGATCGCAAGTGGGTAGTGTTTGATGGTCCCATAGATACTCTGTGGATTGAGAGTATGAACACTGTGCTGGATGACAACAAAAAAGTACATAACATTCAATGAAATGTTGGCTGTTGAAGCTTCCTATGTGCCTCATATACTTCAGCAATTTACTTTTTTTTTTTGCTGTGCTGATCATTTACAGTTGTGTCTAATGAGTGGTGAGATCATTCAGATGTCAAGTCAGATGAGTCTGATTTTTGAAGCCATGGATTTATCACAAGCTTCTGTGAGTAAAATCTGTGCTTTACAGTTTTATGCAAATGTACTGGTAATAACTGTAGTTTTCACTTGGCAAAGAATCACAATTGCATGTTTTTAATCCCATATGTACCTGAAGTTTATATATTATTAGTTTATAAAGATGTCTGTTTGTGTTACTTTCTATTTGACAATGTGTCCTCAGCCTGCTACAGTCAGTCGATGTGGGATGATCTACATGGAGCCGTCTCAGCTGGGCTGGAAGCCTTTGGTGATGTCCTGGATGAACACTCTTCCTGAAGCTCTGCAGAGCCCTGTCAGCTGCTCTCTACTGCTGGAGCTCTTCCTCTGGCTCCTGCCACCCACCCTGATACATCTGCGAAAACACTGCAGAGTGAGTGACTGCCCAAGCTGCAAATCATTTCATGCATAAACATATTAGGAAATTTGGAAATTTCTGTTTATACTCAAGACGTGGAAGATTTGTGATGTTATATACTGTACTTGGTTTGTTCACAGGAAGTTGTTCCAACAAGCAACAGTAACACTGTAGTGTCCCTGTGTCGGTTGTTTGAGATGCTTCTCACTGAACCAGTAAAGACGAATCCTGGAAATCCAGAAATTCGTACTTGGATCATGGTAAAACCACAAATTGTTTTGTCATTTCTATTATCGTTTTAACCCCATGTATTCTAAGTATTGGATAAGGCATGTACATTAAAAAGTTTAATTTTCTTCTTATGTGCACTTTTCAACTAAGTGAAATTATGTTCATACCTCTTGTGTATTTTATTTTCTTGTTTGCAGGCAGCTTTTACATTCTCTCTGGTCTGGTCTGTGGGTGGTGCCTGTGATGCAGACAGCAGAGGGAAGTTTAGTGGGTTCTTCAGGAGGACAGTTTCAGGAAAAACAAAGGAAAATCCAATCCCTCAAACAGTGGGCAAATGGGAGTGTCCAATGGATGAGAAAGGCCAAGTGTATGATTACTTTTACGAGGTAAGGTGTTATCCTTTTACTCAGAAAAGCTTGACTTGTGTTCAGTCAGAAATTCTTAATGCAGTCCCCTCTACAGTTTAAAGGAAAAGGCAAATGGATTCACTGGAATGAAACGATTCAAAATATCAACCTCGGGGACAAAAAGACTAAAGTGCAGGAGATCATTGTTCCCACTATAGACACAGTTCGCTACACTTACTTAATGGATCTTTGCATCAACCACGGAGTGTAAGTTTTCTCAAAGGTTTTCAGACACATTAATAAATATATTTAATTGTAATATATATATATATATATATATATATATATATATATAATATTTATAGTGTTTAACATGATTTCACTTACACATAAGAGTAATTTCATGTATAGTTAATTTCATAAATTTGATTTTTAAATTTTTCTTTTTTTTTTTTTTTTATGTTTTGTTCTGCTGATGAAGCCCTCCTCTGTTTGTTGGTCCTACTGGCACCGGAAAGTCTGTTTATGTGAAGGAGAAACTGATGAATAATCTAGATAAAGACACTTTTCTTCCCTTCTTCATCAACTTTTCAGCTCGAACTAGTGCAAACCAAACTCAGGTTAGTTGTAGTGACATGAGAATAAAATATTTCCCTTGTAAAACCTTTGGATCACTAAGAAAGCACGTGTAAGGATAAATGTTTATAAAATAGAATTTGAACAAATCTGTTTTAATATTCCACACTTTACAATGTACCTAATACGTTTTCCAGAATATCATCATGTCCAGGTTGGATAAGAGAAGGAAAGGTGTTTTTGGCCCTCCCATGGGGAAAAAGTGTATCATCTTTGTAGATGATATGAACATGCCTGCTCTGGAACAGTTTGGTGCTCAGCCTCCTGTGGAGCTTCTTCGACAGTTCATGGATCATGGAAACTGGTAAACCGTTTCATATTAAAAGACTATTTAAAACTTAAAGTAAACATGCAGTGAATAACTTTATTACAAAGGTAGAACTCAGTTCTGATGCTCTGGCAGGTATGACCTTAAGGATACATCCAAGATTAGTCTTGTGGACCTGCAGCTCATCTCAGCAATGGGTCCTCCTGGTGGTGGACGAAATGCTGTAACTTCTCGATTTCTACGGCATTTTAACATTTTTAGCATAAATCCCTTTAGTGACGATACCATGGTTTGGATTTTCTCCAACATTGTGAACTTCTATCTGAAAAACAGTATGTTCCCCCTTGAATGTTTTCCTGTTGGCAACCAAATAGTGACAGCAACGATGGAAGTGAGTTCACTAATATCACAGTCAGATGTTGCGATGTTTGTAAGTCATTTTTAATCAGTTTTTATCTCCTACAGGTGTATAAGGAAGCCATGGAAAACCTGCTTCCAACACCAGCGAAGTCTCACTATACATTCAACCTACGAGATTTCTCCCGCGTCATTCGAGGCTGCCTGCTGCTGAAGAAGGAGTCTCTGGAACACAAACATACTATGATCCGGTTGTTTGTCCACGAGGTCTTCCGTGTCTACTACGACCGACTGGTGGATGACAAAGATAGAGCATGGCTCTTTAATCTGATGAACAGCATCCTCAAAGATCATTTCAAAGAGTCCTTTGAGCAGGTCTTTGATCACCTGAAAAAAGGCCATGAAGTAAGTCAGGGTTCGGTTTTTCCACTGTAGTAACATAGTTTTCACTATTGGTGTGTAAGCAGTAGATGTAGAAGATGTGACGATGAATAAATTTGTTACATACATAACATCATGAGGATATGTTTAGGCAGCGCCACACGTGTAACCTTGTGCTATACATATTGTTTCCCTTTCAGTTGGTAGAAGAAGACATGCGGAATCTTCTCTTTGGTGACTACATGAACCCTGACCATGAGGATGATGAGCGCTTATATGCTGAGGTGCCCTCCATGGACACCTTTGCTGAAGTGGTAGAGTCATGTCTTGAAGAATACAACCAGATGCACAAGAATCGGATGAACCTTGTCATCTTCCGGTAATCTGTTTTGATAACAGTATTTGAAATGTGAAGTTCTTTTACTAAGCTAGCATTTTTTTTTAAATTAAACAAGAATATATTTACAAAAAACTAGCTAACTTAGGGTGGCTGTGGATGAGTGGTTAGAGCCTTCTCCAGTGGAAGAGTTGGGGGCTCGATTCCACCAGCAGTCACATGCTGAAGTGTCCCTGGGCAAGACACTGAATGCCTCATTGCCTCTGATGTGTGTCCCGTCGGTGTATGAATGTGATAAAGCAGTAGTAGTAGAGTGCTGTATGAATGGGTAAATGAGGGCATAGATTGTAGTGTAAAATGCTTTGAGTATCTTGATTCGACTACCATTTATCATATATGTAGAGGAATTTAGAAAGGTGCTTTTATAAGGCTGACCATATCTTGTGTTTCACTGAGAAAAAAATCTCTTTCATTTAGTTATGTCCTGGAGCACTTGTCCCGTATAAGCCGAGTGTTAAAGCAGCCAGGAGGTAATGCTCTGCTGGTGGGAGTGGGAGGCAGCGGTCGTCAGTCCATCACTCGTCTGGCTACATCAATGGCTCATATGACCATGTTCCAGCCTGAAATATCCAAGAGTTACGGCATGACAGAGTGGAGAGATGACCTCAAGGTTAGCCTGATAGTTTTGAGAAGACTTCTGGAACATGTTTTCATTTTTGTGGGATTAGTTTTGTAATAATTTCTACTTAGATTCAATTATATACAGTATTCAGACAAACAGTATGTGAAACTCAAAATGGAATGAAGTGCTTTAGACTGGACTGTATGTCATGGTGTTTAAATGCAAACTTGTTCATATCTTCCACTTTTCCAAGACAATTAGTTGTGGCTCTGTACAGGTTAAGAAAAAGTAAATAAAATGAACTTGTTCTAATTTTTATTCAACCATAGATGCTGCTGAAAAATGCTGGGGTTAAAGGACAGAAGACAGTTTTCCTGATAACTGATGCTCAGATCAAAGATGAGGCTTTTCTGGAAGATGTGGACAGCGTTTTGAACTCAGGAGAAGTGCCTAATCTGTTTGCTGTAGACGAGAAGCAGGAAATTATGGAGGTAGCTGTTTTTAAAGCCCTAAGCTGATCTTCATTTCTTCTTTACAAAGTGATTTCTTCTTTTAATAAAAATGTTTAAAAAATATTAAAAGGATTCCTTCTTTGTTGTTCTTTCTTTAGACAATGCGTCCCATTGCTCAGGCTGGTAATAAGAATTTGGAGCTGAGCCCCTTGACTCTGTTTGCCTTCTTTGTGGCACGCTGTAGAGAGAACCTACATATAGTTGTTGCCTTTAGTCCCATCGGAAACACCTTTCGAAATCGCCTACGACAGTTTCCATCTCTTATTAACTGCTGTACTATTGACTGGTATCAGGTAATTTGTGAACATAAACATACATCTATTTACAAAATGTTTGCAAAAGAAGGTACTGCAAGTACTAAAACATGAAAAAAACGTTTATTTGGATTAATCCTTGTTGAAAGAAAAGAAAAACAACAGTAAATGTATGCAAAACTCCCGTGTTTGCTTTTTTTTTTTTTTTTTTTCATTTATGTGTCTGTTTTTACTGATGCTTTTCTTTCTGTATCTTGACAGTCATGGCCAGAAGAAGCTCTTGAGCGAGTAGCCCACTCCTTCTTGGAGTCACTGGAGATGAGTGAAAATGAAAGGCAGGAGGTTATACCCATCTGCAAAACATTTCACACCTCTGCCAAACATCTCTCACAAAGGTAAGACGATTGTTCTTTGTAACTTCTATGTTCGGAGGCGAAAGAAATAAAGGCACCTAATTATGCTGCTGTTTTAATTTCAGATTCCTCACAGAACTAGGGCGCCCTAATTATGTGACTTCTACATCCTACCTGGAGCTAATCGCAGCGTTCCGTCTACTGCTCACTCAGAAAAGAGACACTGTCATGAAAGCAAAACAGAGGTACACCAATGGTCTGGATCAACTTGCCTTTGCTGAATCTCAGGCATGTGAAGCTCTATTTTTACCATTTTTTTTTCTCTTTCTATAATTTGACACTTTTAAAAGACTAAATGTTGCCATGCATTAGTCACAATCTATTTTTGCAGGTTGCTGAGATGAAAAAGGAACTAGTAGATCTACAACCCAAACTGGAACAGGCAAAGATTGACAACACCAAAATGATGAAGGTGAACACAAGAAAGTACTTCATTCTATCTCTATACCAATAATGTTGTTTGTTTGAATAATGTAAAGAACATTGGAAACATAAAATAGATTTTTTTATGGGACATTTCAGGTGATTGAACAGGAGTCTGTAGAAGTGGAAGCAAAAAGTAAAGTTGTACGAGCCGATGAAGAAGCAGCAACCATAAAAGCCAGTGAAGCTCAGGCTCTGAAGAATGAGTGTGAGAGTGACTTGGCTGAAGCCATCCCTGCTCTGGAGGCTGCACTCTCTGCCTTGAACACATTAAAAGTCAGTGTCCTTCAACTGCTTCTCTTTTGTTAGAACAACTGAACATTGCTATTAAAGTAACAGAAACTGTTATTTCAGCCAACTGATGTCACAATTGTGAAAGCAATGAAAAATCCACCTTCAGGAGTGAAGCTGGTGATGGCAGCTGTTTGTGTGATGAAGATGATAAAACCAGATAGAATAGCTGACCCTGCTGGGACTGGGAAAAAGGTTAGACTGAGTATAAAATAATCTCATTAAGAACATCTCCCTTTTTATTAGTTGCTGAAACATTTTTACAGCTCATTGAAACAAACGGTTTCACATGCTCATTTTAAGCTTCATTTTATGCCATTATAATGTATATTGCAACTTTTTTTATGTCTAGATTTTTGACTACTGGGGTCCAAGCAAGAAGCTACTGGGGGATATGAACTTTTTACGAGAGCTGAAAGAATATGACAAAGACAATATTCCTGTGAGTGTCATATTTATAATTTTTTTTTATCCATTAGACTATACAACCTTTGGATATTGTTCACACCTATGAAATATTTGATTTGTTCACAGGTCCCTGTGATGCAAAAAATCCGTAGTGAGTTCATGACCAACCCTGACTTTAATCCCAGCATTGTGGCTAAGGCCTCCTCCGCAGCAGAAGGTCTGTGCAAGTGGATCCAAGCAATGGAGGTCTATGACAGGGTTGCAAAGGTGCAGTGTTTCTTCAGTTTATTTTTCTTATCAAGTGTACCATTGTAGACTGTTCCTTGTTCCTGAATCTCAACAAGTCGCTTTGGATTTTAGGTTGTGGCCCCAAAAAAGGCCAACCTTGCAGAGGCACAGGAGTCCCTGGCTGTTACCAGGACTCTGCTAGACCAGAAGACAGCTGAGTTAAAAGAGGTTGAGGACCGCTTGGCTGCACTTCAGAAAACCTTTGAGGAGAAGACAGAGGAGAAGGCTGAACTGGAGTTCCAAGTAGATTTGTGTGGAAAGAAGCTAGAGAGGGCTGAAAAGCTCATTGGTGGTCTGGGTGGAGAAAAAAGCAGGTCATGATGAGGCTATTCTTTTAGTATTATTTACAAATAGAAGAATAAAAGATTGACTTTATTTATTAATCCTTTTTTTAGATGGTCAAAAGCTGCAGATGATCTGCAGAACACCTATGACAACTTGACTGGGGACGTTCTTATCTCTGCTGGTGTCATTGCGTACTTGGGAGCTTTCACTGCTGGTTTCAGACAGAGCTGCACTAAGTTATGGACCAGTCTCTGCCAAGTAAAAGTTTTCCATTTATTGTTTTACTGTCATTTTTTTCTAACACATGTGTAATTGAATGATATTGTATTAATTAAATGTTTCCAGTCTAAGAATATCCCATCCTCAGATGACTTCTCTCTCAGTAAAACTCTGGGAGATCCCATAAAAATCAGAGCTTGGAACATCGCAGGCCTTCCCAGCGACTCCTTCTCTATTGACAATGGTGTCATTGTCAGTAACTCACGTAGATGGTGAGTGTGTTATTCTGACACACACTATTCTCATTGTTTCATCTTTCACTAAAACATTTATCAGAAATCAACTTCCTTTTTTAATTTGTCCAAAACATTCCACCATGTGTTTTCCTTTTAGGCCTTTGATGATTGATCCTCAAGGTCAAGCCAACAAATGGGTGAAGAATTCAGAGAAGGACAATAACCTGAGTGTAGTCAAGCTAACAGATGCAGACTACATTAGAACTTTAGAAAACTGCATTCAGTTTGGAACACCCTTACTGCTGGAGAATGTAGGAGAAGATCTGGACCCGTCTCTGGAACCACTGCTGCTTAAACAAACCTTCAAACAAGGTACCGTGGATGTGGCTGTGTGAGAGGCCCTAAAATGATTTGAAATAAATAAAATGAGTCTACAAAGATTTTGTTATTATCTAGGTGGTGTGGATTGCATCCGGCTTGGCGAGAGTGTAATCGAGTACTCACATGATTTCCGTTTCTACGTCACCACTAAGCTCAGGAACCCACACTATCTACCAGAACTGGCCACCAAAGTGTCTTTGCTCAACTTTATGATCACGCCAGAGGGCCTGGAGGACCAGCTGCTGGGGATCGTTGTTGCAAAGGAGATGTAACAAAAACATTCTCTTGCGTATAACAGAGAAACATGTTAAATTCACTGTTTTCTTTGCATCACTTGTTTCTGTTTTTTATATGTTCACAGACCAGAACTAGAAGAGGAGAGAAACGCATTAATCCTGCAGTCAGCTGACAATAAGAGGCAGCTAAAGGAAATAGAAGATAAAATACTGGAAACTCTGCAGTCTTCTGAGGGAAACATCCTGGAGGATGAGAGTGCCATTCAGATTCTAGACTCTGCAAAGCTCATGTCAAATGAGATTACCAAGAAACAGCAGGTGGGAACTGCTTGAATCAGCCTAAGAACGTGATGTGACAAACATCATATTTAATGCCGTAACATTTTGCTTTTAATTATTTTCAAGACTGCAGAGAAAACCGAGATCAAGATTGCTGAGTCTAGAGAAGGTTACAGACAGATTGCCAAGCATTCATCGATCTTGTTCTTCAGTATTACTGATTTGACCAACATAGACCCCATGTACCAGTACTCACTCAGCTGGTTTGTGAACCTCTACATTAACTCTATTCAACACAGGTGGGTAATGCACACAAAACATGTTTTTACCAGTAGTTTAATGCATTTTGTCTACAGCTTCCACTTTAAATGTAAAGACATTCAACAGTGACATCAGCTCATCTGGCTGACAACAAAATTAAAATGTGTCTGCTAACAGTACACTGAAGTCCCAACTCCCTTTACTGTTTCTTTTATAAACACTTTGTAGAAAAAAACCTGGTTCAATTTATAAACTATACAAGTTGTTTGAAATTTTGTACTACACATTTACACTATTATAGTACTAATAGACATAAATAAGTTTCATTGAACCACAGACATACCGTATATACAGCTGTATTTAGATATTTAAAAGATATTTTGTTTCATAAAAGTTACATAATGGTTTAAACACTTGGGAAAAGGCAGTTATCAATGATTTTCTGAAGTTTTACTTTTTTGTGTTTTTCAATTTGTTCATTAGTTTGAAGTCCAAGATGCTGGAGATGAGGCTTCAATATTTAACTACTCACTTCACCTATAACCTGTACTGTAACGTCTGTCGCTCTCTCTTTGAGAAGGACAAACTCCTCTTCTCCTTCCTTCTCTGCTGCAACTTGCTGCTGTAAGTGGTTTAGCTACTTTAGCAGACCTACAAAGCCGTTAAGCCTTTAAAATGATCATATGTGATTTCTATATTGTTTTGTCATCCATTAACCTTTTCAGAGCAAAAGGGGAGATTGAGTACCAGGATTTTATGTTCTTGCTGACTGGGGGAGTGGGCCTGCAGAAAACCATTCCCAACCCAGACCCCAGCTGGCTACAGGACAAGAGCTGGGAAGAAATCTGCAGAGCTAGTGAACTGCCTGGCTTACAGGGAATAAAGTATAAAACAACATTCACTTAAAGAAACTAGTCTTTATGACTTGGTTCTAATTGCTTCACCCTTTTTGTGTTTTCTACAGTGATTTATTTTCAAATAGTACATTGACTTGTTTTTAACTTTACAGAGAAGCTTTCATGAAGAGCCCAGCAGACTTTAAACCTATTTACGACAGCAAAGAGCCCTGCACTGTTGGGCTGCCAGATCCTTGGTCTGAGCGTCTCAGTAACCTGCAGAAAATGATCATTATCCGCTGTCTCAGGCCTGATAAGATACTACCAGCTGTCACTAAATATGTGACTAACAATCTGGGAAAGAACTTTGTTCAACCCCCTCCCTTTGATTTGAGTGAGAGCTACCTGGACTCCAACTGCACCATCCCGCTGGTGTTTGTTCTTTCTCCAGGAGCAGATCCCATGGCTAGTTAGTACCATAATTCATTTTCTGTGTCCAGAAGTTTATAGAACTGGCCTTACAATGAAAACCATTAATTACAACAATGTCTTTCTATAGGTTTATTAAAGTTTGCCAGTGACAAGAAAATGAGTGATACTAAGTTCCAGTCTATCTCTCTGGGTCAGGGCCAGGGGCCCATAGCTGCTAAAATGATATCCACAGCTATGCAGGATGGCACGTGGGTCTGTTTGCAGAATTGCCACCTGGCCGTTTCATGGATGTCCACTCTAGAGAAAATCTGTGAGAACTTCAGTCCTGCAACATGCCACCAAGATT
>JARVGQ010000116.1:16013369-16024029 GCA_031762355.1 Hypsolebias martinsi | reverse complement strand
AACAGTCCTCCCCCCCCCCCCCCCCCCCCTCTCTCTGATTTGACACACCCGTACATCCCAGCACATGCTCTGAGGTCAGCGGACCAGTTACTTCTCACAGTTCCAGGAACTCTTCTTAAAAATGCAGAGGTGACAGGACCTTCTCTGTAGCAAGACCAAGACTGGAACGAGTTACCTCTTCTCGTCAGACAGGCCCCCTCCCTCTCAGTTTTCAAATCCCGTTTGAAGACTCACTGCTATTCTGTAGCTTTCAACACCAGTTGATCTGTGTTTGGTCGTTATATTTATTTCTGTGATGTTTTTAGTCTATTTTTTGCAATTTATTGTGTATGTTGCCTATGTATTGCCTGTTGTTTGTTTGTTTGTACAGCACTTTGGTTGGCCTTGTTGTTTTAAGTGCTCTATAAATAAAATGGTATGGTATGGATATGGTATGAATGTGATAAAGCACTGATGAGTCTAGAATGATTTATTCAGTTAGCTTTGTAGAGATCTAGTAGAGTGCTGTATGAATGGGTACATGAGGGCACAGATTGTGTTGTAAAGCACTTTGAGTATTTTGACAAGATATAAAGGTGGCTATAAGTACAGTCCATGTACCATTTTATACCTGCTGCCACTAGGTGCTATTTTCCGCAAATGCAACATACCCTTTCATTTCTCCGCCAATGATTGTCAAATTTACTTGCCCCTGAGGCACAGAGGTGCACTCTATTCAACCTCTTCTTGACTGCCTGGCTGACATCCAGGACTGGATGGCTTTAAACTTCGTAAGTTTCAACAAGAAGAAGTCTGAATGTTTCATCCCAATGGCACATTCATGAACACTGCATTGACATTTTCTCTCTAGCCCTGTTACAGAAACAAAGGGTCAGTGATTATGGACCCTTCCTTGAAACTTAACAGTCATGTAAACATGAAATCCTGTTTGTTTGCTTTTTTGTTTGTTTTTTTTTCCAGCTGATGCGGCTGTCTAAGCTAAAGCCCATACTGTCCAAAAAGAATCTTGAGACAGTTATCCATGCCTTCATAACATCCAGGCTTGATTACTGCAATTCACTTCTGTTTGGAATCAGTCAGTCCCCCACTGCACGACAACTGGTCCAAAATGTTGCATCTTGATTTTTAACTGGTACAGACCATAGGGAGCACATTACACCAGTTTTGGCCTCCCTGCACTGACCATTCACCTTTGGAGCCAGTTCAAAATACTCATGTATGTTTTTAAATCTCTGAACAGTTCTGCCCCATCTTATGTCACTGATCTTCTGCAGCCATATGTCCCACAGCACTCCCAGCAGACCAGATGCTTCTTTCAGTTCCAGGAACCCGTCGTAAGCTCAGTGGAGACAGGGCTTTCTCTGTTGCAGGTCCATGACTGTGGAATGAGTTGCCACTAAGTGTCAGGCAGGATCCCACACTCACAGTCTTTAAGTCTCGCTTGAAAACCTACTTTTATTCTTTTGCCTTTGACATGGTGTGATTTGTTTTGATCCTGTACTATACAGTACAGTATTGGGCATTTATCTGCTGCTATTTGTATCTATATTTTTTTTTATGTTTTCCTGTCTGCTGTGCTTGTTTGTTTCTATTGAACAGTATTTTGGTTGGCCTTGTTGCTGTTTTAAATGCTCTATAAATAAATTTGTATTGTACTTATAAGATTTTTACACAAGTAGAGAGAACCCAGTTAAACATGAGACAAATATTATCCCTGATCATTTATCAATTGAGGAAAATAATTCAGTATTAAGAAGGGGGTAAAGACAATGGATGGATGACATATTTGTGAGTAAATTACTGTTTATTTTTAATTTATATATTTTTTTTATGGTTTTGGATCTGAACCCTCGAGGCTCGATGAGATTAACTGGTCTAAATAAAGGTTGAATGACACCTGTGGCTTCGTAAATCACTTTGGATAAATTATTAGACTATTAAAGTTAACAATAGTTAAGTTAAGAACGATAAAGGATGAAAACGGTTTGTGCTGAGGCGGTCATTTTTTCTTTTCGACGTTTGCCCTTGAGCCCTCGTTTGTAATTTCTCGCGAGACAAGTCGAGAAACACGAACAGCCGAAGATCATGACGGAAAATACCGAACGCCGCCGACATACTGTGTCGACTCCCCCTCCCCTCCTCTTTCATCATGGCTGCTGTTTCCAGGCTCTGGTAACGCTCAGATTGGTGATAGACTTTTATCCTTCAGTGCCTCTTCACCTTTTGGTGAACATCATCTTGGCTTGGATGTAAATCACGTCCTCCACCTTGCTGTTCCTCAGGTTTCATTTAGTGGAATAACCTTTCTAATCATCCCTTTCACTGGGCCTTTTCAACATCTCCCAAAACAACTCAGTAGCTCGCAGCAGTAGTGCAATGGTTTGAGTTGCTGCACTCAGGTTTCTTCTCCATGAACAATGTGTGAAAACTGCGCTGAACTGGTGGAGGTTTTAAACGAAAGTAAGTAAAGACACATTTAAGCTCCATCAGATTGTGCTGGTTTAGCTGCTTGATGTTTAGCGTCGGTGCTCACTGAAGCTTGGTGGAAGCATGTTAGCTCGGCGACTAGCTAAATGTAACTTCTGACGTTTGTTTTCTTTGGCTCGCACTTCCATCGGGGTATTTTGTCAACTCCAAACATGCACACATGATGACATTCTGGCTAAACAAGTCGGGTTATCGGTGACACTTGTGTTTTCGCGTCGGACTGTTTTCTGTTAGGCTGATGCCATTTCTGGGCCTCTCTGCCAAACACCCCAAATAAATTCACTTTCCTTAGCACTAAAATGATCTTCTGTGTTGCATTGCAGCCGTAAGGCAGACTCTGTCGGTACGGTGGCGACGGAATAGAATCAGAGGAACACAAATGATTGTTGCAGTCTGCTGGCACGGGTTAAGAAGTTAGCCTGCTTATAGCCGTTGAGCTAGCCAGGCAGGCTGACTTTGTTTGATGTTTGTCAGGTCACGGCTCGATGTCCACTGCCACTCATTGTTTGACACACGAACGCTTCAGATTTTCAAAATGGCCCATTCATTCTCAATAGTGCCGTCTGTGTTAGGAGCGCTGACATTAAGATGCGAGCAGACATTTTTATCAGAGTTTCGGCTTCTGAGTGAACGGAAGCTAGCCGCAGCTAAGCTAGCCCTGAGAACTGAACGGCTACAGTGAGGCGCAGCTTGAAGACGCGCATCGGTCATTGTCGCTTGTTTTAGCACACCTTTGCAGAAAGCGTGTCTTTTTATGCACCAGTTAGTTTTTTGCTGTAAACTTCATTGTAAGTTTGCCTCCAGACGGTTTTAGGCTAATGTCAGCTTGTGCTGCTAATTGTGAAAAACGATGTATTCTGGGTGCTGGTCAGGCCTCGCTGCACATCATTTCAATGTAAACCATTTAAAATGAGATTTGTCATATTGGCATGATGCTCCTGATATCAAGCTCCATTTAACAGTTGACACGAGCTGCTTCTTGTCTGCAGACTTTGCTGTCCTGAGTTGTGGTCTCCACTGCTTCACCTGAATGTAGCCAAAGTTAGCATGAAGCTAAGTCAGTCAAGTATTTTTCTCTGCATTGTGTGAGCTGTGGAGTTTAGTTGTGACTTTTGTTGTAAACACTGTGCGCACATGGATTGTAATTATGCACATTCTGTCAATTACATAAAGGTAAATCATGTTTTGTTTGTCATCAGGGAAAAGGGAGCAGATATGATAAGAATTTTTCTTCTTCTGCTTCCTTTCATTTTATATTTGTCTTTTTTAATTTTCTGAAATTGTATTTGTGTTTTTATTGGAAATTAAATGAAATGAATAAATAAAAAAATAAAATAAAACAATACTGTAAAATGAAGTTAACAAGGCATCACTGTGACAGATTTCCTGTCTGCTTTCTTCCAGACAAAGAGCAGCCTCTTGCCGAGTTGAAGCCTGAGCCAGAGGCCCTGCCAGCTGCAGAAAGTGACCCAAGGCCAAAGATGCCTGCAGCTTTGGATGTGAAAAAGACCATCACTCCCACTTTAACGGTTCCAGAGGAGGTTCCCTTTCGTCCCTCCATCAGCCTGGACACCATCTTGAACCAGGAAATTCACAGCCTCACCTCTGACATAAAAAATCTCATGTATGCCCAACGTATTAGCTACACGTCACAGCTGCCCCCGCGGCTGCCTCTGCGCCACTGCTGGCAGCTCAACAGGCGCTTCTCAAACTACGTCGTGCCCTACGTCACCCCCGTCTCAGTTCAGGGGCACGTTGAAGAGCTGTGTGCAGAGATGGACAAGTTGATCCCAGCTCCACCTGCTCCCTCCAAGGACGCCTCTCCACCTCCCCAAGAGGAAGCATCTAACCTTACAACCCCGCCCCCGGCAACAGCTCAGACTTCCAAAACTAAAGCAGACCCCTCGGTGTCAACGGCCTCTTCTCAGAGTGTCAAAACTGGCAGCGACAACAAAGAGGCTACGCCCACTGAGGCTAAAACGGAAGCGGTGGAACCGGGGGGAGACATGTATTCTCCGTCCCACACCACAGCTGACTCGCCGAACTCCCAAAACGCCGGCACCGCTCCTGGCGGCGGGTCAAATCTGCTCGCCGGCAGCCTCATCAGCCAGTTGAAACCCGAGGTTTTCACCAGCCTGGTGGAGATTTTTAAGGATGTCACCAAGAATACGGTTAAATTCTACATCTACTCGGGGGACGAGGGGGAGGAGAGCACGGTCTGCAAGGAGATTAAGGTAAAATACAAAACATGTACATGTCAGTTTAGATGAGCTATTTTGAAGACGTAAAATAAAAAGTGATGTTTTCTCACTAAGTGAACTGCACATGAGCACTACAGTGTTCCTGCCTCAGTGCTTCTCTTTCTTTCTGTATTTGTCATGCATGCCTTAATCATACGTTCATCTGTCGGTTTCTAACCATCAACACTTTCCACTTTCTGTCCAATAGGAGTACTTGAAAAGTCTTGGCAACAGTGAGTGCAGCCCACAGACGTTTCTGGAGAACAGCGGCAGTTTGGACAAGCTCCTCATCATCATAAGGAATGAGGACATAGCTGCACATGTGCACAAGGTGCAGTAACTTCCTGTCACCCTGTTCCTCTCTGGACACCAGTCTGTGGGTCAGGTGGTCATCTGACACAAAACAAATAGTAAAATAGAAGAAAATAGAAAAAATACATAGTTAATACCAGTAAAAAATGCAATAGTGTTGTTACATTTCTAACACTGCCAGTAATCAGGTTCAGTGCAGGTTCACATTTCAAAATGCTTAGCAGTTTTGTTGTTGAAGCATCTTTAGTAAACTTTCTTTTTCCGTGTGCGGCTGAGTGTAACCCTATCGAGACTCATTCATGTTGAGATCAGGTTTCTTCACAGGCCATCTGCAACAAACAGTGTGGCTTCTGCTGCTGCCTGAAATAGATTTTCATAACATTCTGATCACTAGTATTCATCAGAATACATTTTAAATCAGATGGTTTCCAGATGGTTCAAACTAAAATGATTTCATATTACTGAACAATAAGAGGGAGGTATTTATCTTCATATTTTAACCAGTCTTACAAACCTGAAAGATTAATTTGTAAAAAAAATAAATAAAAATGTGGTCTTGTCATGCTGCAGATTCCGGCTCTGGTGTCTCTGAAGAAGCTGCCGTCGGTGAGCTTTGCAGGAGTGGACTCCTTGGACGATGTTAAGAACCACACGTACAATGAGCTGTTTGTGTCGGGGGGCTTCATGGTGTCTGACGAGTTCGTCCTCAATCCTGATTTCATCACACAGGGTAGGCCTTGCACTCTGTAGGAGCATTTCTGAGTATTAAATAACGTGGACAAGTCTGAAGTCTGATCAGGGTCTGCACTGTTCAGCAACATTTCATGTAAATATTGAAAACATATAAAGGCTGTCAGATTACAGTGGTGTATAAATAGCAACATTTCATGTAAATATTGAAAACATATAAAGGCTGTCAGATTACAGTGGTGTATAAATATTTGGTCGGTGATGACTGTGGAAGATAATGAAGCCTGCTGCTTTAGACACTGGTATTTATTTTTTATCTGGTTGTATTTTTTTTTCTTCAGTTGAATTATGCTCCAGTCTGTCTTGCAGGGTATTTCATTACTTTGGAACTGACCAGTTCTGTCCACATTTCCTTTTTATTAACATGAACGCCCAGTAAGAATTTCTTACCTAGTCACAGATTTTGAATTTATTCAGGGATGTAAAATAATTTTATAGAAGTTCAAGTTGTGTTTATTTGTCATATGCAAGGTTAACACAAGGTTAACAGTACAATGAAATGCTCAGGATGAGAAGAACAGATTTGACTCACTAAAAAAAAAAAAATCACAGAACAAACAAACAAGAAATATTAAAAGCATGCAACAAGGGTACACACCAAAAAAAGTATCAAAAAGTGAAAAAATAATTATAATATTTGCAATGTCCTAAAGAGAGATATTGAACAACAACATGTTAGAATATAACGGCGCAAGCAGGATGAATTTTAATGACTAATTATTTCAAGGTAGTAATATAAGCTAAATGCACGTGATATAGACCCAGTGATGTGGATATTTACCTTATAGTGTTGTTAAGCTGGAACAGAGTTGTGGGAGGCATGAGTGGTGACATTTGTGACATTCTTTTACTGTAATGTTTTTTTGTGATTCTGTTTCAGAGTGACAGAATTGGGGACAAATGAAAAGCTGCAGGTTTAATAAAGGCATAAATGAGAGACGTAGAGCTCGCTGCAGCTTGATGGAGTTCAGAGATGAAAGCTGAAGTGCATATATTTCACTGGTCACACAAGGACATGCTAAATGTAGCCTTTGTTTTCAAACTGTTAACGGCATCAGTCTGTTTACACTCAGTGCTGAGTTTAAAACATTTTGTCAGCTTGCAGAAATAATTTATTATTTTCACTCACTTTTCCCCAGTTTGAGCCAACACTCTTTATTATTTTGTTGGAGTAACTGATCATAAATGCACATTTTTAAACTTGATGTGTTTTAAAGTAAAAATGTTCTCATGAACGGGTCTCGCATCTCTGGCACAACAAATTTACAACAGCTTCTTGATTCTTCTAGATCGGTTGCAAGGCCTGCTCAGTTTCTTGGAGGAGCAAAGCACCCCTGAACACCCCTGGCAGTGGAAGGTGCACTGCAAGTCTCAGAAGAAGCTTAAAGAGCTGGGCAGGTCTGTATCAGTGGATGTCTGAAGATCGTAGCCACAACATCAGCCTTAACGATCTGCAGGGACCCTGTTGATCTAAAGAGTCTGTGCTGATCTTCATTCTCATTTTAAGGTTGAATGCTAATGCCATGGGACTCTTGAACCTTCTAACGATCTATCAGAAGAAACATCTGGTGGAGTTCCTCCCATATCATGAGTGTGACACCCCGTCGCGTCAGGCTCCGGATCTGGAATGCCTGATCAAGCTTCAAGCTCAGCACACGCAACAACGACACCTCATCTTCCTCACAGGTGTCGCCTTTCTACACCAATACACAATAATATTTATGTTGGCTGAAAGTGAATTGTTACCGTGTTCACTGCTCTCTCTGCTCAGTAACATATGGTTTTGTTTCTTGTTCAAACAGAGAGACCATTTGAAATGTTCCTGCAGTACTCCAGGAATGGAATAGTGATTGCGAGCATCGATGATGTGATGAATGGTTTTCACAGTCTGATTGGCTCCATCAATCAGAATGAGCTCCCAACACCGCCATCTACTGGTGAGTATCAACAGAAACGTTTCCACAGAAAGGCCGTTTGATTCATGTTTGGAAATGACGCCTCTTCTGTGTTTTCTTGTCCCCTCAGTAGTGAACGATGAGTGTGTGGAAGAGGAGGACATGTCGTTAGACTCTGATGACGGTGAGCCACCGGCCACAGCCGACTCTGTAGAAAAAATCAAGGAGGCGACTGAGGAGAGGCCTCTGCTGCCGCCCCCAACAGAGATGGAGTTTCGTGCTCCGCTCCCAGACCTGCAGTCCACCCCCGAGAGAACCCCGACGCTGGCCGAGTGCACCGCCCTGAAAACGGCCATCTCTCAGTTCAGAGCTATCAACCAGATAGGCTTAGCCTCCTCAGACCTCGGCAGCTTGTCCCCAGGTGGTTTTCCTGTAAACACCCACCAAAGCTTCCTGTGCCCCTCCACCCCGTGGTCCTCCTACACTGGCTCCTCTATCTACATGGCCTCACCAGCCTACCCCGCCTCACCCTGCAGCAGCACCCAGGAACAGGAGACCCGTCCCCTGACCACGACCTCTACTGCAGCTGCAACTCCACCTGTCATGGTTCCAACAGGACCTCTAATCAACCTGCCTCCCCTCCCTTTGCCGGTCAAACCTCCCCCTCCACCGCATCTTATCCAGGGTCAGACGTACGGTTCCGATGCTGGAGGGGCCGGAGCCGCTGGAACCTCTCCGCTCGTCCCCAGCCTCCCTTACAAAGACCACAGTGACACAGTCCAGCCAGGTTTCATGGGTGGCGTTGCTAAAAATGCTGGCGGGACCCCCACGCCGCAGGACAGGACACTCAGCAGATCTGGTGAAGGTGTGTGGAGCATGACGGGGTCCGGCACCTGTGAAACTGCCAGCAGCCAGGGTGTGGTCACTTCTAGGCCCGTGGACCCCAGCAGTCTCCCTAAAACTGGGGAAGCTGTTGTGGGTAGCACAGCTGGTGGTCAGGGGTTCAGGACTCAAGTGAACTGCACTGAGAGTCTCGGAGCTTCGGTGGGCGTTCCCCCAGTGGCCGCCAGGGGGGGCTCTATACCCAGACCTAAGCTGCCTCCACCTCCAGTAGCTGGTGCGGGCTATGGTGCTGTGGGAAGCCTCCCGAGACATTTGGACCACGGACCTATGCGGGGCGCTTTGGCTCCTGGCTTTTTAGGAAACTACAGAGGCAGAGGAGGCCCACCCGCTGGATTTATGCCTCGACCAGGACAAGAAATGGGGAACGGGGCCAGAGGTGGGCCCTGCTCCTGGGGTTACCCAGCAGGTAGGGGGGGGCCACAGAACTACTACACATATTCTCATAATTATACCCCTGAATAGACAATCAATGTGATCAAAGGGGACAGCAGACAGCAGAGACACTTGGAGCTGGCTGAATGTAAATATTTCCTTGTCTTGAAGTCGTCGATTTAAAATCAGTAAATATGGAATATGGTTTTCTACATTAATAAAAGTTGATACAGGCAGAGCCGAGTGTCCTACTGTGGTGAAACTGTCTGTACACTCTTTCCATGTGAGCTGTTTGAAACCCTGTTCAAACCACTATATTTATATTTGCCAACAAATATTAATGGCCTTCCAGCTTCTCAGAATTGACCACGTTCTTTCTGTTTGTTCCTGTTTTGGAATGGTTTGTGAACAAGGGGAATGGCAGATATTTTTTTAAGGAAAACAACAACAAAAACCCCATGAAGTTTCACTTCTGCTTTTGGTTTTCTTCTTTTTTTTATTTTAAATTTAATCATTTTACATATTCGGTTGTCCAAAATTCTATAACAATAAAACATTTCAAATCTTGTTTGTGTGATGGGTTTGACAGTGTCAAGCAGTCTATTAAAAAACTCAACAAAAACAACACTGATGTGTCAAAGTCCTTTAACTCGGAGGGGAAATGGCAACGCGGCGGCAGAAATCCACTAAATCCATATCCTGTGGTGGGAGCAGTGGACGGAGCGGTCTGTTGGAGATGCAGCACTTAAAGTTGTGAGGCTTCACGCAGAGTGCTTGTAGCTCTTCAGCCACCATTGATGGAGTAATTAGCAGGGCTGATGTCTGAGGGTTCATTATGTGAACTCAGTGGCGCATCTCAAAGAAGACCACCAGAGGGCGCCATTTCCCTGTGAAAATTTTAATAGAATCAGCCACAATGAACAGAAAAAAGTTTTATTCTGCATCCATCCATTTTTTTCATTCAGCCTTTATTTAGGCAGGTTAATTTCATTGAGCCTTGAGGACTCATTTACAAGAGAGACCCGGCTAAGACATTTACCCCCTTCATTTTTGGGTCGCGGGGATCGCTGGTGCCCACATCCAGATATCACTGTACGAGAGGCAGGGGACTGGACAGGTCTCCAGTCCATCACAGGGACACAGAGACAACACTCACTCACACCTAGAGACAATTTAGTTTTCAATCAGTCTAACATGTTTTTGGTCTGTGGGAGGAAACCTACCTGGAGAAAACACACAGAAAGGCCCCCGGCCCAGAATTTGAACCAGAGCAATGTGTTCGCTGAGAGGCAGCAACTGCACCACCGTGCTGCATTTTTTTCTTTTTTTAACATAAAATACACACCAGGAAAATAATTTAAAGTCTTTATATGACTAAAGTGGTGCTTTGTTTACTGCAGTGTGTTCGCAAACTGGACCCCTGGGGGTCCACGAGCCTGTACTTGGGAGGCCCCCACCCACACACAAAAAAATATATAATTATTTTATTTATGTGTTTATTTAAAAGCACATAGATGTTTAACAACCTGTTAAAATACACCAAAATGCAGGAACTCGCATCTACTTTATGGGGAGGACCTCAGTTTTACATAGAGTTTTCTGTAATAATTTGAAGAAGAGACAACACAAGAATGTTCATGCTCAGTAATCCAGGTAGTCAAATCTGATAACTCTCAATCTGGTCATCTGGACAGTTTCTTT
>JARVGQ010000116.1:15899213-15913045 GCA_031762355.1 Hypsolebias martinsi | reverse complement strand
CCCCCCCCACACACACACACACACACACCTCCCACCCCCTTCTTGCCTACAAGCATCACTTTGATATTTTATGATATTGATCATTGTATAAAAATATGAATAGGCCACGCATGAGGGAATTCAGTTTCTCCAGTGAGTGAGCAGCTCCCTCGAGGCTGAGCAAGTGATATATGATTGGGCGATGATGACTGCTTTTTGGGTGTGTGCGTCCAAAAAAAAAAAAAGAAGAAGAAGAAGAGTAATCGAGGAGGAGGAGGAGGGAGAGGAATGATATTCTTCATCACACAGGCTTTCTGTTGTTTCTCTTTCCATTTGTTTGGCGTCTCTCTCGGTTCCCGTGGGACCAGATGGTCTTCACTTTTCATGCGCGCAGTCTGTCGTTTATTTTTTCTTTTTGTTGCACGCAGCCAAGAAAAATTCCACTTGTACCCAATTAAGACTAGCCTCTCCCCAGGCAAATTAATAGCCTGTGTCAGAGTCTGTGTGTGAGTAATCAGTGGGGGCTGACCAGAGTTTAGATTTGCAGCTCAGCAAAAAAGATAAAGGCTAAACCGCTCAAGCAAGAGATCTTTGCACCTTGGTATAAGACTAAAAAAGCACAAGAGGTCCTTGAAAGGATGCGTATCCCGGAATGGCTTCACTAAAATAGTCTGAAGCATGGACTCCAGCCTCTCAAGGTTCCTACGTAATGGCCCACCTGCTCAGCATGCACCTGCTCCGACGGCAGCAGCTTCCTGTGAGAATCAAATGGGAAATACATCAAAGGAAGGAAACTAATCACAGACTGAGAAGACAAACCGCATCAGGAGAGCCAAAGTTTCTGCCTTAAAAGGCTGACAATCACCTCATTTTAGAGTTGCATTCGGGCCCAAAAAAATCTAACCCGGACCCAGCCCGCAGTCATTTCCTAACTCCACCCAACTCAACGAATTAACAGTAATTACAGGTCCGAACCCAAAAACCCCCCAACATTTTAATTAGTTATTAACGATCAGAGACATGCAACTGAATGGGGCACAAGATCGGAACTGAATTTGGTGTTTGTCCTTTCATGGCCGTAAAAGAGCATTTAAACCCTGCTTCTGCCTGCATTCTGCATTATTCAGACACGGACCCCGCTCTGACCTGTCTGCCTTGAGATCTCACTAGTTTGGGTCTTCAGCCGTGAGTGTCCGATGAGTGCAGCGGCTGAATGAACGTCCTTTTGGGCTGATGGATCGCTGCCTGGCAGTACAGTCCCATCTGAAGCTTAACTGAACTTTTTACCTCTTTCAGGCCTGGTCAGCTCACGGTGAATTGGCTGTGTGCAGCCTGTGAATGTAAGGCAGGCCATGTTATTATATAATTGGATCACGGCTGATCCTGACCTGATTAAAAGCCAGACACCGGCCCGGCCCGTATATCCAGCACATTATCATGGCCCGCCCCGCCATGAATTTGGGTCGGGTGGGGCCGAGCTCAGGGCTCGGGTTAGAAATGACAGCTCTACCTCATTTACACTCTAGCTACAGTTCATGTAAGTCACTTATTTGAGTCTGAACAACATGTTTTCTGGGCTCTTTAAAAATGTAAGCAGGCTCGCCAAAAGTTCTGCCTCCTAAGAGCTTCTGAGTCACACAGTTGTCAAAACTGTCCTCGCTGTCAGAAGAATTACAAGACTGCATGACCCAGTTTGGATGACAAGGTGACACAGCCGCTCGGAGAAAATGCACACCTTACAGAGCGTCTCATGTGACGTGTAAAAGTCCCCAACACCGAGAGGCTCTGGTTTGCTTTTTGTCTTGAGTTTTTCGTGTCACTTGGGTCCAGCTCCGCCTTTGAGGAAAGCCTTTTTTATCTTGTCAAGGCTTCTGATGCGCTCTTTCACAGACAATTTACTGATGCTGAGTCTAGATTAGCTCTGTTTCATGGCTCCTGGGCCTTGGGCTCTCCTATCTCTCCATAAATGTCCAATTATCCAACTGCAGCCGGAGTGAAACCTTATCTGCTTCCCGTCAGTGGCCAAGTGAAGCCTGATATAACACAGGGTGCATAAAGACACTCTTCACTCTTCTTATTTCCTTCTTCACTGTATCTTCTACTCAAAGGCTCTCTATGACCCTCCCCCCCGCCTGCAGTTTTTCTTTTGGTTGTTGTTTGTTGAATTCAGGAAATAGTCCAGTTACTATTCACACAGACATTTTATAATTAGGGGTACAGTGAGATGGCCACTGGTTGGACCTGAATCAGAAAGACTCTCAGGAGTTAATTATGTGGCACCACAGCTGATGTGCTGTTCGTTTGTTTTTTACCGGAGTGCCGCCAGAAGCGTTTCAAAGTGCTTCTTCTTCTGGGTAAATATATTAGTCTGGGGCCACTGGGTTCCATTCCTTATCTGTTGCTCTACAGAGCAACACCTGACGTTGCTTAAGGTGCACCGTGCATGCCAGGGCGTGTGTGCGTGTGTGTGTGTTTCTAATAGTGTTACTGCATTTTTAATCAGCGGAAGAGACCAGGCATCGTTCTCATCACATTATTGTCTCCTGGTATTTATTCCTATCTCCCCCCACGTTTTCCCCGTGGGGAGGAGTTGGGGGTGGAGAGAATACGTCTGAAATTTGCTCAGTTGACAGTCATTAGAGATATGGATCCTGACAGTTCACAATTAGCTCAGTCACCTCCTTTATCTTCAGTCGTCTGAGAGATCACTGGCTGGAGAAGGTTTCACCTCTCTCTCTCTCTCTCTCTCTCTCTCTCTCTCTCTCTCTCTCTCTCTCTCTCTCTTTCTCTATTTTTCTAAAATACTCTTTGCTTTTGTGTCCATTCTTCGCCATATCTGAACTTTAAACATAGTTATTTTGGCTCACGCTCATGAATGGAAGGCAATCATGTCTGTCTGTTAGCAAAACATCTCGTGAACCAATGGACTTTTTTTTTCATACAACCTTTATTTATACAGGTTAGTCTCATTGAGCCTCAAGGACACATTCAAAGAACACACATAACTGTAAACACTCATAAAAAAGCATATAAAAAGAAAAACAAATGGAAGAAAATTATATTAAAAATGAAACAAAAACAGCTACCTTATAAAGATTTTATCAATAATTATTTAATAATTGTATTAATCATTATTAATGAAACTCTCATAAAGTAATCGTTGGAGCTACAACTGATTAATTGTTACAAGATGGCTTCAACAGATAATCAATCCAAGCAAGCACAAAATGGTTAGAACTCAGTGAATTTTACAGATGTTGAGCTAGACCTGTGTGGTAGTAGATGAGACTGATACGTACTTTTTGCACTAAAAAAATCACAGTAGGTATTTGTTTAAAACTATAACTGTTGGACGCAATCCTGTCTGTTTGTTAGCAAAATATCTAAAAAATAAATAAATAAAAAACTACTGATCAGCTTTGAATAAAACTCAGAAAGTGAGCATTAGACATCCAGCTGTGACTGATTAACTCTTTGAACGCAAGAAGGTTGCCACAGCTGCCATAAACCAGAAAAAAAAAAAAAGGTTATTACTCATTCAATAAAACAGATAGTTCTATTTTTTTCTGGGATCAATAAAAGTATGTATCTATATAAATAGCTGTTTATACTGGTGTGACAGTAGAGGACAGCCCTTCCCATCAGATCACCAACAGACTGTGCAAGATCTTTGCCTAAAATGATGGCGTGCAAAGTTGCAATCTTCCAGACAACGCAATTTTCTTTGTTATTTGGAAATGACATCTATGGCTTTGTGAATTTCATTGACTGCTTTGTTTGTGTGCAACAATCACTCTTGAGAATCTGCAGCATATTGCAGGCTCTAATCTTTTGCCTTTTCCCTATTTTTTCTTGTCACAAGCAAACCCTCGGTGAAAAGATGTGCTTGCATGTACCTCATGACTATGTTAAATATCTCTTTTGACTTGGCTGCACTGAAGATTAGACGCTCGTGCTTGCTTTCAATAAAATGGCACTTTTTCCTTCAAACTGCTGGATCAAAGCTCGGGCGGAGGGCAAAAACAAACGCCAGCAGCATTTAAACCAAAGGCAGATCACCTGTGGCTTCAGCGCGAGTTGATAGAGATGTTTAAGTGCTGGCTGGCTTTGAAACGAGACCACAGAGCTGAGCCTTTTATTTCAAGCAGCGGCATTAACAGTGTAATTTCACATCCAACCGCTCTTCTACTGTCATTTCAAAGCCGAGTTAATTCCTTAAGAGGGAAAACCGAGGAGAAGAAATGGGTGGTTGACAGTAAAAACGCTGCACGCCAAACAAAATTTAAAAAAGTTGAAAAACAAATAGAAGAAAATCCAAACTATTATTGTGTGTGTACATGCGTTCATGTGTCTGTCTGCTGGCAAAATATCTCATGAACCACCAAATGTAATGGACTGCTTTAAGTGTGACAATTCCCAACATCAGATGCTCTTAGTTTAAAACTCTGGCATGAAGCCTTAAATTTCTTCTAAGACTGATCCCAGTTCAGTCAACACTGTAGCTCCTTCACACAAATCCACCTTCAAACTCCAAAGAACTGGGAGTTTATCTTTGGCCGTTATGCAGGAAGTCCAAAGTCAAATGATGATAAATCAATTCGAAGTGTGAATTATAGTCCTACCAGCCAAACTACATTGCAGACGGTTGTGTTTCTCATTTTTCAGATAGTGGCGAAGTGTGGAGCAATCTCCATTTGATTAAACTCTAC
Source organism: Hypsolebias martinsi (assembly GCA_031762355.1). Taxonomy (NCBI): domain Eukaryota; kingdom Metazoa; phylum Chordata; class Actinopteri; order Cyprinodontiformes; family Rivulidae; genus Hypsolebias; species Hypsolebias martinsi. The sequence goes on along the minus strand of JARVGQ010000116.1, from coordinate 15,908,357 downwards.
CCAAAGGCTGCATCAATTATGCATCTTCACAATGGAGTTAATGGACTGCAATAGCAGCCGAGGATGACTTGACTAAATTTCCACATGACATGGCAAGAAAAATATCACTTCAATAATGTAACCCTCTCCAACAGCTTGTCTGGAATGACAAAGGAGCACGTCTGCCCGCAGCCTATTAAAAAGAATTACAATATCTTTTGTTAATTTGCCTGCTAATCGGTCAAACCTCACTCTGTCAGAACTGTTTGAATGAAAAAGCGGAACGCAGCGCATACTGTTGCTCTGTTGTCAAACACCATGAGCTGCATCTGCATCATAAAACAATACTTTACTGAACTTTTAAACTCCTCTGATTTCCAATTTTGCTTTAAACGGGTTAAAATTCATGGTAAATTTTTTAAAGTGGTCTTGAGAAATAGTTCTCCAGTCTCTGAAAGTCTTCTTTAAATAGTGGTTGTTTTGATACGCGCTGGATACTTGTACAGTTTTTGAGGAATGTTTGTAAGCTGCCGTACTCTGGCAAATCCACCATATAGTCAAGTCAAATTTATTTAAGAAGCACATTTAAAATACAACAGTTGTTACAAAGGTGCTTAACAATACAGTATACATAAATGTCAGTAATTAAAAATATGAATACTGTACATAAATAAATATGAAATTAATTTAAAAATATCAAAAGAAAAACAGAAAACACAAAACAATAAAAGACTAAATCAAATCATACTGTCAGTGAAAACAGATATGTTTTTTAAAAGAGAATAAAAAACAGGAAGTGAAGTGGCCTTGTTGGGGGAAGATTGTTCCAAAGTTTAGGGCCCTTGACTGAGAAAGCACGATCACCTCTGAGGTTCAGTCTGGTTTCTGGTACAACCAAAAGCAGAGATAATGTTAAATTCAATAATTATGTGTACAAGGAGCCAGTGAAGGGAGGACAAAACTGGTGAAATACTGTATGCGCAAACCTACGAGTTCCTGTTAATAGCCGAGCTGCAGCATTTTGGATGAGATGGAGGTGTGAAAGGTAGACCTGACTGACCCCAACATAAAGCGTGTTACAATAATCAAGTCGGAATGTAATGAAGGCATGGCCTATTTTTTCAATGTCAGATCTGGTCAACACTGATTCAAGCGTATCTGCCTTAACTGGAAGAAGCTTTTTTTTTTTATTTTTTTTTTTTTTTTATTTTTTTATTTTTTTTGGAGAACAGAATTAATCTGTTTTTAAACTTAAAATCAGAGTCTAAAACCATCCCGAGATTTGTGATGGACTGCTTAAGATATGGCTCAAGAGAATCAAGGTCAGGAACAGAAACAACAGCAGAGCTGGGGCTAAACACAATATCTTCAGTTTTGTGATCATTTTTATTATTTATTATTATTATATTTTGTGATCATTATTTTCATTCTGAGATATTGCTTTCAGAAACTTTAATTCCTGCTTTTTCTGGATGTGAATCACCTTTTTTGGATGATTACTGCCTCTGATATCAGATGCTGTGCAGCTGGAAGAATTTTTACTGAAACTTTTTTTTTACTTTTGTACATTTGTTATGATGCGTAACCATGACAACAAGGTGGTTTTTAACAACTGGGAGTTGCTGATTAACATCTCAAAAGCTCAAATAATATCTCAACTACAGCCCCAAATCTCAAATGAGTTGAAAAAGAGGCTCCGTGGATGCATTCCCGTCCCCCTGCAGGCTGTGCTCAAGTACCTGACCACTAAGATCCTGGAACTGGCAGGAAGCGCGGCTCATGACAACAGAAGATCGTCCCTAAGCACCTGCAGCTCGCTGTCCACAGAGACAAGGAGCTTGACAGACTGCAGGGAGGAGTAGCCATCGCTCTGGGAGGAGCTCTGTCTAGCATTCGGGTGGTCTTACAGCCCGGGGAACCAGAGTCTGGGTGGATGGATCAGACGGGATCTGCGGCCGTTTTCCTCACATCCATTGTGGGACGGACCTCTACAAGAGATCCTTCCTGTCTACAGCCATCAGTATCTATAACATCGCTTAATGAAACCAGGATAAAGAGTTACAGTAACATTTAATTTCCCTTTGGGATTAATATAGTATTTTTGAATTGAATCAAATTGAATTAAAATTTTTAAAAAAAAGAAGTCATCCATGCCTTGATGTCATCAAGACATTTTAACAGAGGGTGAATTGTGTGTGACTTTTTTATATTCTGTTATTTTTTCATATCTTGTGTGATTCCTTGTGTATGCTCCTTTGTACTGAAACTCTGGCACAACAATTTCCTGCGGGATCAATAAAGTTCTAGCTTATATTATCTTAAGTACAGTACAGTACATGTATTGGGTTTTAAGGGCAGATGAATCTAACAATCATAAGCACAACAATGAAATGAAAGACAACATTTCCTCAGGATATATCCCAAACGGAGCAGATACGGTAAAACCAGAAGTGGTCCAAGAGTTGAGCTCTGCAGAAGCCCACCGGAAAAAGGCACTGAAGCAGATAATATGTTACCAACATCAAAACAAAATCTCCCATCACTCAGGTAAGAACAGAACCTTTCTAATGCAGCAACTGTAATTCCAGCCCAGTGTACTAACTGTGATATAAGGTTACTGTGGTCATCAGTTTCAAAATCAGTGGTAAGGCCCAGAGGTACAAGGATCACAAACTGACCAGAAGCATTTGCTAAAAGAATTTTGTTACAAACCCTAAATAAAGCTGTTTCGGTGCAGTGCAAATGTTTAAAACCAGACTGAAAAATCTCAATAATTCAATTCTCATTCACAAACGCATTTAATTGAATAAAAAAAGCATTTCCTTGAAGATTTTAGAAAGAAGGGGAAGTTTTGAGATGGTCTAAAATTTGAACAAGCTGAAGGGTCAAGTCCATGTTTTTTCCATTAATGAATTTACCACTGTATATTTAAAAACATCAGGGACTACACGTGTGGCAAGACTTTTTTTAATAGCAAGAACAGAGGGTCCAATCGATGGTAAAACATTTAAAAAAACGATGCAGGGATGAGATCAGCAGGGGAACCTGAGGGTTTCATATGACTAACAATATCCCTTTAAAAATGTGAGAGAAATGGGCTCAAACTGATAGAAGACAGCTGAGCAAGGGACAAAGACAGAGGGGTCAGCTGTGAAGTGAAGAATCGATGACCTGGTCAACAACCTTCTTAACAAAATAGTTGATAAAATCATTACGTGTCTACAGAGGCCTGAGGCACGTTTAAAATGGGGTTAATGGTGTTAAAAAGAACAGACCCAGCTATAAGCTAAACCTCATTGTGCAGTAAATGAATAACTGAAGGATGAGGCATCTCTTTGGGCCTGTTTAGAGGTTTGTTTGAATTTTTTTTCCTGTTTTCTGTACGCACAAGTTTCAGATCTGACGGAGTTTAGGTCTGACTCTCATTTTATTTGTCCTACACTTGTTCAACTTCTTTGCATTTTCAAATTATGCTGGTGAAGATTCTCAGTCATCCAGGACATGATAAAATCAAAAAACTTTCAATACAAAAACAACTGGACTTAATTTGTAACAGAATACGTTTCGCTCTTCATCCGGGGAGCTTTCTCAATTCAAAGAGCAGAGAGTGTGGGGTTAAGGTTTTAAAGGCTGAGATAAGATACACATATTTTCAAATCACACACTAGAGACCATGAGAATCAGAACAAGTTTAGTCTGGAAATGATCAGAAACAAGAACTTGGACCAGAGCCTACAGAAAGACAGAGATATGGACACTTGTCCAAACACAAAACTGGGTTGCACTCAGAATTTAGTGAAACTGCAACAAAATATTTCCCTGTATTTCTCAATTTTGGCTGGCCAACTAGTCTTTAACAGCTGCAGCCCAGTGAGATGCCTTTAATTTGGAGGGGTATGAATTGAGACATATACTGCAGCCTGTGTTGCCAGATAGTTGAGGTTTTCCAGTCCAAAAATCTGTTAAAAACTGTCATATCACACAAAAGCCCACCCAATTAATATATTGTTACAGTAATGAAACATGAGCGCACATCAGTACAAGCCAAGCTAATTTAACAATATGTGGCAAAACACAATAATCCAACAAAAATCTTCCCAGAGTTTTTCTCCATAAACAACTGATGCAGCCCCACAGCGACGTCAGATCCACTGAGTGTCACATGACACATCACATACTAACATGTTTGCAGATGGATTCATAACAACCACATAGACTGATCCTCTTTTCACATTTATAAGACACAAACTACGATAATGATGAATCAACAAAGTCCATGCTCAATAATCCAGGTATACAATCCAACAATTTTCAGTCATGTCATCTGGACAGTTTCTTTTTTTGTGCTGAAACTTTTCACATTCGATCCAGAAGACTTCATCAGTCAAGGAAACACACAACACAAAACTGATTCCTCCCCCAACAACTTACTCCAAAGTGGAACAAACTAGTTATGTTGGTGTGTTTCCTGGACTGATGAAGCCTTCTGGATGGAAGGTGAAACATTTCAGCACAAAAAAAGAAACTGTCCAGATGACGTGACTGAAAATTGTTAGAAAATGATGAATGATTGGTTGGTTGAAAAGTGTTTTAATAGGTTAATTAAAAAAAACATCAATCTGACTCCGAATCCACCCAAATTATCCCCCCGCCAAAGCAATGTATTCCTGCAAAATCAGAATTGTGTGCAGCCAGCCTCTAGGGAGCGACTGTTCTATGGCTTCAGCTTCCTGATGGTGGTTGGTCTTCTACTTTTTTAAAACTAGGCAGAAAATAAATGAAAAAAAAATCAGCACGTTTCAAGGAAAAGCTTTAAAAATAAACCCTTATACATAATATTTCCAACGTCTTTAAAAGATAGCAGGAAACTCGCTGTTGGCAGCAAAATATGAAGAAACGAGGGGTGGCTCAAGACTTTGGCACCGTACTGGGAAAGTTACGTGTGACTGAATGTCTCAGTTCATCTTGCAGCCCGTGTGGTGCAGCTTTTACGATTCCAGTCTCAGGGGGTTCAGTCCCATGAGTGGCACTCAGAGAACAGAAGGGGCCCGCCAAGCCCTGACGACACAATCACTGACCCATCTGGTCATCAGGCCGGCAGGGGAGCGCAAAGGATGCAGAGACCAAAGCTTTTCACAGACATCCATCTTCAACATGAGGCTGACAGATCACACAATGTCTGCTGAAGGTAGGAGCGGTGCAAGGCAGCCACATACCGTGCAGGCGTCACATTTTATTGTGAGACGTGGTCTCGTCTGGGTCTAATGATAGAGGGCAAAGTCTGCAGCTACAGATAGATGAGGAGAGCAGGATGAGTGGCAGTCTTCCTGCTGCTGTGTTGTGTATAATTTAGAGCATAAACAACATGTTGAATTAGTCGTGACGTTTAGGCGTGAGTGGGAGGCTCGTTGAACATGACATTACACAGGAAGTGGGGTTGTAACTTGACCTCGATGCTGGTATGTCCTCTCTCCTCACACATGCACATCCATGTAAATGTTGCTAATGACCTCTCTCATGACAAGTGTCTCAGCCTCTGCAAGTATAAGCCTCGGCTCAAAAAGCTGCTCGCCCCATTAACGTCGGAGCGAGGCAAAAATCTGTCATGTTTTCTCCCCTAGTTGGCTGTGAAACCACTAACTTCTGAGCTTTGTCATGCCTCTGAAATCCCACAGCTTTAATGTGACCAAGGCTCATTCCATGACTAAAGTCGACAATTTCCATACCAGCTTTGGAGTGGATCTACTTTATGAGATAAGATGCAAAATGCAGTTCCTTTACGCTCTTTAAATCTGTGACAAAAAGGGAGTGTCACAGTTGTTCTGACTCTTTTTGTGCTCATGAAGGGGTATTGAACGAGGAGCAAATCTTTGTCAGTGCACCGTTTAATAAGCAGCGTGGCATGCATCACTGACTCTTTGATTGAGTGTGTTTTGGTAATGAATTGAAATAAACACAAATATCCCCATAATAAGGTCTTTTTACTTGTACATGCAGAATCTGATAAATGATAATTACAGTTTCATATTTTCTCCATGACTAAAGGCTATTTTAATACATACCTACAGAAAGAAAAAGCAGGATCCCATGCAGCAGGTATTAATTATACCTCTGCTACAGCGTGATGCTACTGCCATCTGTTGATGCTGAATAATATCCATTTAGTGACATCATGACTTAAAAGTTTGCAGCTTCAATAAAAATAAACCCCTTAATTTAAAAAAAAATTGCTGCAGGAAAACGATTATTTACCAGTAAATCAGTATATTTACAAATTTAATGATGCAGAAGTCGGTGAGTTCGTTCATGCAACAGATGAACGGTGCCCTGCATGTTAGGAAAACGTTTAAATAGATTCAATGAATAATATTATCCTGACATGTTTCATGCAAATTATTAAGAGGTATAGAGGCCTGTAAAAACTGAAAGGTAAAATGTCCTTTTGTGGAAGCTTTGGTTATGCAATCTTCAAATAAAAAAAAGCATCAGTTTCACTATGCTGTTTAAAAACTAGTGAGATTATGATATAATAAAACACTTATGAATGATTTACACAGCTCATATATTGAGCCATTGTGGCATCATTTCTGTCTCTCGCTCAGGTTTCTGAAGCCTGGCAGGACCAGGGATTGGACCTCTGAGCTTTTGTTAGAAAGGTCGTGTAACAATACACCTGCACCAAACAACCAAGAGGGTGCTGAAGAATGAGAGGGACAAGGTGCTGCAGGAAGTACAAATCTAGACTGACACGCAGGTCATGACAACCCAACTGGACCGTCTGGTGGTCAACATACCAATAAAGGCAGAGGTGATGATCGCAAGCAGCAGTAACATCAAGAGAAGGAAGACTAAAAGCTTGAGGAATACAAGAACTGATACAGGAAACAGAGAAGTCATGGAAAGACAAAACCTCAGTCAGTGAAGCTTAAACCGTTTGGTCAGGTTTTAAAGCAGCGTGGCTGACATCCTGATAGCATATTTTTTTCATAAAGGATCTTTTATCAGCAGGACATTTTTAAAATCTAATCCGTGCTTGTTACAAGAAGCACAGCCAGCAGTAAAAGTGCTTATATGTCAGCTGTTGCTCTTCTATGAGCTCTTTGTGTGTTTACTGTGTAATCTGGATCAAAAAGTAAAGGTTATCTATTGAATCACAGAGTATTTTACAATAAAATTAAGTAGAGTAAAATAAAATTAAATACAAAATAATAAACAGATGTAAAATACTGTAGAAAGGCAATAAATAAAACCAAGCGGTAGACCGATGTCCCCCATCGCTGTGAGATTTGAATAGTGAATGTTTATAGTTTTACAGCGGAGGTGAGTTCCTGGACTGGACTTGAACAGGAAGTGCAAGTAAACCTTAAAACTTTTGTTTTTGAAAGATATTCAAGGGGGGTAGGAATTACACTGTGTATAAGAACAGAAGTAGTTTTTTTTTTTTTATTTGCTTGTCCCAAGCAGTGCAGAGTGATGGATCCTGGAATCCACAATAATAATAATAATAATAATAATCTTTCACCACCAGCCACAAAAAACATTTAAGGAAGTTTTACTTTGAAGCAATAATAAAATAAATTTAAAAATCTAGAAAACATACTTTCCTCAAATGATGGGGTGTCCGGTTTATTTATACAGTAGTGCCTTGTTTATCACAAGGGCTCCGTACCCTGCTCCCCCTGGCGATAAGTGAAAAACAGCCAAGTAGGGAGACAGTAGTCCAAGTTCAAGTTCAGTAAACTTTAAACTCATCAACTGTTACTACTAATCTCCCTCCTTTAATAAACAATTTAAATTTAAATACAGTACTGTACTTAAAGCTGCAGCATGAGCTTAATACAGCATCTCAGACTGAAGAAATCTTTCAGACGAAAGACGAAACATTTCTACAATTTTTTTTTTTTTTTTTTTTTTTAATGTCCAGAGGACCAGACTTAACATTTTTAGATTTTTCTAGCTGGATTACTGAGCATGCATCAGGATAAATACTGCAACATTTTAAATAAACAATTCATACAGCATGGATTGTTTATTTAAAATTTTACATTATTTACATTTAAATTGTAAAGAAGAGAAGTACAGCAGGACATCAATGGGTTAACCCTTTCTGCAGCTCTGCGGCACGGAGCAGAAATGTACTTCTTGATCAATTACACTTCAACAACTGACCATAGTAATTCTAAAATAATTAAAAAATAACTTTTAACATTTTTATATTTTGTGATTATGATGATCTTTATGATGTGACATGCGTTGAACTTTAAGACAGAAGACAAAAATCGATCGGTTCATCTGGACAGTAAAGGGTTAACCATTCACAAAGCTGCTGCAGCAGGAGAAATGTGTGTGTGGCAGAGAAGGAGATCATAACAGATTGCAGGAGAGACCTTCCCCCTGCACTTGTGGCCTGTACACAGGTGCAAAAACATTTAAAATAATTTATTTTAAATAAACAACCCATAGCTCATCCATCAATCAGCCACTTGTGTCATGTCCAATCTTACTCTGAAAAAACGTGATATAGTGTATCAGTGAAAAACGAACCACGAAGTAGCTATATACAGGCAGTCACCGAGTTACGGTTCATCCGACTTCCGGATTTCTAGACTTACGTTCGCATCATAATTAATAATTAATAAAAATATGAAAAAAAAAACATTTTTTTAAATTTTACGTACTTTTTTCCATGTGTACAGCACATTGTTGCAGGTATATGGTTGTTTTAAATGGCTTTAGAAATAACATATTATTAGTATTATTATTATTTTTTATTATTTTTAACCCTATTTAGTGAGTTTCCAGCAGCTTCAGCCAGTTTCCTGTTTACCGCCCTCCATGTTGCTTCGCGCAGAGAAATGAGCTGGAGCTGAGGACGACACGAGCTGCCGCATGGGCTAATGCCACGGGCGGCGGAGACAAGTTGGGTGAAGTTGTTGTCGAGTGAACGGCGTTGTTAGCGGCAACTTTAGCAGCTCTGTTTGTTATGGTGGGCGCAGCTAATAGTGGAGCTAAGGCTAAACGAGCGGAGCTAATAGCGGGCCGAACGCTAATGGCGGAGCTAAGACCGACACCGGATGCCACGGGCGGCGGAGACAAGTTGGGGGAAGTTGTTGTTGAGTGAACGGCGTTGTTAGCGGCAACTTTAGCAGCTCTGTTTGTTACGGT
>JARVGQ010000116.1:15876230-15886289 GCA_031762355.1 Hypsolebias martinsi | reverse complement strand
ATGTTTATAATTATTCTACAAAATAAAGTAAAAAAAAAAAAAAAAAAACACTTGACTAGGTTTACAATAGCTTTTGCCAGGTATAAATGTAGTACTGATCGGTAACTCTGAATTGTCCCTAGGTGTGAGAGAGTGAATGGTCATTTGGCTCCATGTGTCCCTGTGATGGACTGGAGACCTGTCCAGGGTGTCCCCCATCTATCAAACAGTGATGGCTGGACATGGGCACCAGTGATCCCCATGACCCAAAAAGGAAAAAGCAGGTAAAAATGATGGATGAATGGATAGATGGATAGTACAGCATAATTTTATTAACAGCTTTTAATCAATCCAAACTCAAATTCTGTAAAAACTTTTAAACTCAGATTAAAAAATAAATAAATAAAAAATCATATAATCTGATCATTAAAAATCAGTCTGCAGATTAACTGAACCTAAACTTTTATGTAGCAAGTTTGCACACTTTGTTGGGTTTTAACACTCGGTTAAAGGAAATAAGTTTATGAATTTGATAGGGATGTCTCTCAGCTCAACATCTGTACAAATGTCATGAGTTGTAGCCATTCCTGTGTGCTGATGTCAGTGTTGAATCAGGGTGGCACAGACAACGTCAGCGCCAACAGATAATGTCAGTCTTGAACAAAGACCTCATGTAACCGGTCTCTCTTGTAAATGAGTCCTTGTAACTCAATGAGACTAACCTGTATGAATATAGGTTGAATCAATGTGACCAGTTATTGCTCAAAATGTGTGTTGGGGTGGACTCCGCTGTTACCACGTTAAACTTTGGCTTGATATCTGTAAAACTGACACAGTTACAGCCATTTTTGTTTGCTGATGTTAATTAGGTGTGGGAGCCTTCTGCAACCTGCATGACTCCATAACGTTGATCAGATGCAGATGTAAGTCCAAAAATTACTTTCTGAGATTATTTAGTTGACAGCGAATAAACACCAAAATTAGGAACATTAGTGTTTTGCTTATTTAAGCATAATCATATTTGTTTTGAATGTGTTTTTATTTTGTTAAGAGAAATAAATGGACTTGTCAAATAGAACATAAATACCCTTTGCCTTGTCTTTGTTATTAATATTACCTTGAGAAGTGTAAGAGTAAAGAGCCAAAAGGAATCACAGCCCAGAAAGTGAACACTTCTTCATAAACACATTGTCAGGTAGCTGCTTGTTGTATATTTGATTTATTACAATAAGAGCACCATTTGTGTTTCTGTCACACACCCATCCACCTATTAGAGCCAATTGTAGTCTGTGAGAACTGCTGAGAACATGGCAACAAAATTGTACTCTGAGAACTCAACTGCATTTTATCTGAAGTAAAATATATTCGGACAGAAAAGCTGAGTAATAGACAAACTTTAATCCAGTCTCAAAAGTTGATGGTTTTGATTTGTGACATTGCTGCTATAAAAATTGTTAATTTAACAAATCTAATTTGTCTTATTTTTCTACTCACTTGAATAAAGTGAGCTTTTTTTTTGGGGGGGGGGGAGGGTAAAACTTTGGGAAAAAACAAACAACAAAATTGTTTAAATAAAGTGAACTACAGACCATTGAGGTTTACAAATAGTATTACATTTTATTAATATATTTTCATAAAACAAGTTTAAGACTGTATCAAAAACTCAGTAAAAACATTAGATTTTTTAACCATTTTTGCTAATGGCGATATCAGATATGAAATGTACATAATTCACATATTGTAGTGGATCTTGGTTCTCTGTCACATTGAGATAATGCTTTATCTTTAGTGATAGGCAAGTAAACAATCTTTTCTACCCTCACAATCTATAAAGTTAGATTTTTTTTCATGATTGCAATCATAAATCTAGACATACAATTAAAAAATAAAATCATTTCCCAGTCAAGTCCCCTCCTCACTTTCCCAACTAAATTTACTGATAAAACATCAACAAAATGAAGTTGTTTCATTTCACAGGCACACAATTATGTACATCCCCCTTACCCAATACCTCACCCGAACTAACAACAGGCAATGCACCGTCTAGTAGTGCAACACCTAGAGGCAGAGCAGTGATAATATAGTATTCTAAGCCTACCCTCCCCTTACACCAATAAAACTGACTGAACACAAAACAATGGATCCCCCTTATTGACAGATTCTCAGCCTGCTGTGAACCACAGCATTCCAGTGCCCCCCCATGTTATTGTTGTAGCAACCCCACAAGGTTCACCTTGTGACCACAGACATCACCTTGGCAACAGTAAAACCAGTCATCACACAGGCAGCTTTAGTGGCACACATTAACCAAAAAAATAAAATAAAAATCATATTTAGGCTACATCTACAACAGGCAGATCTGAGTAATGTCTTTTGTGATCAAGTACCAGAGAAATCTCAGTCACATGGCGGATTCAAGGATACTTTTTTTCCTTCTTATTCGTCAGTCAATTCTTTCTATTCTGTGCAAGACACATAGTGCAAGGTTTAACAAGAATTTGCATAAATGCAAGGTTTGCATGTTATTATCAAGAGGGAGCAGAGGAAAATAACAGAGGCTGATCAATGTCTGATAACAGAACCAATTTTTGAGTAAAATGTTTCATGCTTTAAGTTTGCCATTTTGTATGTCATCCCCTCTAGATATAACAAGTGCAAAATCTTAGTAAACCTAGCTGAAGGGCAGATAAGAATGATTTAGAACTCAAAGATTAACAATGTGAGAGAGAGCCTCAAGTCTGTTGTCATGGTGACATTTGCACAAAGGCCCAAAGGACTTCAGTCTTTGCTTCTTTATTATTTTCTATACAATAGAAATAGGAGATCATTGAAGATAAAATTGACTCCGCTTGGCAAAAAAATAGACAAAATGTAAGAAGTCAAAAGAAGTGAAAGGAAAAAAAGTTGAGTGGTGAAATTACCTGTGACTGTTTTATGATCGTACGTTACAGAGTGCTGTCCATGATCGTCAACTATACTGTATATGGTTGCTTGCTCCTCTATAAAGTCAAAGCCATTTCATTGATCAGAAGTAAAATTATTCCTGGGGTAGTTTTTGAGAAGCACCCCCACAGTACACCTGCTTTCCCCAACTAGAATCCCAGGTGTGGGTTAGGGAGGCACATAGGGAGGTGGTGACCTGTATGAGGTCATATTCTTGGGCCGTGAGCCTTTTCCCTCAATGGGAACAGTAAATGGTGGTGGGGGTTGGTAAGGTGGAGCATTTGGATCATCATCTTGGTAAACTGAAAACTCCTCCATCAAATCCTGGCTGAGTAGGGTACAGTGTGGGCCAGCCATGTTGGGGTACTCTGGAGGAGGAAGTGGGGGCTTTTCTTCTTGAAGGATAAGAGGAATGCTGGAGGATGGAGGCGACTTGGAATCATCTAACTCATCAGCAAATATTATAGGAACTCCCTTTTTGATGAAAGTGGCCTGCTCTTCAATGGTCATTTTTCCTTTGCGTTTCTTGCGGTAGCAGACCATGGCAATGATCCCAGCTATGAGAAGCAGTGCTGCTACCACTACAGCAGGAATGACTGTGTGTAGGTAAACGTCATCATTGGTCCTACGACCTGTGCCAGGGGATGGTGTGGCTGAAGGAAGAACAGGCATTGGCACCTCCCCTGGTGGAATGAATGAGTAGCTCTGGCATTTATTAATGCCACGAACAGAGATGTTAATTGGTTTGAACTCAGGCTCCAAGGCTTTAACAAAAGCCGGTTTAGGTGTTCCATGGGGATCGGAGATCCTTTCGCTAAGAACTCTGATTTGTTCTTTAGGACAAGGGCTCTGCTGGAGACTGTTGTTGGTCCATTCCACCACAATGGATCCTTTAGTTATGCTCCTCAGAGTCACTGTGCTGCTGTTTCGATCACCGAGGGCATAAGCCAATTTTTTAGTCAAACGAATCTTTCCATGGACATCACTGCTTAAAGTTTTTGGATCACCATAAAAACGAGCAGCAAACACAACTGATGGTTTGTCATTGTTAGACCAGCGCTTGACCTGAACTTCAAATGCATCCATGATGCTCTTTCCACCCTTATCAGTGGCCAACATAAAATACTCATGATTCCCCTCATGTTTCTCCTCTGGAAGGCCGTACAAAAGTTGGATAGTGCTGTTGAATTGTATCCATGAAGTTTCATTCACCGGTTCTTTGGGGGTCTTCTTCAGAGTCAAACGCAGCTTGTCAGTGGTACCGTCCTCTCTGTCATAGAATGCATCTGAAGCAATTTTGACCTCAAAGTATGTACCAACCCAGGCAGTCACCTGATCAATGGGGTTGCGAATCTCTGGGATTTGATTGAAATCTGGGATTAGAGAAAGAGGGGTTGTACGCCGGGGTGGTTTAGGGGTGGTGGACTTTGGTTCTCGGGGAGCTGGGGTAGAGCTTTTGGGTTTCTTGGGTTTCCTTGTAGCAGATGGTTTAGGTCTTTTGGTTGCGCTTGGTGGTGTTGGCAAGGCAGTGGGCTCTAGAATTGTAGACCGAGTCATGCTAGGCTGAATAGGAATGGTACTTGTAGTTCCTAGTACCCTGGTAGGCTGTGGAGGTTCAAGAACAGGTGTATGAGCTATTTGATCTTTGATCCTCATAGTAGGCTTCACTGGTAGAGGCAATGGGCCTCGGACAGGGGGAGCAGAGTTGTCTGTTGCTGGGGCTATAGATGGCGAAGTTGGGGTAGGAACGACACGTGAATTGGGCTCTTGGTGAATAGATGGAGGAAGCAGAGATGGCACTGGAGTAGGAGTATTGTTCAACTGTCTCCTGACTCTCTTCACTCCATGGGGCTTTTTGTTAACAATATGCCAGCCAACCACAGGGTAACCCAGCCTGGCTGACATTGTTCCATCTTTTGCTGAAGACTGGACACTGCTAATGTCAGGAATGCTATTCTGATCGAGGGCACAGCCAACTTTCCATGACAGCAGGGCCCCATTCTCAACAACTTTCTTAGCATTTCCTGGTCCAGCCATGAAAGCAGACATGTCAAATAAGCGGTTGTTGACAACAGGAACCACTCTCATGTGCTGTAAGGGTACATGAGAGAATTTTTTCATAACTTCCATTAAACTGACCCTCTGGTCAGCAACCATTTTTGTCAAATCAGCATCCAGTATGACAGTGAGGATGGTGACCAGCTCCTCAGAGCCACAAGTGAAAGGCTGAAGGCCAGTAACTTCAGACTGTAGGGTGAGCAGAGCTGGCTCATTGTCTGCCCGATCTTCTGGGTATACTTCAATAGTAAAGACTGTACTGGTGTACCCTTGATGGTTTTCCTTTCTGGTCACCTCTTCTTCTGACACTAAGATATGATAAACACCTTTATCTTGCTCCAGAGCCAAACCTCTCAGAGTGCAGCTTTCTTTGTCCCAATATAGCCAGGAGGGTAAAGTCTTTTTTCCCATCTCAGTGAGCTTTAGGACAGAAAAGAAGACAATTAATACTTTATACATGAATATTGCTGACATAAGTCAGTACAAAATTACAAGTCACTGCTAACCTTCACTACAGCACTGATCCATATCAAAAGAAGGTACAACTCAGAATGGATAAAAAAAAATAAGACAACATAATTACATGTTAATTTGCAATAACTATCATATATTTGGTTTACTTTAAGGCTTACTGGCCTGTATTTACCATAAGTGTTGTAAATTGAGCAGGCTGCCAGTATTAAACAACACTAATAAGTCACAATAAACTGAAATAAATGCAAAACTGAAATGTGTTGTACAAAAGATAAAAAGCTATCTCCCAAAATTCTGCTCCCACTATTCCATTCAGTTTATCAAATCATGGCAAATTGAAACAGGAAGCAGAATGAGCTTCTATTCATAATAACCGTGTGAGTCATCACTCATTATTTTGAGTTATTACCCTATGACAGGATATCATTCTGTAATGCCATTCAGGCCAATAATAATCTCATCTCGCTCATAAGTCTGACTGGAACAAATTGCAACACAGTCAGCATCAATCAGCAATGATACAGCAATCAAAGCTGAAAGAATAAATACTATATAGTAGATTGCATAATATTATGATGGCAGAGAAATTTAACTCTGGCTAAATGTGACAACTGCCGCTAACAGAGAAGACTAACAATAACCATACTATAATGTTAGGACAATGGAACACACTGTCAAAGATAAACATATGTTTAACCACTTTCTAACTACTTAATGTTTTCCCTATAAGACAAATTAATATTAATAGATTTTTGTTTGCTTACTCGATATATTAAAACAGTTTTAACTAAAACAAAACTGTCCTGTAGTGTCTAGAATAATACATACCAAAGGATACACATTACTAGTTAATTCTATTGGTAAAACATATAAAAGATTAGGTTGTTTTTTTTTTTTTGGGGGGGGGGGTTTATTAGTATTAGATGCCAGTTATTTGCCATATAAATTAAGCACAAGATTAATTTCTTATTCAATATTTTATGTCAAATGTTTGGATTACTTACATAGATGTTGCAGCTGTCATGAGCAGATCCTAGTGGGACTTTCAATTGGAACACCTGGCCCACAAATGCTGAAGAATCAGGTATGTTTGTGTTCATGCCATCATTTTTTGTGGAAGCATTTGGGATAGCTGTTGTTGGCCCTTCACCTACAGATTCTGCTGCGGTGTGGAGCTCAGAGAGCACAGAGGACTGCATGGAAGCCTCTAGTTCCACCGATATCATGTCCACCAGTGTGTCTTGCTGTTCTGACACAGAGCCATGAGCCAGGGTTGCCAGAAGTCCCATTACCAGAGGGAGAGTCCTGTACAAAAGAAACCTGCTCCTCGTTGTATCCCCACAGCTCATGGCTCTCAGTTTATAGTGCATAGTAGCCTTTGGGCTGCCCAACAGATGTCTATGATCAACTAAGAAGGCCACATGCACTTACGTCACTGATGATATGCTTGAGGGTCAGGATCCCTAGTGATTGGCTATGCTCATAAATGCAGCAGTTTCTCTTTCTTGTCGTCTGTGATCCATGAAGAGATCTTTGACAGCCTGTCAGATGGCCATGTCAGCCCCCCTATATGGAACAAAAAAGGAGACAAAACATGAATATGAAGCAGTATACAAACATGCAAACAAACTGTCAATGTAAAATAGTTGTATTGCTTAAGAGGGCAGTTTCTAGAGTGTACCTATTCTACAAAATCTGTAAAAGTACTTCGCAAATACCATCACACGCACATGGCACAGGGTATAACACAGTCTTTAAATTTAAAGACCCAATTGTGTATTAATATCATTGACATTTATATAATTATTCACATAACAAAGACAGGGTAATTAAATAATGACAATAATGTTCAGAACAAAGAAATTTAGAAAAGCCTCAACTGTTCAAAAGATACAGAATAACAATTTGTACACAGACTAATAGATGCATTCCTCATCAAAACAGTTTTATCATTTATGCTAATGTTATAGATCGAAAATTTACTACAGTGTGGTGAAATGAAATGGGTCAGCAATAAATCAAAGTGATTAAAATATGTGTCACAAAATAAATCATTGCTTTGATATATTAAATAAAGGATGAGGGGGAAAAAAGATCTGGGTGTTTTCATACTACAGTGTAATCAGGCAGTATAAAAAATAGTTAATGATAAGATAAAGTCTTTAAACAAATATATATAATGCATTTAATTTCCCAGATGTTCAAACACAACAGTACCTTCTAATGTAAATTGTAGACAATGTATTTATTTATTTTTGCAAGATTCAGTTACATTTTGGGCTTTAAACACTGACATACTGAATATAATAAACAGAGTACAGTATAAGAGTAACTGCTGACTGCCTGATTTTGAATTATATTTATGGCATTTTGAGTTATAGCAATTCCCCTGAGATGCAGCAATGTCAAAGGTTGTTTGCCTTGATTGTAAGATTTAATTAGAGAATCCAGCAGTTGGATTTAGGAGCCTTCACTCTGCTGACCCCACCAACTTTTATTCTGTAACACTCAAAAGGGTAGAGGAGGTTCAGCTATTAGACTGGAATCCTAATGGCTGTCTGGCACATGATTATAACACCAACTAATACATCTAATGTTGTTCCTGCTCCGAACCATGTGCAAAGATATGCGTTTCACCGCCTAAACATTACAAAACCCCCACAAAATTATGTTAGCAACAACAGACAGTCCCTCTAAGAATAGTCTGTTCTATTTGACTTAATCCAAAGATTTTAATTTAAAGGGGAGCAAAAAAGGGAAAAATTAAATTGCAGGAAAACACAATGTATTTACTCTGCATTGATAGGACACTCGGCTCAGAATGAGCTATTAAATGTGTTAAACATAATGTGAAGGAGTAATTACCAAAATCAACCATGCATACAAAAGGGGGAAGGGGTTCAACCAGAAAAGCGATTGTGAGCCTCCAAATGCAATATGTTTTAAATTAGGTCACTCCATTCATTTAGTTTTCTTTCAATTTTTTTAAGACTGACGCTCAATTAGATAAATAGTACTTACACGTGAACACTAAATAAACATTGATAACATTAAGATTTGACTACCATAACTCTAACATTTGACAAACACTGGTTCAACATCCGTGTTAGTGTCAAACAAGATGGACTGTTCAAAACCCATAATGCGTAAAGCATGAAAAATATAGCCTACATTAGTATTATACAGACGTGTCCGTGTTAGCCACTCATTCTATAAAATCCTCTCAAATCAATGCTGTGTACTCCCATGGGTTTCTATTGTTGCATGTCTGAATTCACAGAACAAACTAAAAAGTTTTTTTTTCCTGCTTCTATTCTTAGTAAAAACTTAAAATACTGAGTTATAGGAGACAACACATTAACCAGCACCCACTGATTTTTCAACCACAACATTGTCAAATTAAATCATTACTGACAGCTATGTTTTTATTCAGGCTGTATGAAAATGATCAAAGAGGAAGATGGTTTGCATTAACAGACTGAATGAGACGGAGCAGATAGAGAGAGAGAAAGATGTCCAAGGAAAGGTTTGTCTTCATGCTCACTGTTGTATGAAAAGGAGGAGCAACAGTCATCCATAAAATACTAGTTTTGTTGTAAAAATGTACATTTCAGGAGGGAAATAAATCTATCATAGTTGTTGAGTTATTAGTAACAAATAGAGGCTGTGAGCAAGTCTACAGCTTAACAGGTCTGCTCACAGACAAAGAGAAAAGTTGAGGTGGGGGGTGAAAGAGTGGAATTTCATACTCTGACATGATTACAGCAAAGTCCATTGCTTCAACAGGAACCCTACATTATAGAGCCACTCCACAAAAAAAAATTAAAAATAAAATATGATGAATGCTTTTATTTCTAGGAATGGAACTTCATGTTGCACTGAAGTAGACTTCAACAACTGATTCTTCTCAATTAAAAAAAAACATTGAGAATAAAAGTTCATATTAAAAATGTTTAACACTGTAAATTATGTCTTGTCTCCATCTAAAATCAATCTCCGTGAAAAATGTATGTGTTCATGTTTAGGAAAACACAGGCAATTGTTTTATTTTTACTGTATTTGATACATCATTGGACATATTTTACAATAAAGCATGGCTGTGATGTTTGACCATAGCATCCCTTTTATTTTAATCTGGTGGCTTTGTGGAGCAACATTAAAATGGTTTGAAGGGAACAAGACTTTACAGGTTTAACATAAATTAAATTGTTACTTTTTCCCCATGCAGAAACTAATTTAGTGGGAGGTCATGTTGAAATCAGGGTTTGTTCTGGCTTTACAGCAGGTATCAGCTCAGAACCAGCAGCGGCTGACCTCAGTATTTGGACACTTTTCTTGTAAGCAGTGAAACCATCAAATTTACAAGTCTGATGGTTGACATGTTCAAGCAGCCTGAGGTATAAAGACAGCCCAAACTGGCACATGTAACTTACCACACAGTCTCCATTCTGCATGTGGCTTTAAATGTTAGAGGAAAATAAATCTTTTAGTAACTACATTAACAAAAAAGAAAAAAATATGTATGAACATACAGGTGACCCCCGGTATCCGGCGTTCCCGGTAACCGGCGTTTCACGTATCCGGCCCCCCCCCGCCCGTGACGTC
>JARVGQ010000116.1:15790198-15805673 GCA_031762355.1 Hypsolebias martinsi | reverse complement strand
CTTTTAACAATCTCTTAAATATATACCGAGATCTGGCTGTTTTGACATTTTCTTCCAGACCATTCCACAATCTTATTTCCTGAATTATTGTACACCGCTCCTTCAAACTGCTACGAAAACAAGATTTCACAAACATTTCTGTACCTTTAAGAAAATAAGTACTGTTTTTACTCTATGATGGGCGAAATGAATCAAAGCCATTGCATGTATCAGTATTTAAAACTATAATTCATGCAAGGGTAAATGCTGTTAATTATTTTTCAGACGTTGTTGTACAGTGAGCGGAAGGACGTTGGTGCGTAGTTTCAGTTGTGTTGTGTGTGAACACAGGCCAGCCTCTAAGCTCTCCCCTGGTCATTAGACATGTGTCAGTGAACAGAGAGCTGATCAAAGTGTGTGTGTCCGTGGGCTGGACGGCCACGGACCTTCCTCTAATTGGCTGAGGAGGAAACTTGTAATGAAAGGCTATTAGAGTGACCAGGAACCTTGGAGCAGCCAGGCGCACACCAGCAGAAATTGCTTCTTTTTTTTTTTATTTTTTTTTTAGGTTAATAGACATTTTTTGCTCCTTTTCCCAACTTTTACCATTTACACCCTTTCCTTTTTTTTAAATACAGTTTTTGGACACAGTGCAATTTTATTCATCACCGACCCTTGTGACAGCACGCACCGATTTCGTTCCCTCCTTTAACGGCTCCAGAAGCAGGATATAAAAGAGGAGAGGCTGAAGTGGCAGATGAATGAACTTCACCCTCTGTTTTTGTGCCGCCATAAAAGAAAAGGACAGAGACGAAGGTCACCTACTGTACCTCGCTCAGCCTTTGTCACTCGTCCAGAGAGAGACAAAAAAAAAAAACCAAAAAAAAAAAAGCTGCAGCGAAGAAAGAAAGCAGAGAAGCGCTCGCTTTCCTCGTTTCCCTTCATTCCTGCTCTGTCTGGCCCGCTTTTGTTCACCAGTCCACAGTTATATATCATGTACACGATGCATGAAGTTCACCTTGTCAGAGAAACTCTACACAACCATGCCGCTGTTGGTCAGTGTGCATGTGTGTGTGCTGTCGGTCGATTATGGAATGCATAATACAGCTCAGGTGTGAGGCAAGACTGTCATCACCCCCATGGCTGAGATTAAACATGACCCTTTTGATTCCACCGTCTTTATTTGACACTTACCTTTCTTCCTTTCTTTCCCCTGGCATGTAATCTGTGTGGATAGAAAGCTCTGCTGGGATCTTCACGCTCACCCCTGATGAAGAACTGCCTCCACCAGGGTTTGCCCAGAGTTAGGTAGACATGCAGAAACCCCACCAGCTACACAGTCTCTCTCATCTCCATTCAAAGAAGGCCGGAATTCGTCTTCACACTCCATTCTCACTCACCCTTGCATTATGTCCAGGTAGTCTTTGAAAAAAAAAAATATAATAATTTTTCTAATCTGAAAGTCCTCTCCTGGTAGATTTGAATGTCATTAAGATGAAAGAGTTGGCGTTAACATATGTCAAACATGGACAACATGAAAATTTAAACTTTAGTGTTTCTGATATACAGGAAATGATTAATGTTCACTAAGAATGGGTTGCTATTTTAGTTTTCACTTTCTACATGTTCAAACTGCAAATAAGTTGAGCCTACAGTGTAAGTTGCTGCCAAACAAACACCGTTAAAGTTTTGTTTAAGGATTAGAACATAAATTATTTTTATTCTGTTTCTGTAAAGCTCAACATTTTCAGTTTGCAGTTTGATAACTTGCATTCTTTGCTTTGTTTAATAAAGGGTTAGCTGCATAAATCAAAACTTTAAAATCGAATTACATCATAGATTTGTGTCTCTTAACAGGGGTTGAAATTTTGTGAGATTTACGCTAAAGTTGTAGAATGTTTATATTCTCTGCTCTGCCGTTCAGTGAAAAGACAGAGTTTTTATCATTGGCTATAAAAGAAAGCTGGATACAGTAGTCCCTTGCTCTTTCGCGTTTTTCAACGATTTTCAACTTCAACATAACTCGCGTGATTGGGAGGGTATGGGATAAAAAAAATTATGGCAAAAAAAAAAATCTTTGGACAGCCGCCATTTTGTAGTTTTCTTTCAGTAAGCCTATACAGGTAGTCCTCGACTTACGACGGAGATCCGTTCTCACGGCGGTGGCGTAAACCGAATTTGACGTAAGTCAGAACGTACATAAATACATGTGACGTACCTGTTTTACCAAGCGCGTTAACCGATTTTTGACGTAAGTCCATGGTGATGGCCTTCCTTTTCCTCGATGCACTGCCATCAGAAGAGTCCTCCTTGCATTTTGGGAGCCATAATGAAGGGCCAGTGAAGGGCTAATGGCCAACTGGGATGCTAGTGACGCCGTCCTCCTCTGTACAGTACTGTATTCCTCCGCCGCTGCACAGCGTACTGTATTCTTCCGCCGATGTGTCGCCACGCCGCCGCGTTACGACGTTTAACGTCGTAAAACCATTGTAAAACCACGTAAAAACAACGTAAAACCGACGTAACCACGTAACGCAAATAAGAGAGATGTGTCAACTACGAAATGTCATAACTCGAGACCGTCATAACCCGAGGACTACCTGTACTGGTGAACATAGGTAAAAAAAAAAAAAAACATACTACCCAGAAGCCAAAAGTGCTTCTAGCTGCTGCTTTCTGCCGAAATGGTGGGAAAGTTTTGCCATACAACGTCAGAAGTAACATTGAGCTATTATGATCACAGAACTGGCAGGAAATTCGCAAATAATTCTGAATCTCAATTATCCACACATCAACCTGGACAGGGAGGTGGACTTCGTTGTTGCAGGGTAGGTCTGCAGAACCGGAACCGAGCCAGACTGGAAGCAAGTTGCTGGTCTGCAGAGGTGGCGAGTAAAATTTTGCAGTAGGTGTACATTATTATGTGTTTTTTTTCACCTATTGCTGTGGTGTATGGAACTTAACCCCCGCGTTAATTAGGGGAATATATCTGACGAGAACCAAGAGACTAAAGGTGCAGTAAGCCCAGATTTCCTATAGACTAGTTCCAGGTCAAGTTTTAAATTCACCCCTATACTGTATGTAAGTGAACAGCTCTTGGTAAATAATAAAAAATGGAAAAAGCATCTCAAATAACTTCCTCAGGCCTTCTAAAGATTTAGAGTGTTATCAAACTGTTGTTCCCACACTGGAATATAACAAGATTTGAAGTATTTTAGACACAAAGTTAGCAGACTAATGAAGAGACAAAATTAGATGTACAAAGGGTAAGTGCTATATTTATACGTATAGACAAGGTGAGTATTTGTAATTTTCTGAATTCTTGAATAGTGGATCTTGTCTGTAGGCGATCTTTCTTACTTGTGGTTGTTTTAGAGGTCGTGTTGGAGAGGAGGAAGAGAACGGGGTCCTAGAATTCCAGAGGAGGAGGGAAGGTGATCCAGAAGAGGTGAGTATCATTGGAGAGGAACAAGTTGAAGGTGCTCAGTAGTTTCTGATCAGGTTGATGTTTAGTATTAGGAACAAGATGGTGGCATGGCAAGGTCACAAGAAGCGAAGACGTCTTAGAAGACTCTAAGGAGCAGGACTCAAAAGACACAAGAAAAAAATCACAAGGATAGTCAAAGTTCTCTAGGAATACGTTCACTGTCTGTCCATTAATTACCATAAGGTGTCATAATTCTACAGCGTAGGAAAAACGTCTGGCAGGAGTTTAAATACTCAGAAGTCTTCCAAATCAGGTGCAGGTGATTGTGGCGGGAAACCTAGGAATCCCACAGAATAGTCATAAGAACCTTCCCTCTCACCCTGCCAGGGACCACAGTGATGTAAGCAAACCTTAACAGATGGTCATTGGGGTTCACCAACAACAGTATAGGACTCCAGTTGGAGCTGCAAGTTCTGGGTCCTTGGTTTCACTCACTGCAAACATCCTGAAGGTGTTACAGGAGCCAGAACTCAAATCACACAACAGTCTACTTTGTGCTGCAAAGAAAAGCAAAGAAAGGGGACCATGTCATGGCAGACAACGGCAACAGTTACATAGCTTCTACTTTATCTAGGCAAATAGTGCAGTCGCTAAAAGAGCATACATTTATGTATTGACTCTTACATCACTCAAAAATCCATATGAAGCTAAATCAGGTGAATTGCTGTGCGTCAATTAGTTTTCCAAAATGTGGAGTCCGCTGTAGTTCGAGAACACCTACGTACTGCAGTTAAAGTACAAATGGGGTTGTCTCCAGCTACATGTAAGAAAACATGGCTGCTGCGTCCTTCATCTAAAAACATTTGACTCAAGGTAAACAGCTCTATCCATTTAGTTGCTCTCATGGCTATATAACAGCCTTACAGAGCATGCTAATGGTAGCTATTTAGTCATAACTGTCGCTCACTGAAATCTCAAGGCTCGGCTGCGCCACTGAATAGACGGGTTCAACTTTTTACACACACACACACACACACACACAAAAACATTTTATTTTCAATGGGGAATTACATTATGAAGAGACATATTAAGTGAACTCCACCACATTCTCTGCCTGCATTAGCATGTACACAGATGCACTCACCAACCCACATGATGCGCGTACAGCGAGCATCCTCACAAACAAGCCGACAATAACACCAGCAATTCTCCTTCAGAAATCTATAGCCACCAAGGCCCGCCTTTCAGATGGAAATATGTTTGTGTGTCATCCCACCACACAAAAGGGGAGGGAGGTGGGAGGGAGAGCGCCGGAGACCGACCAGTGATTACCTTCTTAAATACATATAGATGCAGCCCTTTGACTAGCCGAGTATTGACTGTGAGATTGGGTTAAATTAGATGTTAATCAGTTCCGTTCTCCTGTTGGTGAACCGATAAGCGCTCCAGGACCATCCCTCCTTCACGACACATACACACACCTTGTCCTCCCCCCCTTCTTTTTTATGGTAATTTAAGGAGTGCGCCTCCCCATTTAGATTTTTGACTCTCCATCCCTTAGAGAAACACCGATCGTTTGCTCACTGCATTTAATAACAAAGAGGCAGAGGGAGATAAGTTGTGAAGCTCCGGCTGAAAGCAGCGAAAGAAACACATTTACTTTTTTCTGCTGGGTTGAAATAGCCCAAGTTAAACCCATATGGGGAGGAAGAAGTGAAGGGTGGGGGGGACATCAACTCCTTCCCTTTCAAAGGGGTGAAATAAGGCGGCGGTGAAAAGTGCTGTATGAAATCTTTCAACTTCTGAAAGACTCATGGACAGAGATTATTGTGCACTGGGATCCTGTTGCCTCATTCAAGGCACAATTGAGAGCTTTTGCCCAAGGATGGCACATTTATGCATTAGGACAAATACGCATAATCTAGCTATAATGCACAGAGTTCAGCTGAATAACAAAATCATTATATTAGTTTGTTAACGTGGGTGTGGCTGCTAAAACCACTGCCGAAGCAAATGCAGGAATGTAAAACGGCACTGACGAATCAAATATGTGTTCTTACTGATCAATAGTGGCTCGTTTGTTCCTAAAACTCTTGTTTCTGTAAGGGGATTATCCTTATATTCATTATTTTGTAATAGAAGCCAGATCAAAATGTGGGGGAGAAAAATGCTTTTATATTTAAATGTACATGTTTTCACTATTCTTTTGTTTTTTTTGGTTACAGAAATACTTCATGAGGTGGAAAAACGTTCTATTGGAAGTTCCACTGGAGGATTTTGGCCCAGATGGCAGATGGTAAGACGTGTGGTGGGAAAGTAGATACCGACTTAAAAGGTTTTCTGCTGGTCTTTTAAGGTGACTGTTGCAACATACTGTACAGTGTGTGCATATGTGTGTGTGTGTGTGTACAAAACCTCAGATGAAACAGTGTGTGAAAATGCAGGTGCAGGGCAAAAGTCAATGAACCTGGCACCGCTTCGCTGCCTTCTTAAACCATCGTGTGTTTTGCCATCAATACATTCGTCACTACATCGCCGTCTGAGACATGAGAGCGGTTGGTGAAAACAAATGAGACGGTTAAACGATGAACAGAAGAAACTGATCCACGGTGAACAACAAGATGAGGCTTAGGATTGAGATAAATATATTCAATTTAAAAATTCTCAAAATAAAATAAAAATCGAATTTTCTTTTGAGAAACGTCTGTTTCATTATTTTATTTTAGAGCACAAAATGATCACAAACATATTAGATTTCTATAAGATGGAGTTCATCTTCGGCAAATACAAGAACATTTGTATGCATTTCTTGAAGAAAATTAAACAATTCTTATCGAGTTAAAGATTTTTAAACATCATAAAATGGGAGTTTTTTGTGCCATCCTTTATAAGAACCAGAATAATTTTTACCAATATAAAGGATTTATAACTGCTTTGAGTTATTCATTAGATTTCAAAACAAATTTGGAACGGAATTCAAAATCTTATTTCTAAGCTACAAAACTCTCAACAACCTAGCTCCATCTTATATTACAGATACTATTGTTCCATGTTTTCCTAACAGAGCACTTTGCTCGCAGACTGCGGGTTTATTTGCAGTTCCTAGAGTTTCCAAAAGCAGAATAGGAGGAAGATCTTTCAGTTATCAGGCTTCTTTCTTATGGAACCAACTTCCAGTTTCTGTCTGTGAGGCTGACACATTGTCCAGTTTTAAGTCTTTCCTTTTTGATAAATCCTTTAGTTAGGGTTGGTTTGTTATGCTGCCTTTAGTTTAGAGTATTGGAGGACAAACTGACCTCATATTCTTAAATTATTTGCTAAAATTGCATAGTTTTCATTTGATACTATTTCTATCTTAACATGTTTTTCTTGGCCTGCCATTGTGTATCTATTCCTACCAAACCCAGCAGGTTGAAGCAGATGGCTGCTTGTCCTGAGTCTGGTTCTGCTAAAGGTTTCTTCCTCATAAGGGAGTTTTTCCTTTCCACTGTCACCTTCATGCTTGCTCAAGATGAGAGTTCTGTGATGGAGTTAAACTCAAAGTAGTCTGCTCCTCAGATAAATATTGTTAACCTATTTTGTATGTGGATGTTTCTGTCCAGGTTCCTGAGATGACTTCTGTTGTGACTGGCGATATTTAAATAAACTGAACTAAATTGATTTTTTTTTTTAAAAGCACTTGCTTGAACAGTGATTTGTTTTCTGGTTTCTTTGATCAGTATTTGGTCCAATCAATCCTAATTAGCAGGATAACAAGCACCTGTTATGTCTTCAGAGTGCTTCCTGTTATTTCTTCTGTTTGCTCTCCTCCACCCAGCCTACTTTTACTTTCCACATTCATGCTGACTCGCGTAAGCAAATATAAATCAAGTAGAGCATGAGTGACGCTGTGAACTAATTATACTCATCACGCTGAGTCTGTGAGCAGCCAGGTGACTCCCGCATTAATCACTGCAGTAAGTGTCACATGGCTGACGTGTGCGAAGCCGCTTCCACGACGTCACTCTGTGATCCGTGCAGATGCTTGTCATCTGCTGCCGGAGCATGAATTCTGCTCCGTAACAGATTCTGCTCTCTCCCGCTCTGATAAAACAATACCTAAGATGAAACGTTGAGCCTTTTTCAATTTAAAACAACTGTTTCAAATTGAACTTGATTAACTTTGCATGCTTTTCATGCCATGCTCATCTCAAAGGGAATTTTTTTTTTCTTTTTACTACCAATGTCAAAAATGGCCCTGCTCGCTGCGAGGGAAACTGCTGGTCAAGTAATGAAGAGGCAGATAGTATTGTTAGTCATCCACACCCCCGGTCTGTGAGGATCCCAAAGCTCTGATGAGATGCAGTGCTGCTGACTCTGCTGGTGCCTCTGGTCAATACCCTTCACACACAGCTCTGTTCATTAAGACTGTGCTGTGAAGATCGCCATTAATATTACATCCACTTCAACTAATGAAGAACTTCCACCCGGAGATGCTTAAAATTGTAGCCTGAAAACCTTTATAAATGTGTTTGATTTGAGCTTTGGGTTGTCCTCAAAGGATCATCACTCAGCAGTGCAGCAGATGCAGCACAAAGTGTCTAAAGAATAAAGTGTGAATGCAGCCTTTAGGGCTAATAAGACAGGATTGTTTACACAGAATCATGGCTGTGCAAGAACTCAGATCTTTCCTGCATCATGCAGGTTCATTCAGGGTGCTCTGACAAACACACACAGGTGCATATTAAACATGAAACTGTTCATTTCATTTTCTGTTTTTTCCGCTTTCAGATCAGCACTGAAGGACCCCGGAGAGCCAGAGTACGAGTCCTGGCCTTGGCTCAGCTAGCGTGACCAGCGAGTGAGCCTTGTTCATGCGTCTCCCTGCGTGCCACTCCCACACCGCCATGAACTGTGAGCAGGACTTTGGAGACGGGGGCTTGGGAGTGACCCTCACGCTACGACTGCTCATGCACGGAAAGGTTGTTTACTGCTGGGCATTTCTTTAAGTACAAGATATAGGCTATGTATATACATACATACATACATACATACATACATACATACAGACATACAGACATACAGACATACAGACATACAGACATACAGACATATGTATATGTGTGTGTGTGTGTTTGCATTTATTGAAGTAAACGTAATTCTCTTTATCTTTTTGTATTCAGGAAGTTGGCAGCATCATAGGAAAGGTGAGAATTTTTTTTTATTATGTTTATGTGAAACATTTATTAAATAAAAGGTATTCATTATTAAAGAAAGATAATTGGATTCTTCCCCAGAAGTTACTTTTAAAAATCTGAATGGAAGTTTATCGATAGGTGTATGTGCAACTTGATCAGGAATAGTGGTTTTTGGTAGCAGGACATAGAATGACAAAAATGAAAGCAGCCAAAAATTGTTGGAAAAAAAAAATAAAATAAAATAATTTGTCAAATTAATGAGGAGTCCCAGCCCTGTTGGTGCTCCACAGCTCAGTCATGGTAATAAAAAAAAAAAAACAAAGTAAAGGTTTGGGATTTTAAATGTTAGAACTGGCAGTTTTCCTAAGGTTTATTTATTTATTGTTTTACACAATTGCAAATCAATTGTTTTTGGGTGGGGGTGTGCCTTGCTAGACAATGGTTAACTTAATTTACTTCACAAACTTCTTCAGTATATTCCACTTGTACCGTGACCGTTTGTTTGAGGCTTACTTTTAACTCTGCATTTCTATCTACTTGTCTTAAGGCTGCTGTCAGGGAGTGACAGACCCATGTGGTTAACAGAATCACTGGCAACAGATTTCACGTTTCTTTTTATGTCAGTTCTCTTTAATACATTTTGTACAGGTTATACATCAAAAAGTGGATATTTTGTCAACTTAGATTCTAATAATAAAGGTCCCAAACTCTTATTGGGCTGTAAAGACAATAACTTTCATTCATTCTTTCAACCTTTATGTATACATGTTAGTCACATTGAGCCTCTGGGACTCATTTGCAAGAGAGACCTGATTCTAGCAAAAAGTGATGACAACCGTAGAAAACAAAGACAATAATAAACAATCATAAAATAAAGCATGTAAATTGAGAGGAATAAATGAAAGAAAAATTAAATGAAATAGTATTAAAAACTTTAACAAAAACAACTAGACTGTAAAATGATGTAGAATACTAGCATACTAAAAACAGGAACATGTCTGCATTGGTTTTTCCATGAACCTAACAGATGTTTGAAGCCACTTAGAGAGATCAAGGTCGAGAGCTTCAGATTTTTTTGCAAGATATTCCAGGAAACAGGAGTGGAGTAGAAGGCCCTTTAGCCTAGTTCAGTCCTCACAGAGGGAACACTGAAGGCAATGATGTCCTGAGAGTGCACGCTGTAGTTGCACTCATGCAGAGACATGTAGGTGGAGCTGTATGAAGGCAGCAGACCAAATGTTGAGCAGTAGCTGCATGGCACCCCTCACATCTTCCTCTCCTTGATTCTGTTCATTGCAAGCTCAGTAGCATCATCCAAACATTCTTTATCCTGGGCCATAATTGCCTCAAACCAGCCCTCTACAACGCTCCTACTCCCCCACCACCACCACCACCCAACATGCCATAAAGCACTATGGCAATCCATCAAACAAAACCATTAGTGCATTGACTGCAAGCCTCTTGTTGAAATCGAGCTCCAAAGACGTATTACTGTTGTCCCCTTGTGGCTGCTTTTAGTGTCTGCTAGGAAAGGTAATGTTGCTTCAGAAGCCTCCGTGATCAAGCCCTGGAAGACCTGAGAGGGAGGAAGGAGGGAAATAATTGAATACAGATAATTGGAAAGCAAGATATCACAGCGGATGTGCCATGTATCGCAGAAACCCATAAATCTCAGAAAACAAAGGATGAGACGAAATAAATATTGTTAATAATGCACACCTTGAAAGGCATGTGATCTGCAGAACTTGAACAGATAACTTATGGCTCCTTCCCTCCTGTCTCTGTCGAACCCCTGATCTCTTCTCGTGGAGTCGCAGCAGAACACAGATTTTCCATTTTCCAGGACTAGAACCGACCAGCAGCTCTGAGATGAAGCTGTTGATCTTCCTGTGAGGAAGTGTCAGGTTGTACGCGAGGGTGTGAGGAGCTTGGACGGACTTCAGACAGAATGAAGTGGGGTAGAGGAGAAGAAGCAATCAAAAACCCGGTGGAGGATGTGTTGCAGTGTGACAAAAATATTGTGGTTCACGCTGATCCTTCAGTGTGCAGCCTTTATGTGAAGCCTCCCTGCTTTATATCTCTGAAATGTAATGCAGAGTTAGAGTAGAGGACATCACCAGGATGCACTGCAGAAAAACTCGAGGCTAGGAGCTTTGTTTTTTTTTTTTTTTTTACATTTCTGCAGAATTTCAAGGTTTTAAATGGCAGCCTTACTTAGAGGTCGAGGATGCTGTGATGTTGGAGCTGAAGCCTGTTCGCCTGTTTTTAAAGCCGCCCTTCATTTTGTCTTTTCAGAAAGGAGAGACTGTGAAACGAATACGAGAAGAGGTACAGTGTTCCCGATTTACAGCTCAAAATGCATGACTTTTCGTCATTTGTGCTGCGTTTGGGCCGTGTGCGAGTGTGTTGTTGCATGTGCGCTTTTCTATTACAATTAACGGAAATAAGTGCCGTATTTCTGTTTTACATGTCAGGACACGAGGCGCTTTTATTCAGCTCATCTTTAGAGAAAACATTGTTTAATCTCCTGTGGTCCTGATGCTGCTCAGGCTTGCAGGCAGTTTGATGAATTAATAAAAAAAGAAAGAAAGAACATCTTTTTTGAGAGCTTTGCACTCTAAAAGCAAACCAAACACATCTATTGTCCAAATTACCTTCTGGGTAATAAAAACATATTTTCAATTTAAACCCTATCTTTCTTTCTTTACTCTTCACTTCCTCAAGCAGCTCTCACCAAATCCCTTTCCTCTTTTTTTTTCCAATTAAAACAACTTGTTTTTCCCCTCCATCTGCCCCTCAGTCCACTCTTTATGAATCTCAAGAGTACGGCCAAACTAATACCTCTTGGTTAACTCTCAGTATTAAAAAGTAATTAGTGTGACGCTGGTGGCGACACATTTTATTCTTTTACTGCTTAAAAGGTTTTACGTTGTGCTTTATGAGGCGGAAGATAAACAGAGGACTGGGGCGTTTACGGGACAATGCAGCCGGATAGAGCAGTCACGCGTCCAGCCATCCATTCAACCGGCTCGGCTGTTTTGACCTTTGCCGCTTTTTATCTCTACTCTTCCTCCAAAATAAAGTCACAGGAGGGATAAAGACTTATTGAACCAACAGAAGAACAGATCCCTTAAGTCAGAGCCCTCTTTGTGTGTCCCTCAGACTCGTAAATAAATTAAATTCAGTTTATTTATATATCACCAAGTCACAACAGAAGTCATCTCGGGGCACTGAACAGAAACATTCATATATATACTGTATATGAAGCAAGATAATAACATTATTTACTGCTTTGAGTCTAACGTCATCATAGAGTCTCATGAAATTAAATTAAATGAATAAAATGAAATGACTCTCAAATGAAATTAGCAGTCCTAAAACCACTAAGAAGCTGTTCAGACCTTGCACTTCTATCTGTTTTGGGTACCGGTAATCTGATTGCGGTCCAGAGATCACACCTTGCTGTTTAAAAATGCACCTCGAAACATTTGTGTGCTGACAACCATCAGTGTGAACAGAACACCAGTGTTTAGTTCAATTAGGTGATTTGAAAGGAACGTACCTGCTGACACACCACAGCCAACCCTAAAACAATCAGAACAAATACAGTAAACCAAAGGGAAAATCAAAGCTCCTGGTCATCCAGTGAAAAGTAGCTGGGAGAAAAATGAAATAAAATTAAATTAAATGGGGGGAGGGGGGAGTTGTAAGATTAATCATCCAGGTACATAAATGACAAAAAAATTAAATCATGTCATCTGGACTGACATGAATCAGGTTTTAGGATTTGGTAAAATAACTGGCCAGCAAGAAGGGTTAAAAGTTTATTGTAATGGAGCTGCTGGTGGGTGTCAGGTCCAGTGCTGGGTCCAATCTGCAGAAATATGTAAGTTAGTGGTCTGTATATTTTTGAGAACATGATGGTGAACCGAAAAACAGCCACTAACCTTCTCAGGCAGATGAGGTGGGAGCCACCTGTAAGAAAGATAAGATGACATCACCATCACTGGTTGAAGGGCAGCTGCGGAGGAGCGCTGTGATAAACGTGGTCAGGGGGCAACCCAAAAGCAGGGTCCGAGAGACTAAGTGGGGGTCAAGCACAGGGAGTCAGAGGTCCAGAAGCAAGTCCAAAGGGTAATCCTTAATTCAGGGTCAGTGGGTTGAAAGGAGTAAGGTATTTTCTGCTGTACCCTTCGCACCACCCTATTAGTCGTATCAGTCCAAATATGTCTAATAAAGTGGAAAAATCCATAAATATGTCACTTTGCCACATAAGTCACATCTATTATCTATTATTACGTCACTGTTGACGCAACACATTTGTTACACGTCACTGCTGACAACCCGGAAATGTGGGCCGAACCCGGAAATGTGGTCTGCTATTGTGCCAAAAATAAATAAATAAATAAAATCTAGTAAATTATGCAAAAATATGTGACTTGTAGGCTGAAAAATATGGTAGTTGGCAACAAGATCAGAATAACAAAACTAGAGCAGATGGGGAGCAGGCAGCGCAGTAGTTCCAGAAGATGGGGTTGAGACGAGAGGCTCAAACAAAACTGCGAGTGAAGCATTTGACATAAAAGTGTTCAATAATCTGGCAGAGGTTAGTGGTGAGTGGGGTTCTTAAATAAGACGAGGAACAGGTGAGGTGTTTGAGCTCTGATGGGCTGCGTGGCCGATGACAGAGAGGCAAAAACATGACATGGACAGATTCTTTTTGGAAGAAATGTTTCAGCCAGCTTGTCCTCAGTCTGTTTCTGTGAGAAGCAAGTTGGCCCTCACGCCTAAAACATTTGGTTGTTGTACATGATGATGGATTGTTTTGGACGGATGGTCCCCTTTTTGCATGTGGAAAACCAGTTTCTGGGAATCCCACATCAGGCTTGCTTGAAACACATTAATAAGGTGCTATTTATGAGACAGTACTTAATGGAAGGCCTCAGACTGATGAAGTCTTTCAGACGAAAGATGAAACGTTTATTCAAAAAGAAACTGTCCAGATGACCTGATTTACCTTAAAAAATAAACAAATAAAAATAATAATAAAAAAGGTATCCTTGCTCGTTATCACCCTCCAATAAAAGTGTTTTTGTGTCTGTTGGCAAAATGTTTCATGCATCTTTGATTCAACTGTAATGAAACTTTGGTTTAAGCCACTTTGGTTTAAGATGACCATCACAACCAACTGATCTTAATAAACACAAAGCTGGTGACAAGCCCCCAAAAAGTTACAGATGTTGAGCTAACCTTTGGTGTGGTAGTAGCTGAGACTCACCCCCAACATATAGTTCAAGCGCTTTAAAATCGCACAAGGTCTTTGTTAAAACTTTGCCAAAAGCTATTTGGTGGCAAGTGTGTCTGTTAGCAAAATATCTCAAACTACTGAATAGATTTAAATGAAACTTTCGGAAAATATTCAAAGCATATGCTGCTATAGCTAATAATATTTAGGAGCCAATTTAATGTAGGATAGTCATCACAGTGTACTGCCATTAGAAAACACAAAGATGGACCTATATCAGTCAGTTTTACAGATATTGGGCTGTGCTTAATTGAGTCATTAAAACATAGTCCCCAAATGTTACTCCTTATATTTGATTAAAACTTTAACATTAACCCTGTTTGTCTGTTAGCAAAATAGCTCATGAGCCAGTGGACAGATTTGAAAGAAACTCTCAGAAAGTAATCCATGGATGTGCATCTAAAACTGAAAAAAAAAAAATCTGAAAGTGAGTCAAATCAAAATGGCCACCACAGCTAATCAATATTTGCCAATACAAAAATGAAAGTCAAATCAGTCAATTTTACAGATCTTGAGTTAAAGTTTGATGTGGTAGTAGCTGAGAGTCATCATCAGCACACTCTGAATGTCACACAGGATTAATCATTCTGAAAACAAAAGACCTTGGAGCCTCAACACTTTTAAACCTGTGAAATATGCTCACAAATATATTACAGTACTTTGATCAGTACAGGCTAACTCACTGCACACTGTCATGATCACCAGTATATTTTTATATTTCCTAACGTTTGGAACTGTAGTTTTCGCTCCAATGTTCCCCTGACCTCTGCTGCTTGCCTCACAGAGCGGTGCACGAGTCAACATCTCAGAGGGCTCGTGTCCAGAGAGAATCATCACCATCACAGGCTCCACCGACAGCGTCTTCAGAGCTTTCACCATGATCACCTACAAACTGGAGGAGGTAACCAAAACACGCAGAACACCGGTAAAATTGGCTCCTTCACATCACTGATGTGCTCTTGTTCTGCTCACCAATACGATTCTTTCACGCTTAGCAAAATATCTCATGAACCGCTGGACAGGTTTTCGAGAAACTTTCAGAAAATACAACAAAGGTAAGTCAGGTCCTCTGGACGGTTTCTTTATGTTGAAATATTTCGTCTTTCATCCAAAGGACTTCATCACAACAACTCAGTCCCATAAATAACACACTCACATAGTGGGCCAACCAGTCATCAGTTTGACATCAAACTGGTTGATCCACTATGTGAGAGTGTTATTTATGGGACTGAGGTTTTTGTTTTGTGACTCCTTGGGCTGATGAAGTCCTTTGGATAAAGGATGAAACATTTCAACAAAAAGAAGAAACCGTCCAGAGGACCTGACTTACCTTTGTTGGCTTTTTTTAACCTGGATTATTGAGCATGAACTTTGATATTTCAGAAAGTAATTATCAGCCGCACAAATAAAACAGATTACGTTTTGGAGTCAACCCATTTCAAGATGGCCACCACAGCTGACTGACCTTAGCAAACACAAAAAATGATTACGGTATAACTCGGTGATTTTTACCGATTTTGAAATGAAATTTGGTGTGGTAGTAGCTGAGACTCATTCATGGCTAAGTTTAGGAATGAGATCATCAGA
>JARVGQ010000116.1:15689370-15700975 GCA_031762355.1 Hypsolebias martinsi | reverse complement strand
CCATCTCTCCAAGACATTTCCAAACCTCCACTGGTATGTCATCAGGTCCTACTGCCTTCCCCTTCTTCATTCTTTTCGGAGCTTTCTGGACTTCACCCTCACTAATCTTTCCCACTTCCTGGTTCACAGTTTCTATGACCTCTACTCTTCTTTCTCTTCATTCTCGACATTCATTAGCTCCTCAAAATAATCCGTCCATCTTCCTGTCACACTCTCCTCACTTGTTAAACATTACCATTCCTGTCTTTAGTATTCAAGGGGGGAAAAAAACAAAGCAACAAAAAAAAAAAAAAAAAAAACTAAACTAAAAAGGTAGGACGAAAGATGAGAACATGGAGTAGTTATTGTTGTGGGACCATAAGGTAATCTTTATAGAAATGAAACATTCAGACGTTCTGTAAACCTGAACTTTAACTCCAACGTTACACACCCGAACAAGGACAGACAAGGCTCACCAAATATTTGTGAGACTTGGTCAGATCCTGTAGACACTAGAAGCTCTAAAGTTGCTCACCATTGTCTCCTTCCAGATCAACATCATCATTATCAGTGTCATCCTCGTCATTGTCATCGTCATCCTCTTCGTCGTCGTCATCCCCAGCATCACCATCATCTTCAAGAAGACGTGCGACCTCCTCGTCAGAGGGAGAGAAATCATCGTTACCATCATCCTCATCGTCTTCATCCTCGCCACCATTCTCATTTTCCAGTTCAGCAATGAGAGGATCGGTGTCAACGTCATCATCTGAATCGTCATCATCATCATCTTCGTCATCTTCCTCCTGATCCTCATCCTCCTGCAACATATAAAGGGTTCAGCTATACAACTGTCTTAGACCTGCGTAAAAGGAAGCCAAAGAGATGCTGCTTTCTGAAAAATCAAAGTTTTTAAACCTGATCCTCCTCATCCTCTTCCTCTGCAAGCCTCTGCCGACCAACTTCATAGAGTCGACACACAGTGTCGGTGTTGACCGAGTCTTGGTTCTATGGGACATTTAAAACATTGTCTATTTTATTTTAGGATACAGTTTAAACCTTTATGTAGGTGAAGTGATGAAACAATCATTTACCTCAATGACGGCGAGATAGCAGTCTTTAGTATCTGTGCAAAGGTCAAATATATTCCTCTTGACATCAATTGTGGCTGCAGAGAGTAAAAAAAAAAACACATGAAAGTCATTTTCTATTAATACTGTTTATGTGACATAATACAGCAATAATTAAATCAATAACATAAACTTTGCACACAAAAAAAATTCATAAGATAATTTTGATAAGACAAAAACTTTTCAGATCAGCTAAAGTGGGTTAAAAGAAAAAAGTCTTACCAATTGGTTTATAATCTGTGGCGTTGAATGTCCTGAACGATGATCCAAATGGACTTTTCATCTGCATTTCCATCATGTCGCTTTCATCATCAGCCTGCAACATTGCTAGAAAAACCAAGAGAGACGGTGAGTCGATAAGAGCTGAGCACAGCAACCTGGTTAGCTGCAGTTTGGCTCAAGAGTGGCTGAAATGTCATATGTTCAGCTCCATCACTGTGGCTCCTCCTGTGACGAGCTGTGAACAAGGTGTTTCTTTCTCTGTTGCCAATCCAACACCGAGCCTTCTGGCCATATGGCGCTGACTGTAGCATCAAGTGCACACACAAAAACACACACACACCTCTACAGGTTCAGTTCACACCTTTGTCCAAATAAACACACGCTCATTTTACTTCATATTTACCAGCTTTCAATTTAAAAGGCACCAGCAACAGGCTAACTGTGAACTGGGCTCCTAGTGACTCGAGCATTTACCTCCATAGATGACAGTGCCGCTATTGTTGAAAACTATTCTGCACTGGTCCAGAGCAGGAACCGTGTGGAGGAGGTGGAAGGTACGCAGATCCCACTGAGACTCAGAGTTAAGCACAAAAGCATTTGTTTCAATTTACCTTAAACTAAACAACAATTACAATCCTCTCTTGGGAAATAGAAGGATTTATACTGAGATAAATATTTAATGTTTCACAGTGAAGTAAAACCTAATTGGTCATCCCACCAACAGAGAATTGAATCAATGAAAGAACTGATTTACGTCCAGGTCAGATTTATGCCTCCACTTTTCAACAGGCACCTCCTTAGCTTCAATAATGTAGAACAACTAGGCCTCTAAATCATTTACCTAATGGTGATGTAGAACATTTACACTTTAAAATAATGAATTATACTTTAAGAATATTATTTTTTATATATGTATAAATCCCGAATCTTTATACAAAAGGTACGCACAAATTTTGTAAAAGGTGATAAAACAAATTTCGTAAAAAAGTAAAAACAGGATTTTCCTAAACTTTGCTGGTAAAATCAGACTTCAGTGCAAAGGATACGATCTCTGTGTTGATGATGACCTCCAGGCCGTTGGGGTGGAACACACCACTGATGTTCATGTTGAACTTGTCAAACTTGTGGATGGCCTGAGCCGTGCGTACGTCCCACAGAACGCCATCGTTCAGAACCAGGTCATCTGTCGGGTTGAAGGTGGCACAGTTCCTCTTGTAGCTGTTTGCCAGGTCAGGGTTGCTGAGAGTCTGAGTAATCTGACCGGTCTGGATGTCATAAATCTTGAAAGAAGAAGCAGAAAAGGTGTGCACCCAATATTTTACTGCATATCTTTTTATGCTTTAATGAGTCAAATGAAAATGTAAAAATAAAACAGGGTATACATACACGTGCTACATGTTCTTTAGTCCCAATGACCCGGTCCTGCGAAAGCTTACTGAACTCCACATAGTGGTCCCCCTGGAAGGAATGCCTGAAGACAATGAAAGCAACTTTAACATTTAATCTGAAACATAGCTACTGTGAAATAAAAAGCAGAGCACATTAAGTTATGTAACTGCTTGAAAAAAAAAAAAAAAAATCCAAGATTTTTTTTTTTTTTAGTTTGACAGCGTGGAAGAATGGCTCCGAAGAATATGTTCCTTAGAAAGTTAGTGTGCAAAATTAAACACCACATCACGTGCCTTTGTTGGCTTTGTTTAACAGAATCAAACTAGTGCACTATCAAACAAAGACAAGCCCAGAAATAGAAGAATCAGGATCACACACAAGCAAGAGGACTGAGCTGACTGACAGTAATCATACGGCAATGTTTCAAGTCATTTGAAGCTAAATGTTTTGGGGTTTTTTTGTCAAAGCAGTGAGTTTAATGTATTGCATGCATCATATTTTTTGCTGTATAAGTCACACCTTTTGCATAAATTTGCAAGTCCTGCTATTTATACAACGAAGCGACTAATATACATCCCCGCACCCCACCAAAAAAAAAAAATTTTTTTCAATTTTTTTGGCTGAGATCTGACTATTTTATTCATTCTGACAGGGAAAATATTGAACACTACTATTTTCAGCCACTAGAGGGCTCTCGATTGAAATGGCAAGCCAAATGTCTCATTAATAGATAAAAGTGGCTATTACTGAGACACTTGTCTTGCCATACCAAGCCACTGTTGTCTCGCTCTAGAACTCCTGGAGCAAACGTCAAGTCAGCTGCATTTTGCCGCACCGCCCAGGAGAAATGCAGCTGATTTGAACATTAAAGTGTATTTATTAAGGAAAAGTTCAACTGAAACACACCTTTACTATACAGTAATGGCAAGCAAGCAAATAATTGCTTTTAGGTGGTTATCTTATTAAATTTCGAAGAAATGCACAGCGAGTCCTCCCTCTTCTCGCTCCAGCAGCCATGAATCGATTTTTGAAATGCAGCTGATTTGACCATTAAAGTCCATTTATTAAGGGAAAGGTAAACTGAGACACATCTTTGCTATAATTTCAAGCAAAAAATAATTGTTTTTAAGTGTTAGTCTTGTTAAATTCTTATTAAAGTCCTCCCATGCATGCTCCCGCGGCCGCCATTTGGCAGCCAATCAATTTTTGGCACAACACCGGCCCACATTTCCAGGTTGTCAGCGGTGATGTATAATAGATGCGACTTATTTTTGTTTTTTCCCCCACTTGAGACATGTTTGGACTGGTGCGACTTATACAGCAGTGCAACATGTACAGGGGCAATTAAGATAGTAATTAAAAAAACTTTTCTTACTTAATGATGAACACTGATTTCATCCCCCAGAGTCCAGACATAGGGTAAGTCCAAGAGGCTGACGTTAAGAGCAGAGACCCATCCTGAAAATACAAAATGTGAAGGTTAGAAATGTTCTCTTGGACATAAGAAACATGTAAATTATCAAACACCTAACAAACAGAATTATCACGCTCTCTACAGACCCGCGAGGGCTCCAGGTGAGTGATTGCTGAATTGTGACAGGAGTAGCTAGCTTCTTCTTGGCCTGTAAACACATTGTAGAGCTTGAGCTGTCCTGTACACGTCCCCAGCATCAGGAACCGTTCACGAGCAGAAAAGGCACAACATGTAAATCCACTCTCATCCTCATCTGCCTCCCTGAACACAGAAATGGGCCGAAACCTGCACAAAAACAACAATAAACAAACCAAAAAAAAAAAAAAAAAGTAGTTTAAAGAAAAGGCCTGTGGAGGCTGAGCAGGAAGTGAACATCAAAAACACAAAGCTGCCAACCTGCTGAAAATAAGATGTCTGTCAAAGCATCCTCCATCAACACCTCCGTATTTTGGGTAGATGACTCTCTGTGAGTGTCGGGATGTAAAATTGATGGGCGCTTGTCGTCTCTGTTTGGGCTCGGGACATTGATGGGGAGTGAAAAGAGAGAAAGGTGGGCAGGTTGCAACAGGGTTTTTACAGCGTGCGTGCTGTTCCCTCAGGTACTCTGTAATTATGCTGTCCAGGGCAGGCGGGGAAGGCAAGTGTCTGTCAAACTGCTTCTTCATGGCTGGACTCTGGCTGAAGGCCCCGTGGTCAGACTTCTGTCGAAGCACTCGAGGTTTCTTGCAGTTTACTGTACTACACGGCGTTTGTCGTTCACGAGAGAAAATGATGCGTCCAATCAGTGGGGAGCCAGTGTTGCAGTGTGGGACAGAAGTTGGTGGGACAGTACTGGAAGAAGGAACAGCCAGCTGTGATGTGGAGGGACGTGTTTGGGGATGGCTGGATCCTGGGGTGGATGAATGAGAGGGATGGTTACCAAGTCTTGAAACAACACCACTGGCCAGCCGCGGGGTGCGGGGCAGTGTAGCAACGGAGGAGGCGGTTGGGGGAGGAGCAACAGAAGGGAAAGCAGAAGTCGAATGTGAACAATGGGACAGACATGCCATGGGAAGATCTGCCTCTTTGGTGAGGGTCGTTGCCGTGTCGAGCAGGCCTTTGGCCATGAGGTGGTTCCTAATAAGAAGCAGCAGCTCCTTCTCAGGGAAGGTGATCTTGGACTGAGCGACTACACTGGCCCTCTGCAACCATGCTAGTGACACATCTGTGCCAATCAGCAATGGTTTCCCTGAGATCCTTTCCATCAGTTCGGCAGCAAACTTACAGAACTTGACATGTTCGCTGCGTTTGTCCTGGAGCACAGGCTCCTTCATGAGCTGCTGGATGTGTCCGCTGCTGAACAACGGCAGCTTGCTGATGATTTGTCTGACAGAGCTGGAGCGGGAGAGTCCCACCAGAGCTTTACAGGCAAGAGCTCGGATCTGATCAGCATCCGTAATGGGCATCTTCACTGTTAGCAAGAACAGCAGCACCTGGAGCAAAGAGGCACATGAGATGTTCAACAGTGGTTCACAAAACTACAGACATCTCTGAAAAGTGTTTATTTTAAACAACAAACGGCTTCCAGTCTGTAGTGTTTACATTAAAGTATGTGATACTTTACTGGCTTTGTGTTTCTTTTATATCTCCTTAACAATTGGAAACATGTTTGTGGGGGGAAAAAAAGATTTTAAAGAGCAATAAAAGATCTTAGAATTTATTTTCCAACTTTTGCATTTAAATTTTAAAGCATGACAAAAAGTAGCCAGCAATGTTCACAAAAAGTCTTGCTTCTTTTGTGATCCGAGTGTCCAAACAGTAGAAATAAGTCTGTTCGTCCTCTTCTGTTTATTCCTGAGTCAGGTCGCAGGGCAGACATCTTTCCCACAGCGACCTCATCTGGGAGAACTCCAAGATGATTTCAGGCCCGCCAAGAGACATGTTCTCTCCATTGTATCCTGGGTCTTTCCCAGCACCTCCTCATAGTTGTACATGCCTGGAAAATCACCCTAGGGAGGCGCCCAGGGGGCATCCTTATCAGATACATGAACCACCTCAATTGGCTCCTCTCAATGTGGAGGAGCAGCAGCTCTACTCTGAGTTGTTCCTGGATGACTGAATTTCTTACCCCATCTCTGAGGGAGGGTCCAGCTACCCTGCAGAGAAAACCCATTTCTACTGCTTGTATCCACAATCTCGTTATTTTGGTCACTACCCATGAAGCACGAACAAGACACGAGACTAAATTTTACATCTCCGGAAGTGCAGTTACTTCAATAAATGGTGCAGAAACCAGGTTTTGTTCAATACTGTATAAGAATTTGAGTATTTGTTAATCAACGTGAGGTCCAAAGTCAAACATTAGGGAGTGCACAACTTAAAGCTATTTGATACTGATGCATTAATCAGCATGTGGTTTCAGATAATTGAAAAACTTGCAATGCACAATAATATTGTTTAACATATCAATGACTTATTTACAGTAAACCCACCTTTTTATTATTCTATTGTTTCTTTGTAATCCCTATCAATTAAACCAAGTGAAGACATCAAGGCCAGTGAGACTGTTGGAATGACATTAGAATGCATAATACTTTAAATACACTGACCTATGATATATTGCCATTTAAGCAATCCTTTACGATAATATTGCCATGACAGTAAATTTGCAACTAAGTGTGCAACCCTAAATCAGCACCGGTCGTTTCAAGCAACAAATCCCAGCATGTGGGCTACAGTTTAAAGTTCAAACACCCTAAAAGACTAGAAAGCTTAAGAAAAAGGTAAAAAACGTAATATTTAGTAAATGTTAGGTCTACCTTGATGCCATTGTTTGACTGCACGACATTCCACATCCTGGTGAGCACGCTCTCGTGGGCTTTGGTGTGCTGAGGCAGGCGGCGACGGGGCATCCCTGCGACAAACTTACCAATGCTAGATATGCGTTTATCAGGTGCACAAACGCAATTGATGACGACCTGCAGAGCAGACTTCTGAATCTCTGCATCATTCACAAACACCTCTCCCTCCGCCACAGCCAGGACTATACTCATCCCTGACAAAAAGGAAAGGGATACATAAAAACCTTGGAGAAATTGTACCTTTAAACATAACAGGCTACATAACAATAAGAAACAAAATAGAATCTAATTTAAATTGACCAACTTTGTAACTGAAAAGGAGCTGAACTCTGAAAACACCTACCGACAGTAGAAACTGTACTTCCTCCCTCATCCAGCACAGCAACAGGTTCAGACAACAACAGTTGGGTCTTTGGAACAACCGTGAGGATGCTCAGGATGTCAAGGGCATAGCGCACCGTATCACTCCTAGAAGGACAGCAAACCGTCATGACTGCATCACCTTACCCAAGAACACTCAAAACCTAAAGCTGGAAGCAGTGAAAAAACTAAATTCCTTGTTCATACCTGCCATAGTAGGTCCTCCAGTCACAGGCGATGGAAATGAGCTGCAGGAGCAGCTGGACACAAGACAGCTTGTGAAAGACCTCTGCTGGTTCCCAGTAAAGCCGTGGACCACACGCTATCAGAAACTCCATCATTTCCACCACCTGCTCACGGCTGTAGCTGACAGCCTGATTATAAGGCCGAGCACAAAGAGGGAAATGAATTACTGCAGGAAGAATAAAACTTCATACTAACAACTAAAGCACACAATGAGCAACAACGTTTTAAAAAAGATCAACTTTCCACCACGTGTTTACTCTGTGTACCTTGTAATATGGCTGCGAGTGAATGGGAGCGCCCCCCTCTGTGCGCTGCAGGGATTGCTTCACCTGCTCCACCTTAATTGCCAGATGGGCCTCAAAGTACCTGCGCAAAGCCATGCAGGTGTGCTTGGCTCTCTGCCTGCTGGAGAAAATCTCATCATCACTCAGCAGGGTTTCCTGGTTCTCAGGATTCAGGATCTCCAGAGTGCTGATCTGAAAACAGTTCATTTACATTAAATGCTAACGCACGCCATCTTAATTATGATTTGACAAATTACTGAAGTGGTTAACTGATCAGTTTTCTTCTCATTAGTCAACAGACACAGAGGATTAGGTTTACACCGTTACAGTGACTGCTGCTTTGTCTTACCAGGTTGACGAGCCGCCGGAGCCCGTCCTGCTTGTCGAAAAGCTCCAGGACAGCACGGAAAGAAAAGGAGATGGAGAAGAACATGGTGGCGTGGCAGCAGCCTGATGCGTGTGAACACTCGAGCAGCCACAGCGTGTAACCAACCACGTCTGACAAGACAGAGTGGGGCAACATGCACACCTTCAGAGGAGAAGGGGCAAAGCCGTGAATACAAATAAGAACAGCCACAAGAAGCTGGATATAAATTACACAAACACATTAATATTTTAAACAAAACTGATATGATTGTGTTTTCTGACTTTCTAAAGAGTAATGAATAAAGACTTGTTGCTCAAGTCTAAATTTTACTGACTACAAAGCAGATAATTGATTACCACCTTGCCCATGTGTACACCAATTAGCTATAACATTAGGACTACTGAGAAGCAACAAAAAACACTGTTCCTCTTTTACGGGGGGGGAACACATACACTCACATCAACATTACGTTGATATTTTTAGCAGCCTAAACAATTTTTGAATACTAGTCACACTCCAACACAGTAACAGCACTTCCCTACAAAGTGAAACCAGACACTTCAGTACTCCAGAAAATCCCTCCATGTCTTTTTGCTCACATTTTGACTGATCAGAATTATTTTGGAAGAAAAATATAATGTTCTAGGCATTAGACAGGTGGTCACAGCACTACAGATAAGCAGAGTAAATACAAAAACATAATATATGCTACAAAATTCTGGCATTATAACTTTTCTGCATCTGTGTATCTGTTCTGTACCCGTTCCATGGCATCCTGGTTATAAGCTAGGTAATACAGGCACAGGGACACTCCAGTAGCAGCCATCGAAGGTCTCGGGATTTCCAGCAACCTTTGAACTCCTCCATGAGCAACAAACTCTGCAGCAAATTTCTTGTGCAACAGCAGCGAAGCCAGATACTGTAAAACAAAAACAATAAAAAAGAGCCTTAAAAAGTTGTTACATTTGAGCACCATAGAGAAACTTAAATTCTGGAGTAAAGGTTTACCTTGAGAGCCTCGAAGGTGAGCTGAACATCATTGGTCTGCTTCAGATCCATGTAGTGCATCATCAGCTCACGAGCTCCCATTTGCATAAACACTGCCAGAAGCTGTACACAATGGCAGGACAAAGATTTATCATAGTTTCAAATCATTTATGTGTATACATGCAGGAATATGTAAAACAAAATGTATGACATTTACCACCCCCCAAGTTGTGCATTTGTCAAAATATAATGTATGCAGTGCATTTTTTTAATAAATGACTTAAAACGTCATCATTATAGAAGACTGCCATCTGCTGGTAAGTATGCAGCATGACAAGGGGAACAATATCGACTTCTACAAAACCTGCAACAACAAAAAAAAAACTAACTATTTTTATTATAAAATTTAAAATGACAATCAACAGTTACCATTTTATCAGTAACAACTTTGACAAACTGGAGCTGTTCAACTCTGAAACTGAAATGATCACAGCAGCTGCAGCTTCAATATTTTGTTTATCAATTAGTCAGCTGCTTTA
Source organism: Hypsolebias martinsi (assembly GCA_031762355.1). Classification (NCBI taxonomy): domain Eukaryota; kingdom Metazoa; phylum Chordata; class Actinopteri; order Cyprinodontiformes; family Rivulidae; genus Hypsolebias; species Hypsolebias martinsi. The sequence continues at coordinate 15,691,161 of JARVGQ010000116.1, read as the reverse complement.
TAGGCTGATTAAAAAGAGACCAACCTCCTGATACTCCCCCAGAGGGGTGAGATACTGCAGGATGAGCCTCTGCTCGATCTCTGGGGTCAAAGGGTACAGATGATAATTGTTGCCAATCACCCAGGGGCTCATCTCTGACCAGCTGCTGTTGGAAAGCTCACTGAAGTTCCTCTCTGGCTCAGGCAAAGAGAAATTCAGCTTCTGTTTCGAGGTCCTGGCATTCTCCCTCTCTGCCCTCCGTTTTAAGTAGCTGCTGCCGTCAGATAGGCCTGGGTGCATCAGAGAGCCGGGAGCAGACATGGGCTTCATCATGGTTTTAACAACGGAGTTGGAACGGCTGCTCGTCTTGTCAGGGGAGTTAAAACGAAACGAAAGCTCGTTTTCAGGTTCCATGGATGAGAAGGGAACTTCAGCGTCGTCTTGTGGTCCCATTGCATCCTTTTCTGCTCCGTTTCTAGTGGGTGTGAAAGGCTTGTCTTCAAAGTCTCCGTCAACGGTCTCCTCATCTAAACGCAACAAAGGCTCGCTTAGAATCTTCCTGGGGCTGAACCATTTGGTTTCCCTTTTGTTCTCAGCATCCTTATTCTGAAGCTCACGCATCCGATGAAGCATCAAAGGCACCTGTGACAGTAACGCACAGAAAAAGCTAACAATTAATGCTTCACAACATTTACCGCTAAAGAACACCTGTGGACTAAAATGTCATCAGTTGTTGAATAAGTTTGTCTTAAACTATTGACTTTTGCAGATTTTATTAATGCAAATTCATATAAAAGGAGTGAAGGATCCCCTACTGACCAAAACAGAGTTCTCCTCTCTGTAGTTGGCAGCAATGTCTTGGTTCTCCATGGCGCCCGCCAACAAGCCGGTGGCATAGATTCTCAAAGGCTGTTCAGCCTCCTGAGCCCATTTGAACAGCCTTTCAACTATACCCTCCTGAAAAGAGCAGATGCAAGAGCGACGATGACATAATCACAAGATGATCAATTCATTCCCTGTCGTCAATCAATCACTCAAAATGCTAAGGACTATATTTGAGATTTGACGAAATTTAAATTAAAAAATAAATAAAACAGACAGCAAAATAAACCACAAAAATGCTCAAAATGCAAAAACAATGGCTGTTAATTGGAGAAGGTTTGGATTTAATTGTCAGATGAGTAGCAGAAAAATGTATTCTATAGAGAATGCCAAAATTAAGTCCAAACAGAAGGGTCAGCACTACAAATCTTTTTCACCATTTAAAAGAGCGCTATAAGTTATAAGACACGGTAAAGACGCGGTCCCAGTCTCAGCTGTGGAAAAAGACAGCTAAAGCGTTAGCCGTCTTGTTAGGAGCTAAGGACTGTGCCTTTAGCGATTCATTAAGCCGCTGCTTCGTTAATGTTGCGCCACCTCTCACTGTTCCTCTAATAGGGCACAGCACGGCTAAATGAGTTTTGACCTGTGGTTTGTCTCAGAGAAGGAGGCTGAAAACTGTCAGAACTGTAGCTGCAGTTCACACACGCTTATTAATGTGAAGGCGGCGCAGCTGAAGAGGATCATTATTTAATATATGTACAGTAAATAATTTGTTTTTTAGACATTTAGTAGAGTTATATGGTGGACCAAAACTGTCATAATAATAATAACTAAAAGAATAAATATATAAATGAAATAATACACAGAAGAATAAATATACAAATGAAATAACACACAAAAGAATAAATAAAAGAAATAAAAGAATAAATATATAAATGAAATAATACACAGAAGAATAAATATATAAATGAAATAATACACAAAAGAATA
>JARVGQ010000116.1:15664831-15677270 GCA_031762355.1 Hypsolebias martinsi | reverse complement strand
AAACAACAACAGCGTACTTAGAACGCCGTTTTAATGTGATTCCAAGCAGTTAGCTAACAAAATACCCTCAAAAAAATTGGGAAAAAAAACCCCATAAAATGCTGCATAAAAAAGACCACGTAAGGTGTGATGATGTCACTGGGGGCGGCGCCGTAAGTCCGAGTTGCCGTAGGTCGGGGGAGCTGTAACTCGGGGACAACCTGTATTAGTATTTTCTGTCCGTCCTAATTTTGCTTTCTGTTGGCACCACGGCACAGAATGTGTCCAAATTTCCATCAAAATTGTTGTTAAAAAAACTGCCTAGTGGAAGTGTGTTGGGGTTTTTCCCAACTTCTTCTGAAGTTGGGGAAAAAAAACTTCTTCTCCCAATTTCTTCTGAAATTCTCTACGTCAGGTGTTCGGTGTTATGAATGTACATTACATTATGCTTGAATTACTTAAGTTTTGTGGTAAAAAGTGTAGATTTTACTCTGCTATAATTATTAGGTGTTTCTAACTTTTCTTTTTATTTATTAACCTTTATTTAACCAGACAAATCCCATTGAGATCACAGATCTCTTCTGCAAGGGAGGCCTGGGCCTGAAGGCAGCCTGAAGCCCCCAGTATACCTCCGCGTACGTCAGTTCACGCGTACGTACGGCGTACTGTACGCAGAGGGTTCAGTCATCGTATCCACCCTGAGCAGCTGCAGTCAGCTCCACAGACAAGGAGTGTTTACCTACGGGACAAATTGAGGTCGCAGATTGGTCATTTGCTGACACGCCTACTGAATTGATTGACAAGGGGGGGGGAGGCGAGAGCTGGCAGCTCCAGCTGCAGCGGTGTTCTGTGTTTTAATGTTGTTAATAAAAAAGTTCTAAAAATAAAAAACACGGAGCACTGGTCCTGCAGCCACACATCAGACCAGCACACCAGGAAATCTCCAGAACTTCCCGCAGCCACGCTGGACCTGACTTTAATTCGCTCGTGACAAATTAATTAATTTCTCATCATTTCAGTCATGGCGTCAACGGAGGAGGAAGCGATCACTGCCCTTTGGCAAAAAAAACAAAAGAAAATTCCAGATCAGGGATGAAGAAGGGGAATTTAATACATTGGTGTCGCATACAAAACAGTCCGGCGCCGGTCAGTTTATTGTGCGACACCGCGTACGCGGTCTAAAAATTGAGCTTTTCGCATACATGCCCTGCGGGGGTACGCTTGTACCTCTGCGTAGTATGGCGTACCTCTGCTTATGGACGTATGCAGAGGTATACTAGGGCCTTTACATGCATGTTTTTTGGATTTTTTTTTTCTTTCTTTTTTTCTCACTTTGACTAGAAGAAAATACAGAAACACCTTCAGCTGCTACTTAATAAAGACTTCATTTTGATTTACATTCCAGTAATATAAATCTGAAATGGCCTCTCTGCTTCTGGTACTTTTATCCTATTAAACTTGTGCAATGGATACTTGGACTGCTTTTGCTTTGTCAACAAAAACAAAGAGCCCAATTTAGTTATTTGACATTTAACCACTGAGTAATGGTTATTTAAAATTATTGAAATTGTCTTTTTTTTCTTGCTTGAAAGATTTGCCTTTAATTTTGAACAAAAAACAATCAGCAGCTTGTTTGATGGTTGACATCTTGTTTTTAACGTAACACCTGTAACCAACTTGAGACACTGTACCATGTTAATTTACTTCTTTACTAATCAAGAAACTGGCATTTTTCTTGACTAGCTTTTTAAATGTTTTCTTAGTGAGACTAAATTGGCATTTTACTGTTCTGTAAATAATTTTGAAATCACTGAAAACGCAAGAATCTTAACTGCCTGAAAACCACATGGAAACGGATCAAACTGACAAACGGCACTAAGAATAAAGCTGTTCATCTGTCACTTATCATAGTTGGGTTGTGGAGGCAACATGTCCAGGATAGAAACTTGGGACATCCCAGTGACACTTTCCAGCTCATTCTGGTGGACCTGTAGGTGTTCCCAGGTCAGAGAAGATGCACCATCATTCCCCTATCTGTTACAGAAGCACGATCCGTAGTGTACTTCCGGGTCACACGGATCGCCAATGTTTATGAAAAAAAACTGTCTTAATTTACTTAAAGTACGTGCTCTTTCTCCATGGATCTTCATGTACCGGTAGCTATTTATGCCACTCATTTCCATTACAAGTCATTGTTAAGATGTTGTGCAACGCATTGGACCTGACCTCCAGCCTGGGCTGAATGAGGAAAACCCTTCAAGATACAGAATGAATTATTTTCATAGTGAAACAGCGCCTCTCAGTGGTGAAGTTGCATATCATTTTAACCATGATGCAAATATGTATGTCAATGATTTTAACGGAAATATGAGCGTCGTACATTAGCAACATGAAAATCGGGACGATAGAGCACATGCTTTTCTACGTAAATTAAGACAGTTCTCATTCATAAATGGAATTATACCAGTACATTTTCCTTAATCTAGCATATTCAACAGCAAAACATTCGCCCCAGAAGTATTCCTTTTAGCTAGGGCTGGGCAATATGAACCAAAATTAATATCAGTATTTTAAGAAAAATGACTATTAAAATTATTTGAGTCAAAGCTTTGTCCCAGTTGTCACACAGGCACTTTTATTACAGCTATAACTACAAAAAAAAGTCTAAAGAATAAACTATTCGCATATATTAGTTTGTTTTTAGACTTTTTTTTTAACATATATTAAATAATATTCCTCCCCAGCTGCACCGCCTTCACTGTTAGTGTGTGTGTGAGTTGAAGCAGTGAGAGCTGCTTGTGAGGGAGAAGGAGTGGGGGTCTGCATGAAGTTGGCTGTGCAGACGGACAGAAAAAGAACTACTGTCCACAGACTTTCAAGTCTTGCGGTGAGAGGAGGCAGCGCCACATTAATAAAACAGCAGCTTATCATATCACTAAAAATACAGACCTCAGCGGCTAACAGCTGTCTTGTTAGCCGTTGAAGATTGAGTCTTTCGTGATATGATAAGCTGCTGTTTTATTCATGCCACCTCTCAGGCACAGCACAGGTAAAGAGTTTCGTACCGTAGTTTGTCTCAGGGAAGGAGACTTCACAGCTGGAGCTGCAGCACCAAGTTTTAACACGAGCTTCATACTCCACTTATAGCGCTGCTTTAAATAGTGGAAAAATAGTTTGTTGTGCTTGAACACTTTTGTCGGGACTTATTTTTGGCATTTTTCTGCTGCACATCTGACAAATCCAAACCATCTCCAAATAGCAGCGCCATTTTTTTTTTCTTCCTGCTCACCAGTTCTGCGACTCACTTTTTTTTTTTTTTTGGTGTGTCTGTTAACATGCCGCAGGCAGCCGCTCCACGAGACAAGCAAGGGGAGAGCGCATGGTTAGGGGCTGAGTTTGGAGTGAGTGAGAGAAGGAGATCCATGTGGGAGAAGAAAGAAGACAGCACAGCTGGAGGATTTTCTAGTAGAACAATATTGTTTATATCAAAATATTGTCAATTTATATTGCAAAAAAAATTGACGATATTTTTAAAATATTGAGATATCGCCCAGCCCTACTTTTAGCACATGCGCAAATGAGCAACACTACGGATTGTGCTTCCGTAACAGATCAGGGAATGACGTGCACTATCCCTTCAGTGTTTTCTTGGTCTTCCCGGGGCCTCCTACCTGTGGGACGTGCCTGGAAAACCTCTAGAGAGGCATCCTAATCCGATGCTCGAACTGCAAACACATATCTACGAAATTAATAACGTTGCATAGCATCACATTGTTAAACATACCCAATGCAAAGTCATAAAGAACAGGCAAAATCTAACTAAATCTGAACAATGTTTTTCCTCAAATCAATGTTTGTGTTTTAAGTTTTAAGAATCACAGTTTTGTGACCAGTATAGCCAACTTATGCAAATGTATTTACGTACACAAAGCGACAAGCAAATGTTCTCGAGCTTCTATGTAGATACTTTGTTTACATTAATCTGATCTGCATTTCAGAATAATGTTAGCATTTTGAATAGTTAAAGATTTTTTTTTTTTATATACTTTTCAATGACTACCTTTAAACAAAGTGAAGACTTGCAGTAACAAGTTTGTAGGAGTGGACTAAGAGTCAAGGGGGACATCAAGACGTCAGGGCTTTCTCCATCCTTCCTGTAAAGTAATGACATTAATTCAGTGTTTCTACATTTAGACTCACACAGGGAGCAGTTTGTGTTCAGATTTTATTTCTAATAATCTGTGTCAATTAAAAAATTTCTAATTGACATTTCAACTGTGACTTGTTTTCATACCAAGCATGTTTCTCTGCCTTCGTAGGACCCACTGTGCTGAAATCGCCCACAACGTCTCCTCTAAGAACAGGAAGCGGATTGTGGAGAGAGCAGCTCAACTGGCAATCAAGGTCACCAACCCCAACGCCAGGCTCAGGAGCGAAGAGAACGAATAAACTCATTATTTACAATAAACTCTTTAAAACAAAAACCTGATTACTGTATGATTTGAATCCCACTTTGCTTATTCTGTCTGCAGGATTATTTTCACAAGTAAAAAAAAAAAATCAAACCTGAAACATTTAAAAAGCTGTCCACACAGGGTTTTTCCACAGAGTTGGCCTAGGACCATAAGGATCTTAACTGGTTAGTTTAAAATGTTTTGTTTTTTTGTTTTATTTTTGGATGAGAAAGAAAAGAGTAGCAAATAATCATGATCTCAGAGAAAGTCCAAATGGTTTAAAACAAGCAGCACTTTCACCTGGTATATACCATACCATTTATAAAGATATATAATATACACATTGGTGCATGGCAGCTGCAGTTATTAGTACAAGTACGCTATAATTAAATGTGAAAACCTAAAATTAATATACAGTACTGTATCACTAAATCTTCTGGATTTGTGATAAACTTTCTGAAGAGTCAATCTTGCCCTTGTTAAAATATTTGAGCTAATTGAAAATTTATACAGGTGTAGTTATAAAACCACTTAAGGCAAATACTGTATGTAAACCTCTGGTTCATTAACAAGTGCATGTTCTGGCTGAGTTTCAACACAGCTTGAAATATAAGTTACTGGATTTTACAGGAACTGCCCATAATTGTTGCAATTGATAAAATGCTTAACCATCCAATAAAATATTAACTCTCCTGACTAAATCTACTCAGTCATGCTGTTAAATTGGTGAAATCATTAGGATATTTTTGGGTTAATTTAATGATCAACTCAGTTTCTCCCTGGTTTTCTCTGATAAATCCTCAGCAGACGTCGTTCAGTAACAGCTTCTCTTGTAGGAACCTGTCTTCATAACACTTGAATTGGCCCACTCTGGCTGCGTATTGTTCTACGACGCTGAACATGGGCTCCCTGCAGAAAAGGTTTCCATTGCATTCTGGCAGGCAGGCTGTGCCCCACAGCCCCGAGACCTCTGCCATCTGTCCCTGCAACACTCGCCACAGAAGCAAAATCAACATTCATCCAGACAGTTGGCTTGTGGCTGCAACAAGAGACCGATGATGGTTGGAAAGAACAAATTAAAAGCGTGTTGGATCTGAACATTACATCATTTGGCTTGAAAGACTCATCTAATAGGTCTGGATCTTCAGAGAGGGGAGGTCACTGTCTGAATAAGATGGTGCGAGCACCAGGAGGACAAAATCTGTTTGATTTTTATTCGCAGGTCAGAAAGCGAACATGTGGCTGAAGTTTGGAAAAGGACATCTCCCTTCCAAACAGCTTTCATTCACCTGTCAGACAGATCCCCAGAGGAAAGTGTCTGCAGGAGCAAAGAGGAGGATGTTGTCGTTTTCTCTCAGATGTCGACTGGGCATCATCAGAGGGAGAACCAAAGGTAAAACCTACAGAAAAACATTAATATTCAACACAAGGCCATTTGCTTTGACCTGTAAACTGTACTCTGTACATTTTTATAATTGTGTGCATCATCATTCACTGAATGCTGGTGATCACCAGAAGATGGCAGCATGAACAGGACATGCTATAAATAACATACAAATGTTGGCTAAGTTTATCAGAACCATTAAAAAGTCATGGATTTTCTTGTACTGTATTTAGTTCTTTGTCATCTTGTTCCCAGAAGGTGTTTTTTTTTTTTTTTTTTTGAATGGTCCCAACACAGTTTCATCTCCCAAATCTCTTTATTCTGCTGGAAATTAATTAGTCTCGCTCTGAAAGGCTACTCTCACTCTGTAAACGGTGTATTAAGGACAAATGTCTCAGAGGAAATCATCTATGCCGGTGTATCGTATCCAACGTCCGACTGATTACGCTGCACAGCGAGTAAAAACATGAGAATGTTTGTGATCGCTTCAGATATGTTGGTGTGCTTTTTAAATGAGCTGGTGTTTATTTTTATGCATACAAAGGGAAAACCTGAGGCGGATGAGGTTTGGTGGGGTGGGGGCTGTGGGGGTCATGAATGCGATGACGCTTGTGTTGACAAATGGTCACAGTTGCAACAATGAGCGCCTCTGGCTTCGGGTTAAAGGACTCCTGAGGGTCGAGGATTACTGAAGGCTGCTTTGACATTCTCATACATTTGATTTCTTCTCCACATTAAAATCTGTGCTTAGATTTGAGTTTTTATTCTTTCTTTATCACCTGAAGACAAATGGTGATGTTTTATGTGTTTTTTATTTTTTATTTTTTTTTAGCAGAAACTCAGAAAATAATCATTTGACAGGGTGCGTTCCGGTAACTGTTTGCTTGGATCCGGCAACTCTCAGGCCTATATTATAAAGTTATGAACAAATGTGACTTCCTTGAATGAGCAAAAACTATATTTGATATGTAAACTGAAAATATTTACATAAACACTCATTTTAAACATAACAAGCTTCCTAATATCACATCAGAGCTGTCGCTTCGCATTTCCGCCTCTTAAAAAATATTTTCCCCTAAAAGTTCAAAGTCATGAGCAATTTTATTAAAAAGCACAAAATATAATTAAAGTTTTGCACTACGCATAAGTGCCTGTGCTTTTGTGAACGATCTGATGTATGAATCACAGCAGGCGTTATCTGAACTGCAGAAAAGAGATGATCTCGGCCCATAACGCTCTTTATCTGCAGTCAGAGTGTTTGAAGCGAAGCTGGAGCGACCAGGACGCTTTTCTAAACTGAGCAGGAAGATAGAGAGCAACTCTTTGCCAAGCCAGTGACAAAGAGCTAAATATTAGGCAGTTCTAAGAGTGGCCAAAAACTTAGAGCAGCGCTCCTTGTCCCACGAGGAGGAAGAGGAGGCGCACCTGACCGCAGTGTGGGACATACTAAACAATTAGTAAGGTTTGAAACTATCCTGCACTTAATACACTTATAAATCACACATAAAGCATTTAAAAGTAAATTATAAATATGAACTGGCTTCAGTGGTAATTTTAGCCTCTGTTTTGGGGCTGCTCAAGCGCTCCAAAATTTTAACTCAGCACCCCTGAAAAATAAAGAAACAGTCCTCAAACCTTAGGTTCACCAAAGTATTGAATCAATTTGGAATAAATATGGAATAAATGATGACAGTCTTTAACGGGCCAGTAAAAGCTATGAATTTTTTTTTTTGCACGAGTTGCTCCACCTGTCAATCAATATACAGGTATGTCAGCAACTGATCAATCGGTGAACTCAGTTTGTCCTGAAGTGAACGCTCCTTACCTGCAGAACTGCAGTGGTGTTGCACTGTGAACGCTCTGCAGTAATAGAGTTCAGTTATAACAGAGTTTACATCTTTTGTTTCATGAACATCTACTGTAGTAAACATTTGAAAAATACACCAGAATGCAGGGAATGGCATCTTATTTTATTCAAAATTCACTGGGGGAGGACCCCCAGACCCCCTCCCTGCTGGCCGGCCTGTTATTTACCTTCTGGCATCGTTGGGTTTACAAATTAAGCCCTGAAGTCAACCCAGTTCAAGATGGCCACCACATCTAATTGACCTTGCCCAGCACAAAAATGGCTCTTGGTTTTACAGACACTGAGCTAAAGTTCAGTGTGGTAGTAGCTGCAGGTCATCCCCTTCATTCTCTGAGAGCAAACACATCTCGTGGGATCTCTCATGAGATTGTGCAAAAATGTAATTTCCACTGTTTGACCTTCTCAAAGTTAGGTGGTGGCGGACGATGTGCATTCCTTCAAGGCTTCACGTGTTGCAGTCTGAATCTGTCACCTGTGGCGAGCAGCTGGAAGACGTGCAGCTGTTCTGTGGAGGAATTCTCAATATCCATTTTCCATTGTGTGTGTGTGTGTGTGTGTGTGTGTGTGAGTGTGAGACTCAAAAGCATCCAAGCTGTGCAACATGGCTGCAGTCTGTATGTGAGAAAAACGTGACACGGGGTGTGCAGGTGGTGTTGATTGTGCCGACAGTTCAGTGCGTGGGGCGTTGGCTGTTTTGTCACGTCTAATCTCAGTGTGTGAACTGGGCGGGTGGGTTTGGGGATGTGGTGGGATAAAGTGTGAGTTTGTGTGCAGATGGGAGAGAGGGAGGGACTTTTTTTTTTTCCTTTCTATGTGTGTGAGCCCCTCTGGCGGAGAGGAAGAGAGCATGAGCAAACCCACACAGAGATAGAGAGAGAGGAGGAGACGGGGTGATGTGTGAGCTCATGTGAGTGGATGACTAGGGCATGAGGAGAAGCTCTCCTGAACACTCAGCCCATTTGTAAGGATCGCTCAGAGACGAGGGCCACTTTGAGACGCGAGGCCCTCTCCATCCCTCTCCATCTTTTGGATTGTGTAGATCTTAAATCTGTGAGGAGTCGAGCAGCATGTTCACCTCCAGAGGCTTCACCGACAGGATGGGACCAAGATGCTCAGGAGTGTTGGAGTGAAGAACAAGAGATGATTTTCTAACCTCGGCCAGAGCTTGAGACCTGCTCTCTCTGAGGTGGGACCTCAACTCTCTGCTCACCAACAGCACGACAGCTTCCAGAGGGGGTGACTGAACTCCAGCCATGCTGTGTGGTCTGAGGAGAGACACCAAGAACAGCATTGGTAAGAACACCCCCTCACTTCTATCCTCAACAAAAAGAGCGGCTTAACTCGGAATTAAATGCTCCCCCAAGACCCATCAGAGCAACCCCTTTGCACGCAGAACGGCTCTGACAGAGTGAAAAAGATTTAAATGTGAGCGGACTCGACCACCAGCCCTGCCATGTGGAATTAGGGCAGATGTAACTGGATCTGGAAGCGCTGGTTTTTCTAAATAAAGTTTTCCATCTGAAAATAGCCTTGTGATTTCACTGTCATCTCTGCCCCCGCACTTAACCTACATTCTGATTGGATGTGAAAGAGATGTCACGCAGGGCCCCGATTCAAACGAGAAGCTAATTACCTCGCTTTATTTTCACAAGAAGAGAGGATTTGTACTCCTCCTCTGCTCATCATCTAAATATGACACAGAGCCTCCACTTCCATGAACAAGCTCATTTATTCCCAAGCATTAGTCTGGTCCATCGCTGGGCTTGTTTGTGATCATTCTGACCCCGGCGCTTCGGGTCAGTGATGCTTATTTTAAGCTGGAGGAGGAACACTACTGTACCATCAAGCTATCTGGCTGCCAGATAGCTTGATGGTACAGTAGTGTTCGGTCACGTGCGCTCCATTGGGCCTGTGTAACCCAGAGCTAATGTTGCCTTTTGACAGAGATGACAGCTGCTGGACTGCCAGGGCCTCCGGTAACCCACGTGGCTGCAAAGCTTTTGCCTCATCTATCATATTTGTGATGTGTCATTCACTTTGTGTGCGCTCGTGCCTCAAAGCTGCTGGACACTCTATGTAAAGGATGTTGAGGGGGTGTGGGGAGATAAGTAAAATATGTGTATGCTCTGTGCATCACTGTGACATGCGAGTCCGATAGATACTTCTGAAGGCTGACTCATGCAGCCGCTGCGAAGGTTAGATTTTCTTCTTTGCTCTCCGGGTCCTGGAGCTGCCTAAAGGTTTCAGGTCAGAGAAGGGTTGACGAAGAATCCATACCTCGCAGCTGTCGAAAGGCTTCACCTCATTTGGACAGATGTGGAGAGTTGGAGCAGACAGGGAGTGGGCCGGATGTCCAATTTTTTTAATGTAAATGAGCATTTTACACGACAAACTTGTAAACTCTGAAACCTAATTTGTCTTTAAGATGATATAGTCTGTTTCTGATTTTTTCACCTTTGGTGTTTTCTGATGCACTGCACATGTTACAGCATTAGAATAATATGTGCAGTGGAGTAAAACTTGATTCTTGCTGACTTTGTTAAATTCATGCTGAAACTGGGATTTCTCAATGCATGTGGCTGTGAAAAAAAAAAAATCAGGATTTTAAATCCAAACAGAAAATACCTGTAGTCCGAGGCCTCAAATTCCTTGTAGGAATGAATATCTCCGCCCAGCGTTAGACAGAAATCATCTTATGTTGAGAGGCGATGGAGTTGCAGCCGTTTTGGATAAACCCTAAAACTAACGTGTGAACTGTTAGCGCTCGGTGTTCGTGTTGGCCAGGACTTTTAGGTTTTACCACAACAAGTTTGAAACCAGTATATATATAATTTATTTTTGAGTTTGCCAAAGTTAATTAGTTGTGGTGGCCACCTTCAATCTGATAGTTTTATAAAAATTTGTTCTCTGGTTTATGAGATATTTTGCTAACAGACACACCAGTAGTTGACTCCAGGAGGTAATTCCAAAGTTTTGAACAAAAATCTGTTAGAGCTCAAAGTACATGTTAGGGATGAGTTTCAGCTACTACCACACTAAATGCATCCATCCATCCATCATCTTTACCCACTTCTTCCTTTTTGGGGTCACAGGGGTCACTGGTGCCCATGTCCAGCCATCACTACGCGAAAGGCAGTGGACTCCCTGGACAGGTCTCCTGTCCATCACAGGGACACATAGAGACAAACAATCGTTCACTCTCTCACTCACACCTAGAGCCAATTTAGAGTTACCAATCAGTCTAACATGCATGTTTTTGGTCTGTGGGAGGAAACTGGAGTATACAGCGAAAACCCACATGCACGGAGAGAACATGCAAACTCCACCCAGAAAGGGTCCAGGCCAGGATTTGAACCAGCAACCTTCTTACTGAGAGGCAACAGTTCTCCCACTGCTCCACCGTGCCGCTCACGACTAAATCGTTTCTCAAACTCAGTAAAACGGACACAGTTAGAGCAGTTCTGGTACGACTTTGCTTACAGAGACAGAAACACGAGGGGGAAAATCTCCCACCTTCATCTTCCAGCAGTAGGTGATAAAGAGAAATGTAGAAAAAATTTCCAGCCAGTGAAACAAACAGTTTCAAATTGTTCTTTTAAACCCCTGAAGGCGCCCGTTGAGCAGAGTGGAAACCTGCGTGAAGCCTTACGTTGCTTCACTGCAGCAGTCTGCAGTGAAAGGCAGTTGTCCTGTCTCACAAAGAAAATGTGTCACAGCCTTTCTTCAGGGGTTTCTGTGCTTTTTTTACCACTGAACACCTGAAAGGATAATCCACAGTGGTCAGGATTAAAGAAGTGCCAAGTCAGTCTCCACATCCCTGTGACGGCAGATATGACTGCATGACTGCACTCAGGTTCAGGTGGCTCTGCTAATCTGTAGACCCTGTCATTGTTCACCATGGAGCAGAAATTAAAAAAAGTACTTTGGTGCAGAGCAGATCAAACGTTTTCCTGCTTTTCATCGTAGCTGCTGTTAACTGACGTTAAAATGAGGATTTCTTCCCATCTAAACACATTCTGTTCACTGTACGCTGCTCCCATGCTTGAATGCATGCTAACAGTTTATGTCTTCCTGTGTTAAATAAAAGACTTTACCTACAAAAACTGTGCTGTTTTAAACCAGTCAGCTGCTTATTGCCTGCTGCTGAAAGGTCACAGCCAACTGCCCTTAAAACAACACGTCGGCAACTCAGTCCCATTTACAGAGATTGAGCTGGTAGAAGCTGTGACTAATCCCCAACACCATTTTTAATTTCTGACAAAATTACACATGATATTGAGTTAAAAATTCTGTTAACTAGAGTTTATTCTGTCTGTCTGCCAGCAAAACATCTCCCGAATTGCTGCTTGGTTTTTAATAAAAAATTCAGGAAATAAATCTGAAGTCATCTTAGTTCAGGATGGGCGCCACAACAACCATAACTGACGTTAGAAAACACAGAAATGGTCATAACAAAGTCAGTTTTACAGATGTTGAGCTAAAACTGTGGTAGTAGCTGAGGCTCATTTCCAACAAAGACTGAGTGCTAACAGACGTACAACCTTAAAACCTTTAAAAACTGCAACAAAGTTAAGTGAGGTCCTCTGGACAGTTTCTTTTTGTTGAAACGTTTCGTTTTTCATTAAAAAAAGACTTCATCAGTCCAAGGAACTGCAACAAACTCAGTCCCACAAGCGGCAGTGGGTCAACCAGTATGATGGTGATAAGATGGTTTCTGGACTCCACCCTCTTCCCCGTCGACTCTTCTAAGGCAGC
>JARVGQ010000116.1:15510843-15523260 GCA_031762355.1 Hypsolebias martinsi | reverse complement strand
TTGTAAACCTATTTCTTTAGCATATAATATTGTACTTTATCACTGCATTATAAATATCTACAACTAATATTATATCCTAGAGAAATAGGTTTACAAATACTTATTGTGCTTACAAGGTAGTAACTTAGTCTGAAATGTTTAATAACATCTCTAGATGAACTATAGAGGTGAACAGATTTGGCTCACTATTTGGGATGAAACTGCTCAGTTTTGTCTCTGGCACCCTTAATTAATGCATAAAACAGTTATTAGTGATTTATAAAGTGTTAATAGAGGAATTAATAATGTATCCATAAACTATTTATTAGTTATCTATAAGAGGAGCCTTATTGTAAAGTGGTACTGATATTTTGCAAAAGGCTTTTAAAGGTAACTTCAACAAAAATATGGCTCCACAGACCTGGCTGTATGCTCAACACTAACAAGAACAACAAACCCCTATTTTTTATATGCAGTATAGTTTTAGGTGTAGGCCTTTGTGTTTTATGATTTGTTGCATATTTGCAAATTTGCAGTGATTAAAGGTGTACGGTTAAATAATTTTGAGATATCAGACATCAGTTTGGAGAAAACAAGTTGAAATCGCTGACAAGCTAATTCATTGGATTGCTATTATCTTAAAACAGCTACAGTCACAAACATTTCCTAGCAGTTCTTGCTAATGCTAAAAAAAATAAACATAAAAACATAAAAATAGCATGTTCCTTGTGGACATGCCATAGACTGCATCAGAGGTGCTACAGCTAGCAGCTGCTGCCGCTAACTGCATTTGCAAATAACCACTGTATTCTGTGTAAATAACTAGTTGCTGCAAAACTGACAACAGTGTAGGATTATAAGGAAGCATTTACAATAAAGTACCAGGTATGTGTTGTTTATGACTCTTAGCTAAAGGCACACCACATGTTTGGTCAATATCTGTACAAATGACTGAAATAAAACCATTTTTTTGTGTTGTCTATGGTCAGTTATGGCAGACATCTTGAATTGAATTAGCTAGTTAGATTAGCTGCTATGACATTTTGAGATTGGAGTTGTTTTCAGATGGCTGCAATCCACTTTAATCCAGACTTCATCTGGCTCACCAATCATGTCAGAACTAACTTTGCTAATCCAAATGGAGTTGGTTCAAAGTGCTACAACAGATACAATAACACTTCATCATTAAAACACACACACACACCCACCCATCCATTAATCCATCCATCCATCCAACCATTCATCCAACCATCCATCCATCATCTTCAGCTTCTTTCTTTTCGGGTTACGGGGGTCACTGGTGCCCATATCCAACAGTCACAGTGCAAGAGGCGGAGGACACCCTGGACAGGCCTCCAGTCCCTCACAGGGACACATCGAGACAAACAACCATTCACTCTCTCACTCACACCTAGAGACAATTTAGAGTTACCAATCAGCCTAACATGCATGTTTTTGGTCTGTGGGAGTTAACCGGAGTACCCAGAGAAAACCTACGCATACACAGAGAGAACATGCAAACTCCACCCAGAAAGGCCCCCGGACCGGGATTTGAACCAGGGAACTGCTTGCTGAGAGGCAGCAGCTCTACCAGTTGTTCCACCATGCTGCTCATAATTATCCATACACTGTTATTTTCTGTGCATGCCTCATATTGATGAGGCTCACAGGGTCAGCACAGATAGACATGACACAAATAACCATACACATTCATACACACACCTAGGTCAATTTTGTCCACAACTGAAAATGCATGTGTTCGAACTGTAGATGGAAACCAAAGTACCTGATTAAAACACAAGCAGGCTGGGGGTTTACACAGGCCAATTCCCAGTTTTGCAAAGGTTCTTAGGACATGGAATGTAACTTTGCTGGCAGAAATGAAACCAGAGCTAATGCGAGAGGTTAGAGAAGCTTGCCTTCATGCACAGCTTGGGGTCAAGCACATAAATCCCAGAGAGAGACTGGACTGTCTCCTTTTTGAGAGCTGCCAGAGAGAGAGAGAGGACAAGTTTAAGATTACTCATGAGGCCTTTTACCAAGCCTCATGGTGTTAGAATTCTCCCCAGTAAGTGAGAGGGCCAGTTTTCTGTAGCCTTGAATGGCAGAAGGGGATGGTTCTGACTGACAGTTGTACACCAAACAGCAGTTCCAGTTGCCAGCCTTCTCGAAGTTTCTGAATTTCAAGAGCGCAGTCAGGATTCTGTTGTTCTCCTATGGGACTTCCATACCCATGCAATACACGATTGGAGTTACCCAGAGGGGAGTGATTGGGAAGAACTGCCTTCCTGTTCTAATTACAAATGGAGTTTTTATTGCGTGACATTTGTCACAGTCATGACCAGTCTGTCATGGTGGCCATCTCCATGATCTTCCATCTGCCTGCACGGACTGAACTCTATGGACCTGTTCGGTTCCGTGGAGAAACCTACGATGTTCTCCGTCCGCAGGACCAGGTTCTGGAGGGCAGTCTGGAAGGCAGCTGATGCGGTCATTATTACCATCAAGCTGCTAATGGGATCTGTTAGCAAGACCTGCTAATGCTGCTAACAGGATTATTCATCTGCCTGCACAGACCATACTCTACGGACCCATTAGGTTCTGCGGGGAAACCCTGAATGTTCTCTGTCTGCCAGACCCGGTTCTGGAGGACAGTCTGGGAGGAAAGCTGCTGCAGTTCTTATTATCATCAAGCTTCTGATGGGACCTGCTAACACGTCACTAACCGAATCACACCGCAAGTACCATGGTGCCAACGGGACCATGTTGCTAAAAGAAACCTCACTGATAACCGAACCTCACTGCTAAGTATCATGCTGCTAACTGCACCATGTTGCTAAGGTAACCTCACTGCCCACAGAACCAGTCTGTCAATAGGACCATGCTGCTGTAAATGTATTTCTTTTTCACTTTTGGCACCTTATTTCCATATTTTTGTTGCATGCTTTGGTATTTGCTGCTGGATTATTTTTTTTGGGGGGGGGGGGGGCAGTCGAGATGGTTCTTCTTGTCCTGAGCCTTTCATTGTATTGACCTTGTGTTGAATGTACATATGACAAATAAACCAAACCTGAACTATGTAGCATCAGACCTTCTACTTCTACCTTCAGACACATCACCCTATCTGACACTTTTTCATCTCTACCACATTCTTTGTCAGCTCCTTCTTCTGGACCACACCTACTCCTTTTCTTGTCCTATCCACACCATGGTTTAAAAAGCAGATTTGTTATTTCTGCTGTTGGCAGTGGAGGGTTGTTTAAAGCAGACTTTCTTCCCACTTTTAATCTGGATCCCACAGGTCTGAATGTGGACTCTGTAGTGGCAAAAGATGACAGCTTGGACAGAAAAAAGCCACCGGGCATCAAAGGTCGATGTCAAACTATAAGCTCCAATGCTGACCCGCGACCTGCAGGAGGTACAATGGAGCGCCGACACACCATCTGTGGAGTTGACTGGAGGCCCTCACTGTCGAGAAGTTACCATGAAAAAAACCAAAATGTTGATAAAGGAGGGGGAGAAAAGGGGGAAGGAGGAAGTTTAGAGAGAAAAAGAGTGGGAGGGAGCTGGGAGAGGAAGCAACAAACCTGCAAAACTGGAGGAAGCTGGGAGAATCGCAGAGCACGACCCATGAGTGGCAACTGGGGAATGGGACTTGGAGGAAATGGAGGAGGGAGCTGGGAAAGGCGGCATGGAGGTGGTATGGGTGGTGGAGGAGGAGGGAGCTGGGAACGGAGGGGAGGATGTGGTGGAGGGAGCTGGGACCGGCGGCAGGCATACACTGGAAGCTGGGAAAGAGGGAAAAGCTATGGCAGTTGGGAGAGAAGGAACTACAACCCACTAGAACCCACACCATGTCCTGATGCCTACTGTAACCTGGTGATCCTGGCTGTCGAGAACAGGGTGAGTAACTTATCAGAAAAAAAGTATGTTCTACTTTATGTTATGTTTAAGTCTATAAATGATATAAATAGTTGTAACAAATATGATTGTTTGTCAATAATAATTTCCTCTCTTCAGGGCAATCCACATGATTTAAGAATTATTAGAGTGTTTGCAATTTATTTTGCAGAGTTCTAATTGTTGTCCTGGGAATCCCATGGAATTTGTAATCCAACAAGTCTGTCTTCTTAATTTTTTTTATTAGACATTGAATGCTGTTGGCACTGGCAAATTAAAAATGTGCATCAAAGTGTTTGCGAAAGCAAAAGTCTGCAGAACCTCCCTCAGCTTCTTCCTTTGATACATACTGTCAGGAAATTTTTGGCCAAATATGGATTATTTTATTACTTTGGCTGAGAACATTCTTCCCCTCTGCCCTGAGAACAATAAGTCCAAAACAAGCTGCAACCATCTCCCAAGACATTAGCTTATCATTGCCCATGAACCATATGTTTGTGTAGAAGGCTGCAGTTGGCTTCCTGCGAACTCAGCTGAGCTGAGAAGAGTATAAAGGCAAGCAAATAACGGGGCTGGTGGTTTTTTCTGAGACTGGTTTTCATACACATACACCCATTTATGTGATATATGTATATTTATGTAACCTCTCCTGAAATTTGACCTTGCAATTATAAATACCGGTTCAAAGTCTTCTCCTGCCGTTGTGTGGTTCTTTTGGGTGAACAACATTAGAAAGAGAGAGTTTCTCCAACACCTACATTAACATATGTAAAAATGCACTGCACCATTTAAATTCCCCACCTGCTAGTGTCCTGAGAGTGGGTCACATTAGAACAACCTAAACACTTGACAGCACTTGGATCTTGAGTTCCCACCTCACTGAATAGGTGGAAAAAAATGATGAGTCTCTGATGCCGTAACATGAGGGTGCACCAGTACCAGGCTAATTAAAAGGCTACATTATATGTATTTTATCTAACTCCTGCATTTGGTGCATAAGTGGACATTTCACAGTTGTGAATTGCTTAATAATTAAGCAATTAGCAATAAATTGCTTGGAATTTTAAACAGATGCTGCATATATAAAAAGCACAACACACATTTGCTTGTAATTTTATGCAAACATATTAGTTTTTGTAAGAGTTTGATGCCTGATTAGGGGGTAGAAATGGTATAGGGGCAAGGCAGCCGACCCACGACCCGAAGGCCCTGGGTTCAATCCCTGGTTATGATACATCTCGTGGTGTCTCTGAGCAGGACACCTAATCCCAAATTGCTCCCCGGGCGCTTATAGCTGCCCACTGCTCCACCTGGCTGTATCCAGGGGCAGTGGGTTAAATGCAGATAACCAATTTTGTCTTTGTATGGGAACATACAATGATGACAACACATAGCACTTTAATATAATAGTTCATCCAACCGTCCTTAATCTTCCTCTTCTTCCGGAGTCAAGTCTCTGGGGCAGCATCTTAAGCAGAAATGCACATGCATCTCTTTCACGGCCACCTATTCCAACTCTTCTGGGAAGATTCCAAGGCGTTCCAGTGCCAACAAAGATGTAGTCTCTTCAGTCTGTTTTGGGTCTTCCCCCGGGTGTCTTCACAATCGGCTCCGATGACCATTAATCAGACTCTCTTCTCAGCTCCTATTATAGATGGACCAATTGGTACAACCTCCCTAAGGGAGGCATCCAGGGGGCACCCTTACCAGATGCTCAAACCACCTCAACTGACTTGTCTCGATGTGGAAAAGCAGAGGCTGCACTACGAGTCTCACCGGGATAACTGAACTTCTCACCCTGCCTCTAAAGGACAATTCAGGCACCCTGTCGCCAATACTCAGGTTAACCGCTTTTGGCATCAATCTCTTTCTTTCGGTCAGTACACAAAGATTATGACCATAGGTGAAGGTAGGAACATAAACTGACTGGTAAAGAGAAAGATTCTCTATGCAGCTCAGCTCCCTTCTCACTAAAATGACAATCAGAGTCTGCAATACTACAAAAGCCGCACCAATCTGTTTATCGGCACCAATGTATATTTGAACTCCTTCACTTTGAGAACCATGGCCTCAGATTTGGATGTGTTGATCATCATCCCATCATCTCCACACTCAGCTGTGAACTGCTCCAGTGAGAGCTGAAGATCACAGTACAATGACAGGACCACATCATCTGCATATAACAGAGATGAAATCATGAGGCCGCCTAACCAGACTCCCTGGGTGCACCGAGAAATTCTGTCCATAAAAGTCAAGAATCTGTGACAACAGGCAGCCCCGGCGGAGTCCAACTCCGTTCAACTGACTTACTACTGACAATGCAAACCAGACACTTGTATAGAAACTGATACCCCATAGCAACATACCTCCAATCCCATACTCACAAAGCACCAAACCACCCTACACAGTGTACTGTGAGTAACTGGCCAGTCTTCTCTAAGTCCACAAAAAGCTGTAGACTAGCTGGACAAACTCTCACGCCCCCTCAAGGACCCTAGTGTGGGATAAGATATTGCACAGTGTTGCACAGCAAGGATGGAATCTGAATTGTTAATTCTGATTCAGGTTCTTGTGTTTTTGTACAGAGACAACAGCCCACCGAAGTACTGGTTTGAGTTACAGAGTAAATGATGATTGAGAGAACTGAACAAAATCTCTGACAGTGAAGCAAGTTGTAAGTGTGTGTGTGTGTGTGTGTGTGTGTGTGTGTGTGTGTGTGTGTGTGTGTGTGTGTGCGCGTGAGTGCACGCACGTGCACGTGCACGTGCAGGATGTTGCAGAGGAGTACTGTTCTCTCATTTGCCAGATGTTCCAGATCATCTATGGACATCAGACCATTGAGTGTGTTGACAGGGCAGGGTTTCACCACACCATGCCAGATCGCTATTGGCTGCAAAGAAGTGAGTGTCACACATTGTTGAATCATTGTTAAATATGGAAAAACTTTACCTTTTTATATGTAATCTTTATATGCCCTTATATGAATATTCTTCTTTAGAAAGCTTTTACATCTCCTTCACTTGCTGCATTTTTATATTGTAGCCTGATGTCACAATGATGTCTTGTTTTCCATAATCCTCAATCAGTACAGTACTTCATAATTAGGAAGTCAAAACAATAGTTCACATGCAATGATGGTTCCAAGAAGCTCAGCAACCTCTATATTTCTAACTTGGGACAACCAGTACTTTTTCTACAAACTGGTGTCCTGGCCACTATGAGCAAATGAGAAAGAAGGATCTTAGTGAAGGCGGCATGGTGACTCAGTTGGTAGAGCTGTTGGTAGAGAGAGAGAGAGAGAGAGAGAGAGAGAGAGAGAGAGAGAGAGAGAGAGAGGATCAAAAACCCAACAGTCTCTTTGAATAAGCTTCAGATATTCTTTGTGGAGATGGGACTAAGGTCCAGGAGGTCCTCCAGATATGCAGGCCTCCTCTGATCTGGGCTTTGTGGTGAAGTAGCTCAACAGAATCCACTCCTCAGAGCAAAACACCTGAAAGTTGATTGAATGAGTCTCAAACCATGAGGAACAAGATTGTCATGGTTTGATAAAACCAAGGTGACATTGATCAGTTGTTTGGTTTCAGATGTGATAAAAATAGACAATGGATGAAAGCACACAGTGATTCTGTTTTCACTTTGTCATTATTGTACTAAGTGTAGACTGCTGAAGGGGAAATTATTGTAGCATCAGGCTGCAACATAATAAAATTACAAAAGGTAAAGGTTTGAATTATTTCTGAAACGACTGTAATTCTTGATCAAACACATTGAACATTTATATGTTTGATTGTTTAGGGATAAATCTGTATGATTAAATTTTATTGGTGCAGTGGTTAGAGCTGTTGTAAAGGTCACATGTTTGCCTCCCAGCCTTTCTGTGTGAAGTTATGGTATTTTTGCATCGTAAGGCCTGACCTGGCTGAAGTCATCAAGCCCTTTTTCTACGCAGCAAAAACAGAGCAAGAGATGGCGAAGGAAAAAGGATAGCCCCCTCTCTCACACAAACCAACAGCAATGCACAACTGGAGGGAATGAGCAGACAGTCACTAGAAGATGACTCATCTGTGGTGTTACACCCCACCTCACTCCCCAACCAGCCGGGCCAGTGAACCAGTCAATGACCAACAGTATACTAATGTCAAATTGGCCCTGATAGCCCAAACTGAATGGTCTCTGGGTTCCAAGAACTGGACTGGAAGTAGGCTATAACGGCAAATGCAAACATGCAGAACCCGGGTTTGAACCCAGGCCAGGCCTGGCCTTACGATGCAAAAGTGCCATTAGATGTTCTTCGTGTGGACAGTTTCCTCCCGCTGACCAGAAACATGTATGTTAGGCTAATCAACGTAAATTGTCACTTGAAATGTGCGAGAGTGTGAACGGTTGACATTTGTCACTTTGGATCCTTGTGCTCTACCCTGCCTCCTGCACAATAACCACTGGAGGTACACAGCAGCTCTACTGCAACCCTCATGAAAAAGTGGATTGACCAAAAAAAAAAAAAACTATACATTTTTAGATAATACAGATAATACCGGTATATTTACTGTTACATTATATTATAGGTGACAGCTGTCTGACTGACATGTCCTACAACTACGATCAAGAGTTCAGCTGCTGCAGCTCATAGTAAGTAACATTTTGTGTTAGATGTTGCACAGAACTTGTCTTTTCCTCTTTTGCATTTGAAAATTTAACGTTAAATTCCACACAGGTTAGAGCCCCTGCCTCACAGCAAGGAGGTCACAATTCACAACCCAGCCGCAATTTTTTATATGAAGTTAGCGTGTTCACTTTTTGCATGCATGGGTTTTTCTCAGGTACCCTGGCTTCCTCCCACAGATTAAAAGCATGCACATTAGATTAAAGACTCCATAAATTATCTTAGTACCATAAAACTGGTTGACCCATTATCCATCCATCCATTATCTTTACACGCTTCTTCGTTTTCGGGTCACAGGGGTCACAGGGGTCAATGGTGCCCATATCCAGCCATCACTGTGCCAGAGGCAGGGGACAGCCTGGACAAGTCGCAAGTCCATCACAGGTTGACCCACTATGTGAAGGAGCTATTTATAAGTCTGAGTTTGCTGTGGCTCCTCGGACTGATGAAGTCTTTTAGATTAAAGACGAAATGTTTCAACAAAAAGAAACCGTCCAGAGGACCCGACTTAACTTTGCTGGACTCTACCTTATTTCACCTTCTGGTAGTCTTTGGATAGAAATGTGTAGATTTTTTCTGCTCATGCATTCAAATGGGTTGACTCTGTTGGTTTTTCTGTTCAGTGTCAGATTGGCATTTAAGTTCATGTTGTTTTAGTAACTAAAGAAATGCCACATAAGTCAGATGTCATGGTGGATAAACTAAAGGGAAGCCCAACCTGTTGGTGAATCACTAAATTGCCAAACCGTGTAAAGAGAGGCCTGCTTAGGTTATCATAATCTGGAAAATGTATACAGGTATTTGAAATGTTATCTACTACTGAAAATGACAATAAAAGTAAAGTGGGGAAAAATGGCAAAAATGAAATTAGAGTTTAGTCATAGCACATCTTGTATTTCTCCAAGGTTAACATTTGGAAGGATGGCACTACATCCTTACTGAAGACCTGGCTCTCATAGTCACGGTTCAGCACTTGGTTACACCATTGATTTTGCCTAAATGTAAAGTGCGTTTGATAATTATAAATTATTACACTTTAGTTTGGTTTGTTTTACAAATACAAACTGTACAGTCTGTTTATCTCTAAGTGATGACTCCCAGGAGGCCTTCGAGCTCTACTACAGTGAGACATACAGCGAGAGTTCATCTGTCTCACTGCAGGACTCCCATCGCAGTCTGGCTTCAACCAGTGATGGAGGAGACAGTAACCCCACCCTGATGCTGATGCAGGAATATATGATCACAGTAAGTGTGTACAACCTTCACCATCATCACCACAAAATAAATTATTTGACTTTGATAAACTGTCATCTCAAAAGATTTATGTCTTTTAAAAGTTTACCCTTAAGAAAGATTAACCCCGTTACAGCCTATTGTCACAAATTTGTTTCAAACTGCCTCTAATCTGAGATGGCCACCAACAGTTGATGTATTTTCTACACACATAAAGATTAAGCATCGTAATGGAAAGACTTTGCTGTCATCTAGCAGTTGGCCTTGCGAAGCAAAGTGATTTTTCAATGTTAAACAGTTTTTGAAATACAGTATTGTAATGAAAGAACATCAATAATTGTACATAAACTTGTGTTGTAATTTAATTTCAAACCTTGTTTACAATAAAATAAGGTACTTACCTGAAACTGAAAAATGTGTTAAATTTCTGTTATGCCCAAATATGCCTAAATTGGCTAATTTGCATACCTAAATAAATTTTTATTATAAATTATTACAACTAAGAATATCTACTTATTAGCATCTGCTTGACAGCAAAATAACCACAGTTACCGGTATAAGAGACACAATAAAACGAAACATGACGTTTTTAAATGTGCACACAACATTCCAAAAGAAGCTTACAACAATGAATTGTCTGAGATGCAACATATCAATAAAGTCAGGAGATTTTTGGATGAAGTTTGCTCAGCAAAGAACTCAGCCTGTGTTAAAATGTAAAAATAAATAAAAAAAAATAAATAAGACCAAGCTGCAGATTGTTTTCAGTCAAGATCTTCTAGAGCTCCACTGCAGACGTTAAATCTAAAGACTTTTTCTGTCTATTTTTGATCTTTTGTATTTTTTCTGTTTTGTTTATTTTGTTAGTTTGTCTTGTAAAGTTTGTTTCCATGTCCTACCTGCATCTCCAGTCATTTACAGTAGGTTTTCTCTGTCAGCTGCTACTCCTCAGTCCTGTCACATCTGTTCACCATCTCATTAAGCTCAGTTATCTACATTCTTCTCATCTGACTCAGTTATTATAACCCCTCAGATCACCTGACTCGTCACTCTTGTACTGTGTGCATGTCACATCAACATTTAGTTCTCCTCCATGTTCTCCTCAAGTGTTTTGCAATTCATTGCTGCTACATCAGCAGATTTGTTCTTTTTTAAGTAATCTTGTGTTTCCTTGAGCTCCACATGTTCAGTCTGCAGGTCTAATCTCCACAAACTGACAGAATGCCAGACTCTCAAATGGACCCAGCAGACTGTCAATTCCTTTCAGAGCTGTTGTGAGATAGAAAGCAGCTTTGCATGGTGGTTAAGACAGTGTGGCCATGTTACTTAGAAAGTTAATTCCTCTTTGCTACTCTCCCATAAGACAAAGTTTAGACAAGTGAAAAAAGTAAGCAACAGTTGTTGTACGCTCAGTCTATCCATCTTGCCTGCAGAAGCTTGTAACTCCTTCGGAGTGGTCACAGGTGTCTTACTGGTCTCTCTCACTATTCTCCTTTTTTTACACAGGCACTCAGTTTGTAAGGGTAACCGTCTCTTGGTAGATTTACACAATTAATGTTCCTTCCATTTTTTTGACAATGGGTGGAATAATTGTGAAAAAAAAAGAGTAAGTTTTTTCCTGTTTGTGTTTTTTCTGTAGCTGCGTAATAAGCTGAGTCCAGTGGAGCTGCAGCAGTTTGCTGTGTTGCTAAGAGAATACAGGCTCGGATCAAACATCGACCACTTCTGCTCCGAGTTGCTTCAACTTTATGGAGACGACCGCAAGTTCTTGCTGATGGGTGAGACACATAGAGCAGATCATGTCCATGCATTTGTCCTTATTTGCATTAGATTTGATCCAAGTGCACAATGGATCTTTGTTTTTTCTAATCTGTCATTCCCTCTTACATTTATAAGAATATTTTTAAGTTGTTTTTTTAGATTACTTTAAATGTGTACACATTTATTACAAACAATTACAGTGTGTCTCAGACAGATTGAGGATGAATAAATCTTCTGAATGATCCTTCGTCAGATTGAGTCTGATATGGATTCTTCCAAGTCCATTTCCCATTTCAGTTTCGGGAAGTCCAAGCTGGTCTCATGGTATGAACTGAGCAGTGTATAGATCTTGCTGAGGGCCCCTATGTGCCCCTTTTTCATTAGTTACGATGCAGCATGGTTCGACTCGACTCAGTTCCAAGGCTTTTCCACTAGTAGCGGTTCATGGAACTGGTCCCTTTTTTCAGTATCCATTTCTCTGTGGTTCCAAGCAGGCCAAACTGGCAACAAAACGTGACGTCAGAACACTGTGGAGGGAGAGAGACACATCTGAGCTTCGCTGTTTGTACCGGCAGTTTTTGAGCGCGGGGGTGGGGGTTCAGAGTGAGGGAAGAGGCAGCATCAGAGCTGATATAGCTTTATAGCCAGCATGCGCGTCGCTAGCTTAGCATTACGGCAGTGCCGATGAGTGGGGTGTTGGGCATGCAATTTGGTTCAGTAGGCTGGGTGCTCAGTTCTGTTAACGGGGTGTGACGCCCCACTTGTATAATGGTAGGGGAAACGCTGGGTATATTTAATGACATATTAAATACCCTGATGCATGCTCAATAATCCAGGTAGAAAAATCTAAAAAAAGCTAAGTCTGGTCCTCTGGACATTCA
>JARVGQ010000116.1:15486583-15497622 GCA_031762355.1 Hypsolebias martinsi | reverse complement strand
GCCAACCAAAGTGCTGTACAAACAAACAAACAACAGGCAACACATAGGCAACATACAAAATGAAGTACAAAAAATAGGCATAAAAACGTTGCAGATAATTGCCGGACATCAGCTTTTGCTAAAAAATGCAAATGCGTTTAATTGATCAGCAGACCACTTTCAGCTAAAGGTTCAGTTCAGCATGAGAGAAATTATTTCTTCACTTTCTTTCCTCTGTCTGTGTTGTGTTTTCCCCCTATTTCCCTGTTTTTCCTCCTTCCTTGGGCACCAGCCAGATTAGGTTGTTTATACATTATCTGCACATTTTGGGCTCATGTGAGCACTGGAGCAGTGAGTGGTGAGGGTCGGAGCAGGTACAGTCTAAAGCCCTATTCGCACGGGATTAGTTTTATTTAGGGATCACATGCTATTTGTAATAATTATGAAGATTGTCTGTGTTGTTAATCCCGTGCAAATCAGCCATGTCAGTAATTTGTAAAGTGAAAATCCCCCCTGCACATTACCTACTATATTTTGCTGAACTCCGAGATCCAGTGATAATACTAATCCAATGGGAATAGGCATCTCTGTGATTTGGACAGAAATGGGTGGGATCTGATACGTGATGAGGCATTTTTTTTGTTTAAGCAAAATCATTTGGAAAAATATAGAACAAGGCTATTTTAAATTAATGCACTGCTTGCTTCGGCTTTTTTAAATTTATTTTATTTTATTTTCGCTTTGGCTTTTATGCTACTTCCTTCACCGCACATGACAGCAGGTGCAGAGACATGCACGTGAACTGACCCATCCATCCCTTATAATTACCCACTTCTTCCTTTTTGGGTAGCAGGAGTCACTGGTGCCCATGTCCAGCCATCACTGTGCATGGTGGGGGACACCCTGGACAGGTCGCAAGTCCATTTCAACCGGCGGGTCAGCAGACATGTGGCCGCTCACACACACGACCGGTGACAGTGTCCATCTAACATGCCTTTTTTTTTTTTTTACCTCAAACTGGCCGGTCGAAACAAGTAGATTAATCTACTTCAACAAGTAGATTAACACAATTTTATATTGTGCATTATTTAGTTTTCTTTAGTGCTGATTCATAAAACCACATCAAAGCCTGAGACCAACCCGATCTGCACTTTAAGCACATTATTATGGACCGGCCCAGTCATGACAACGCAGCACATTAACATCATAACCGGAAGATGTCCGTAAATTTGAGCTAAATCTCAGGCTTTGGTTATCCCGTGTGAATGCGCCACATAAAGAGCAGATGTTTGGGAGTAATTTATTTATTACATGTGGTCCTGAGGTAAAACTAATCCCATGTGAATAGGGCTTAAGGGTGCATTCACACCAGCCCTGTTTAGTCCGCTTTAATCCAACTCTAGTCCATTTGCTTAGAAAGTCCAGCTAGTTTGGGGAAATGTGAATGCGCAATTGAACTCTGATGTGGACCAAAAAAGCAAACTCTGGCCCATCTAAAAACCTGGGTCTTGGTTCTGTTGAAGTGAACTCTAGCGCGGTTCGAGTGCAGTGTGAATGTAAGCAAACCGGAGAGTGCTCCAAAAGCACGAAGTGGACTACAGTGCAGAGCAAACAAACGCGCATTTCTCTTACCTCATACGGAGCCGTCAGCTGCCTTGTGTGATAAACAACCTTCTCCATGGTCTGCTGCCTCATCTTCCACTCATGCTGAGTCCATTGTTGAAAAGTGACAAAACAGAAATCCTAAAACTGCTAAAATTTGACACCACTTTGTTTTTGTTTTTATTTCAAGAAGAAGTGTCTTCAGAGGTTGTTATGTCGTTTCCTTATGTAGTTCTTGGTGCAGCGTCACCACAGGCGAGGGGGGGGCGGGTGACAGGTTGGCTCGATTGACTCAGTGCAGTGTGAATGTGAACTGCACCAGCTGAAAATGTAAACAAATGTTTCAAATTTTGGTCTCCAATCAAACCAAGTCTACTGGACTATCAGGTGTGAAAACACCCTAAGTTGCAGGAGGAGGGGGCGACCTTGCTGTTTGTTTACAAGCGGATTCTGAGAGAAGCCAAGTTTCTGAAAAAATCGTGACGGCATGTATGACAATGAAATGAGGTGCATACTACATTCAGAGATGGCAAAAATGGGAAGGAGTTCTATTTGTATTGTTTTCGTCAGTCACTGTAGGCAGAAACATTTGAGTATAGGTGGTGACATCACCACCTACTCTTATTGCTACTGTTATTGAGAAAGCAGCATTAACGAAACCTGCTAGCTGGTTTCTGTAAATGTTTCCTGATGTAAAAATTTGTCTGTCCATCCATCCATCTTCAGTTTGTTCCAAAGTCATGTCATGGGGGCAGCAGCTTGAGCAGGGAGGTCCAGACATCTCTTTCCACAGTCACCTCTTCCAACTCTTTTGGGAGGATTCCAAGGGGTTCCCAGGCCAGCTAAGAGACATATTCTCTCTGGCGTGTCCTGGATCCTCCCTAGGGTCTCCTCTCAGTTGGACATGTAGTCGAGTATAAAAACCCTTGTTACTCTATGGCAGCAAATTTGCTGTTATGCTGCAGCAATCAGTCAGTCATCCATAAACCTTTTATGATTCCTTCCGATGGGCTGACTTCTTGGATCAAGTGTTTAATGAATGTTGGGTTAAATTGTTCAAAAAATAGGTGCAGCTGTTGGACAAATATTGGGTAAATCTTTTAAGAGTTGTCACAGTCCAGTGTCAGAAAGCTGTCAGGCCTCAAAGGGACCAAGAGGCATTATTTAAAAGTGCCAGCAGCAACAGTTGCTATAACCAGCTAACTGTACTAGCCCCCAATTTTTTAAGTGAGAATGCTCTTTGAGATGTTACTTTTAAATGTAAATTTCTAAGGATTGTTAACATATTTGTTTTTAGGTCAAACAAAATGAAAATACTAATTATTCAAAAAAAAAAAAAAAAAAAAAAGGCAAAGTCAGCCTTCTCAAAATATTTATGTATAACTTCCACCCGAGTTTTTCTTTTCTTTTACTTTTTATTACCAGGCTTTTAGTTTGGTGTCCTTCCTGTCAAGTTATGTGGATCCATGTAAATGTAGGTAGCTGGATTATGGCAAAAAATATGAGGGGACACTGTTAATAATGAAGATGATCATGGACTGTAAGGCTTTACAGCAGGAGGCTGTTCAACTATGTAAATTGCTCAAAGGGCCACAGATACTGAAAGCCAGCAGCTCAGGGACCGGACATCCAGCAATTAGTCATTTTGTAAATAAACCAAGTAATACTGAGCTGTTATCGTTTAAATTTGTTGTTTATGCTGCACTGAATTATAAATTCTATATACAGAATCCAAAAGTGTAATAAAAAAATACATTTCAAGATTTTTTCCTTATAAAAAAGTATTGATATTCTAATGTGAAACTTTATTAAAAACAAAAATGACACACTATGCCTCCTTTTTAACAGGAATATTAATCTGCCATCTCTGACTATTCAGATCTTTACACTTTTCAAAATAAAATAAAAATGTTGACTGATGTTCCCTGAATGACCAACATGTTGCTGTTCCAGATGGGTCCAGTTCTCATTTAGAATAAAATGGCTGCACAGACCAGTTGTTCCTCAAATGGTTCATAAATCACAGATGAAGCGTCCACGTCCCACTCAGATGTGAACGTTGAGCAGAACCAAAAGAGGCGGAGCAAAACTCAGCTGGGCTGAAAGCGAGCACGATGCGCATCAAACGTGTCCTTCATGTCATTTTATGAATTAACTCACTTAATCCACCCTTTTTGTGGTTAACTGTTTTGTAAACTAGCTGCAAAGCTGGTGTGCATCCTCTTCAATATCCCCCCAGTAAAAAAATCTGTTTGTTGTTGTTTAATCCAGCTCGCGGGCGATCACACACCGATACGATCAGTTTATCAGAACTCCCTGCAGAGCAGGAGAGAGAGAATGAGCATGCTCCCACAAGGGCATGCAACCTTTCGACTCGTGTCTCTGCTAATATATTTAGATATTTGTAGGCCTCAGATTGAAGCAAAGATGTATGTCTCTGTTTAACTTTATTTCCCCCCAAACTCATAAAGTTATTTTAGTGAGAGATTCCCAGAGAGACTGTATGAGCTGCAAAGCATGCTGGGTAGCCAATTAGAAATTATCTGTGCAATGTTTCTGACTGTTTATATTTCCAAATGTGGAAATGGTTTGTTTTTGTTAATGTCCTGTTGAGGTTTGCTTTGACATTTATGTTGAAGTCTCTGTTAATGGCTGTAAACTGACAGCAAGAGTCAGAGGTTGTTCCTGGTACGTATAAGGGTGAAAGCAGGTTAAGCATCAAGTATCCATGCTCAAGAATGCCTGGTCTGGTGTAAGTCAATGCTTTCAGTGGAGAGGTGGCTTTTCTTAAACAGCGTTGTCATTGAAAAGTGTGATTCCACTTGTCTTATCGATTCTTCTCAGGTGTAGATGAGTTGCTGCTGTGACATGTTTCCTCACTCTGTGGGTCAGATCGTAACATGTCATTGTGTTCTAGCCACTCCACCCATTGTGGTCCTTATTCACCCTAGAATTGAACTTTAATTTCTTTAGCTTATCCTTGAACTGCTTTTAAGTCCAGGTAAAGACATTCTGTGCCATCATCTCTGATATCTCTCTGTAAATACTCTCCTTTCTTGTGGCACCATCCGTTAACACGAAGAGAAAATGGAGGTTCATATTAGGGCTGGACAATCATTCAATATCGATATATGTCACAATATACTTTTATTCAATAACAGTGATATGAGTTTTAAGCACATTTTCGATATTTCAGTATGATTACAGCATTTCACTGATGCATTTCTTTTTCTGTTCGGGTTGAAGCGGCTGCTTCAGTTTCAACCCAAACAAAAAAAGATGTGACACAACTACATAAGTGTGAGGTGCTGTAGATGTTACGCAGCGCTTGAGTTCAGAAGGTGTTAGTGATAGGAGGCTAGGCTAATCTCCAACGCGCGTCAAGTTTTTGCTTCAAAATGAGTGCCCATGACCATCAGAATGTGACTGAACAAGCTTTCACAAGTGAAGAGAAAGCAGATGACATAACTGATGAGAGGAAAGACTAATTTGGCAGTGTGGAAGTGGTTTGGCTATCTAAGATCTGATAAACTCCAGGTTTTAGTCAGTGTGCTTCAAAATGTGACGGAGAATCGTTCCAACTAGCAGTGGGAACACATTTTGTTCCACTCAATAGAATATGATGAGCGTCAGAAGATGAAGCACAATAAAAGTTTGAGCCAACGTGTCCCTGAAACAACATCCCCAGCTGTATCAAAAGAGAAACACGTGCAGCAGACACAGACGTTTGCTACATGGGTTGTTAGGTTATGCTGAAGATAGCGTCAAGCTGTATGTTATACTGTATTTGACATGCTTAACAAGTTTAACTGGAAGTTTCCTTGTTTTCATCTGCTAAAATATGTGTGAACAGTTGGTTGTTAATGTCTCTGTTTTATTTGAAGGAACATTAATTTATTGTTTATAAGAACAAATTAATGTTAATTTCATGTCCTGTAGCTCTTACGGTGTTTTCGCGACAAGAAAGTTAAGGAAACAAATAAAGTAAATGTCTTGAAACATCAGTACACTTCATTGTATGGCTGGGGTTCACTACAAACAGCATGCCTCCTTCCTCGGCGCCCTGTCAGATGATTTTTTTTTTTAAAAGACACAATGACGTTCTTTCTGACCCTCCCTGTTCTTCTCCATCAGCATCCTCAAAGCAAAGATGGCGTCTTTGGTGTTCTTTCTCGGCATGAAACCATACTGCTACTCCTGATTAGTCACTTCTCATCTAAGTCTAGCTTCCCCAACTCTCTCCCATCTCTTCAACATGTGGCTCAGCAACCTTTTTCCCTGTAGTGGGTACAACTCTGTACAGCACTCCAGCACACTGCTTCTCCATTCCTCCATTGAATAATTGGGTCAAAAACCTCACTGCCATCTCTCCAAGACACTTTCAAACCTCCACTGATATGTCATCAGGTCCTACTGCCTTCCGCTTCATCCTTTTCAAAGCTTTCTGAACTTAACATAACTAATCTTTCCCACTTCCTGGTCCACAGTTGCTATGACCTCTACTCTTCTTTCCTTTCATTCTTTTCATTCATTAGCGTCTCAACGCACCCCTTCCATCTTCCCATGATGTTCTCCTCACTTGTTAGAACATTGTCATTCCTATATTTTATAAGTCTAACCTGCTGCACATCCTTTCCAGCCTGATCCCTCTATCTTCCCAGTCAAACAAGTCCTTTGCTCTCTCCTTTGTGCCCAGCCACTTGTACAACTCATCACACACCTTCTGGTTTGTCTTTGCTACCTCAGGCCTTGTCCTGTGTTTCATCTCCTTATCTTTTGTCTACTCTTCTTATGATGGTGTAAAAATATTTTTTTCTTGATTAAATTGTCCCCCATCAGTCTTGCTTTATTCTAAATCTGTTTCCTGAAATAATCAGTGTGTTTAAGATCCTAACTAATAGTTCAAAACTTTATTATGCTCCTGACAGAACACACTCTGCTCTTTTATCTGATGCTATTTAATACAGAAAGGGCAACAGTGGCTCTGATAATGTACATAGGGTGTTCTGAGGCACGTTTGACTTCAGCAACAGAGGAAGGTACTGTATTATTAGACACTGAATGTGAACAGGTATGTTGTCACTCTGTGGTGACTTGCCTGTTCATGCCTTTTCATATTTGTTTCTATTCTCTGTCACACCTTCAGTCATAATTCTGGACTCGGACGGTAACTTTCAGAACTCTGGGATGTGTTCATGTACCAAGAATGTCAGTCTAGTTGTGTGAGCTGCCCCTAGTATGATTTTTTTTTTAAATCAATATGAAAAAAATAGTTTGGGCCAGGGAGAAATGTTGAGTCCTGGCTGCACACCCTGATGACACCATCATGGTGCTGGTGATGTAAAGTTGACTAATGAAGCAGACTTGTTCCTGTTTTAAACTGATGACATCAGAGGTGAAATTCACTGTGACTTTTCAGGCTGATATGAAACTAGTAAGGTTTTGAGGTAGTGAAAATTTTGCAGAAAATGTGAAAAAGGAAGTCTCACAGTGAGTCAGCATGACGAACTGAAGCACTGTGAAGATATTTATCAGACTTGGTTTAATGAAAATATCCATTCTTTTTTGTAGTTGAGATTGTCAAGTTGCAGAGTGAAAAGAAAGAATGGAAAGTACCCTCTGTCAGATCGCCCGTCCCTTTATGCTCCGAGCACAGCTTAAAAAATACTTGAGGTGCCAAACTTCCATTTTGGGATATGGCACCACAGTAAATACAGTAGTCCCTCCTTTATCACTGGGCTTACATTCCAGATACCCCCACAATAAGTGACAATTCACAAAGTAGGAATGCTACATTTATTTTAATATTTATGTATTTTTAAGGTTTAATAAATACTTCCCACACTCTTGCAATGTTCTAAACTCTTAAACCTATGTTGTTTTAACAACATACGTATATGTACTGAACAGTACTGCAAAACTTTACTCACCAGCTCTGAAGAACAGCAGCTCGGTTCTGGTCCAGCTCAGTTCAGGTTCGGCAGACCCACCCTGCTGGACCTACCCTGCCACTTCTAGTCGGTTCTGATCGGCTCTCTGCAGCTGTTGACCACCAAAATGCTTTTTGAGAAAGCTGGACCTTCAGATAGCCAGCACAAAACCACACAAAGGTCTTGATTGAGTCCAAATCCAGTTGAAAAATGTCTGGGTGAGCTCTGGAGAAAACACCGGACCTCCAAGCAACACCTCCCCGCTGCTTTAAGGTTGATCGATGAAGCTGGAAGTCTGGTTCTGGTCCAATTCCTGGTCGGATCCGTATGCCTCTCTGCATCCACTGAGCGCCGAAGTCACTATAATAAGGACCAAACTTTTTCGGATTGGATCAGAACTTTCCCTCCATTTCAGCAGAAGGCAACAACTGGAAGCACTGTTGGATTCTGAGTAATGTAGTCCTTTTGAATGGCGATACAGTGTAGGCTTATTGAGAGAAAACTACAAAATAGCGGCGTTTGTCCAAAGTACTTTTGCATTAACTTTTTACTGTATCCCGTACTGTCCCAATCACGTGAGTAATATTAAAGTTGACAGTCATGTGTCATGTACATTTTTTTTCCTCTCGTGTACAATGTTACTTTGAAAAACCACAAAAGAGCGAGTCCACAAAAACCGAACTGCGAAGTAGCGAGGGAGTGCTCTATATGTAAAACTGTCTCTCCAATCATTTGAGGGAACTGTGCTGTTTAGTTTTAGTATTGCTTAAAGCAATGCGATCCGGGGGCCTTTTGTGGCCCTTGGAGTGATTTTGTGTGGCCCCCAACTACAGTTTAAGGATGGTATAATTTTGGCTCATAGGCTTAAGAGATTGATGTAGACTTTTACAAATTTAATGATAATTTTTTATATAATTTTTAGGTTTAACATGAAAACAGATTAAACAAATCTCAAAACGAGTAATATTAAGTATCAAATAAATTAAATATATTGAAAAAGTAATAAAATGTTGTTTTTGAAGCTTTTAATGTTTTTGAGCTACAATAATTTAGAACACCTGCTTCACCAAAATTTGTAAATTTTGTCCCTTCTCCAAAAATATTTGTAGACTAATTAAAATAAACACAAAAATGTGTATGCTTTTTATTATTTATTTATTTATTTAATTCACTTTTTTTGTGCCTCATGACTCCTTTCATCTTCAAGATTTTGGCCCACATATGAAAATGTTTGGACACCCCTGGCTTAAAGGTATAGTTTCCTATAGGGGTGTAACTGGAGATAAGCCACAACCAACGTTCTGTTTCCTCAGATCTTATGTGTTCTTCAGCTTTATATGAAATTC
The DNA here is from genome assembly GCA_031762355.1 of Hypsolebias martinsi. Taxonomy (NCBI): domain Eukaryota; kingdom Metazoa; phylum Chordata; class Actinopteri; order Cyprinodontiformes; family Rivulidae; genus Hypsolebias; species Hypsolebias martinsi. Next base: position 15,488,765 of record JARVGQ010000116.1, on the reverse strand, counting down.
TCATTTCTTATTAAAGTTCTCATTGACGTTTGTCAGGGGCGTCAAACTGATTTACACAAGGGGCAAAATTCATATTCCAATGCCATGACCAACTTTTTTTTAATCTTTAAAAAATAAATTGGTCATGTTTTTTTAGATTGTTTTCGGTACAATTAAACTACTGTATATGAACTTTCCTTAATTACTGCAATGCATTTATCAGTTAGAAAAATACTGAGATTACTGGATTAAAAAAAAAACTTTGACTGATTTCTAATGCTTTTCTTTTAAATTACATTTTTTGTTTTGTTAGTTTATATTAAAAACATTTGACCACCGTTTATGATTAAACCAATAAAACTTTAAATAGCTGCATGTCTGTTAAAATTACAGCAGAAACGACATGAATACATTTTTTTGACAAACCATTTCATGTGCTCTGACAGACATTCAAGTGCTCTAAGTTGTTGAAATTGTCAGGAGATCAGACAAAACTTTGTGCAATTTTTATTATTTTCATCTCAGGAAAAAGTTGCTCACAATGATGAACACAGGTGATTAAAAAGCTCGGGAGAGCGTAGGGGGGACAGTAAACACATAAAATCAGATTCACCTCCACCACAAACTTTGAGCAACTTGTTTGAGCTCAACTCAGACAGAATAACAAGTTTCAAACTTTACTTTCTGAGCTTCTAAGTCAATAAATCACTGTGTGAACTTAGCAGTCTGTCCTGTTTTAAACAAGCAATATGCTATGTCCGCCATCGTGGGGTTTGAATAGTATATGTTTGTAGTTTCGGAGATGAGTTCTTTTCTGGACTGGAACTGAACAGGGAATCACACTAAACAATGTTTTTGGTGCAAAACATGGCACCTAAAAGGGTGCAATGTCAGGGTCACTAACTAGCCAGTCACTTTGTGCTGTTTTGAACAAGCATCTCCTACCCATTTGAATATCTTGCACCACAAACATTATCTCTGTCCAATTACAGACCAGAAAAACACTCATCTCAAAACTACAATCAGTCACTATTCAAGTCCCTCAGAGATGGGGGACATTTGCTTACTACTTTTTTTTTTTTTTTTTTTTACAATGGCTCTAAAATATAATATTGAAAAGAATCACTACATTTGTATCCCCCTTTTTCAGCTTTAAATGGGATCAGTTCAACTTATCTCTACCTGGCAGTATCCACTGCCTTGCTACTCATAAAGAGTGATCAGAAAAATGGTCTATGGAATAGTTTACGGAAGTGTTTTATCTAAATGAAAATAAACATTAAGCTAAATATTTTTCTATTTTAAATAATGTTATTTTATTTCCCCTGGCCTGCAGCTTATTGTTGCAACAGTAAGAAAAAAAATCCTGAATACTGCTGAACTTTTCCAAGATCTTTCCAAAAATCTTAAATAGAATCTGAGCTTGTTTTGACTAAAAATACTTTATTTTAATAGTAAAGTTAAACATAATGGAAAATGATGAATGGCAAGGGATGTTTTTCTAAAGATTATTTCCTGTTAGTACGCAGGCAGATATTTCTGCATGTGAACAGTAGCCATCAGCTTTTGCAGCTGGGGAATTATCCATCACTCTGGATTTTTCCATTCCCATGGAGTGAAACATTTTCTCAACATCCCACAGACATGCAGCCGACTGGTTCCCAGGGAAATCGGAAGCTTATGGGACCATTGTGTTGATGAGTCTGTATATCCACAGGTCAGATACTGGGACAGGATTATACTGAGAGAAAACTGGGTGACTCAGAGAACAGAAAGCATCTAAAGATGATTAACGTAGTTGTTGAACGTGAAGAATCTAATAGGAATTGTGTTTGCTGTGTTATCAATATGTGTTAATAATGTTGGTCTCTATCGGTGTGTGTGTTTTTATAACTGTAAAGTGCAGTGTTACCTCTACCATTATCCAAGGTGGGCAACCCGCACTTTCAACAGAACAGTCCGCCCCACCGTACAGATGATGGCATGCAATAAATAAGTGGTATGCCAATGTCCCCTGTCGCTGAGGGATTTGAATCGTGAATGCTTGTAGTTTTCTACTTGAGTTTTTCAAGTTTTTCTGGACTGGAATTGAACATGGCATGCAAGTAATCAATGTTTAAGATACAAGATATTCAGGTAGATAGGAGTTACTACTACTACTGTATGAACAGAGTTTTTTGTTGTTGTTGTTTTTTCCCCCCCT
>JARVGQ010000116.1:15227409-15241152 GCA_031762355.1 Hypsolebias martinsi | reverse complement strand
GGTTTTGGCTGTCATCAGCAAACTGGTTGATCCACTGTGAGAGGGTGCTATTTATAAGACTGAGCTGAATACAGCATTTCAGACTGAGGAAGTCTTTCGGACGAAAGACGAAACGTTTCTACATTTTTTTTGCTTTGTTTTGTTTAGTTTTTTGAATGTCCAGAGGACCAGACTTAGCTTTTTAAGATTTTTCTACCTGGATTATTGAGCATGCATCGGGGTATATTTTGAACAGTTTTTATATTGCTAAAAGCCCATCTATGGGCTGGCATTGCAAATGAGCCCAGGCTGTAAATACAAAGTATTTTAGTGTACAGTATTTGTTAATACTTGAAACGTGTCCCCTATACTGTACAGTATAAATGAACAACATATAAAATGAAATGAGATTTACAGATTTAATTATTTCTATATTTATTTATTTATTCATTTTTATTTTCACAGTGTTTTGATGTGTTCCTGATCGGGGTTTTATCTGTTAGTCTTTCACCACACATACTTTGAGTTCGTACATGTTGTTTTCAAGGTTAGAGCAAAACAACAAAACTTTGTAATGTCTCTGCATAAGATGAGTAAAGTTTAAAACTAAAAGTTGCAGGTGATGTGCATTTTTTCAAGAAATGCTAGGCCTTTAATTTAACATTGTTATTTTTTTGTACTTGTAAAACATTTAAAGCAAAACACCTTTTAACCTAGGTGATAAATTAACAAACACATGCATAATTTACTCACTTTTGTTCTTTTAAAAAATACAATTTAGAGGTCATAAAATGTTAGATGGTTGTAGATATACTCTTTTCAGCTCTTTAATAAATCCTCTTCTATCTTTTTGGTCCTCTATCTCCACTCTTCTGTTTCCAGGCCCTACAGACCTCAGCTTGAAGTCTGTTTCCTCCACCAATGTCAGTAACGCTTCCTCTTCCATCATCACCAACAATCTGAGTGGGCGGGGCAGCGGGGCCAGTGGAGGAGGCGGAGCCTCAGCACAGCTCAGCCAGCCAGAGGTTTCAGCCGTCCGTCAGCTGATTGCCGGCTATCGGGAGTCAGCTGCCTTTCTGCTCAGATCAGCTGATGAGCTGGAAAATCTCATCCTGCAGCAGAACTAAACACCGAACACACACATTCACAAATACAATGGTGTGTGTGTGCGTATGTGTGTGTGTGCACGTGCAGGTTTGTTTCCCTGTCTTTTCTCTGCTGAGTGTTCAGCCACTAAAACCTTTGTTAGGTGAGAATTTGGAAACAGAACCGAGGCAACAAATCATCTCTGCCATATCCAAAACAATCGCTGACATCTTCCCTTTTCGATTCGGCCTGAAGCCGATGGTTTTTGAGAAGGAGCAGAGGAACATTTTCTGGATGCCCCTCACCACCAGAGGAGGAGCAGGAGACCACCATTGACTGTGGTGGTTTGATGATAGTCAGAAGTGAGTAAAAGGGTTCATTTAGAGGTTTTCCTGTGAAGTTTGGGAAAGTTTGACAAAACGTCCAGCCAGTGTTGTCTTATGGTCATTTAAAAGCAAAACTAATCCAAAACCCAGAATGACTGCGACTGAAGTCAGTACTTAAACAATGTTTTTCGTTTAATTTTGGTTCTTGAAGCCCATTGAGCCTATTTTTGTTTGTTTGTTTGTTGTTGTTTTTATTTTTCTGAAAGAAAGACAAGATACATATCTTTGTACAAAAGATAGCACTGAATCTGCTTGATGGGTAAATATTGCAAACTGCAAAGAAAAAGGATAATTTTTTATTTTATTTTGGGCCATTTTTTAATGCTTGCTTGTATATTTGCTCTCAGTGTCCTATAGCACTTTCTTTTCAACTGAAACCTCACCTTAAACCCTTCTAATACTCACCCTTTTTGCCCAGGGAGCATCTAGCTACTTATGCATTCAAGACATCACTTTTGACTGTTTTTAGTGTTTACCTCAAATCAGACCTACTCTGTTCAGGTCCTGCCTCTTACAGATACCTTGTAACCAGAACTCAGTTTACGTTGGCATTCCCACCTAATGCAGGGCTTAATTTGAGCCGGATCCTGTCGGAACAAGATCCGGGAACTCTCTTATTTTGACTGGGTGCGTTCTGGAATCTGTTTGCTTGGATCCGGCAACTCTAATCTCCACCCCTAAAAGTTCAAAGTCATTGAGCATTTTTATTATAATTAAACAGCACAACTAAATTGCAAATCAGTTTCACATTGTAAGTGGATTATCAATAAAAATTTTAATTATTTATTTTTAAACAATACAGCGAGAGGAGACGTTGCCCTTGGCCCTGCGGATCCAGTCTGTGGAGTGGACGTTCCAGCTGTAGCACGCGCACCAGCTCACGCACACTTTCCTGCTCAGCAGAGATGTGGATGGCATGTCCTGCAGGGACAAAGCATCTTCATCCAACACCTTCAGTGGTGCGCCCTGCAGACAGTGCAAAAGCACAGGAGCGTCTCCAGACAGCTCTACAGAGCACGCGCACAACTGCTGATGTGTCAGAACTCCAACATACATTTCAGACATAATAAATAAAAAAGCTTACAGTAAAGATAAATAAATAAATACGAGCGACACGTTTGTGCATTTTTCGCATTACATCACGTTTCAAAACAACAGCGCTAATTTGTTAAAATAATAGCAGTCAAAATGTCAGAAAGGCAGTCCAGTTTACTTTAATAAAAATGGATGGATGGATGGATTGTCCTTAGTTGGACAACCGAGAATTGAAGCACCTGAATGCAGTGGTAATTGAGATTGGAGCAGAAGTAACAACGCGCAGGACTGAATTCAGCGGAGAAGAGTCGGGCTCGAAACCGTGAAATGGGGGGGTGGGGCGGCGTAGGACACTTGACAGATTCGGAGCTGCTCTATGCACACACAAGCGCTCTAAAATAGTAATTTAATCATGCTTACAAATGTAGGTAAACATAGATATACAACAACCCGTTAAAATACACCAAAATGCAAGAAATGGCATTTACTTTATTCAAATGTTTCTGGGGGAGGACCCCCAGGATACATCCCCCACCCCCACGTGCCGTTTGCCCACCTGCTATTTGCGTTCTGGGATCGATCGGTTTACAAATTAAGCCCTGGCCCAATGTCTGTCAGTTCCCTGGATTTCAGGGAAATAATTGAATAATCTGTACAAACAAAGCATTTCAATGACTGATTTATGAAACAGAAAGCTGAAGATGGCTGAATTTGACTCCTCTTTGTTAATGTCTATTAAGTGTGTAGAGGGGTATTTCTTAAATAATTCAATGTTCAAAATGTCAACTGTTTCTTCTCTTTACAAATGGTTTATCTCCAACAGGACCTCAGCTTCATTTTGTTCTGCTATGGACCTACTTTACACACCTATTCATTGTGGACCTAAACACCACCCCTCTTAGTCCTGTCTTGCCAGGTCCAGGCCAGGTTTAATAGGATTAGGAGGGCTCTGCCTTTAAGAGTTAGTTTCAACTCTGAGATGGTCATTATTATTATTATTATTATTATTAAAGTAGTAGTAGTAGTAGTAATAGTGGTATAACTAGTAATAGGTATAAGTAGTAGTATTATAATGATTCAAATCAACCTTCATGTTGATGCTGCTATTGAGAAACCGGACCTTCTGCCATAGACCTGAAACCTCAACAAAGCTGAACGTTGGCTAACGGCCTGTGGGAACATGGCCAACCAAAATACCAAAAACATACCAACCTACTGACTGACTGACCGACTGACCCATCGGTCTTTTGCTGCCTGAAAACCTTAACTAGAACTAAACAAAAACACAGTAATGACTCTGGGGATTGGGTTTTTGAATGCTTCGCAGGGATTAAATTCCTGACTATACCTTTTTCATCTTGTTTTTTTTTCTTATACTATCATCCTTTGGTGTTGTAGAAGTCTTGCACCCTCACCACATTATCAGTAAACATTTACACACTCACCGTTTAATGAGGCAAACTTGTAAAGTGTGGAGAATTAATCAAGTCATGCAATTCTACTAGTTTTTCTTGAGAAAAATCCAGTAGGAAAGAAGAGTGTCTCTAAGTAAAGTTAAATCTAAAGATGTAGCCAGCAGCCACTCAGCCTGGCTACAGATGGATCTCATGTTGGAGACTACTTTGTGACACAATGTGAGAAATTTTACTAATTTACCCGTGCTATCTTATTGAATTCCTAGTGTTTTTAGGACAAAAGGAAGGCTGTTTTCTATTTTGTGTACACACACATAGGCCTAAAGTGTATCTGGAAAGTACTCACATCGCTTCACTTTTCCCACATTTTGTTATGGTACAGCCTTAATCCAAATTGTATTAAAGTCATTTCCTGAAAATTATACGCACAATACTCCAGTATGACAATGTGAAAAAAGATTGAGATTTTTGCAAATTTATTAAAAATAGAAAACTAAGTACTGTATTCACATTTCCATAAGTATTCACAGCCTTTGATTAATACTTTGTTGATCCACCTTTGGCATCAATACAACCTCAAGTCTTTTTTGAAAATTTGCAAAAATCTCAAATCTTTTTTCACATCATCATAATGGAATGTTGTGTGTAGAATAGAATAGAATAGAATAGAATAGAATAGAATAGAAACAGCCTTTATTGTCCCAAGGATGGGAAATTCCAGTGTAACAGCAGCAACAGATAAAAAGATTCACACAGAAAGTTCCTAAAATGTTAAAAACAATCTATAAAGAAATAAGAAAAACAATGAAAATAATAATAATGTTCAATGATGTTTGAGGAAAGATATTAATTTAATACAATTTGGAAGAAGGCTGTAACATAACAAAATGAGGAAAAAGTGAAGTGCTGTGAATACTTTCCTGATGCACTGTAGAAGAAGCATGTATTTGTAGCTGTGTGTGCATAATCATCACAGTAAATTATGAAAAGCATATGCAGAACAGAACTAGAGGCTTTTTACTACTGGATGCATATATATATATATATATATATGTGCTTATATACAGTATATATTGAAACTTTGTGATCATCTCAGTTGGTTTCTGCTGATGGCCCTTGCTAGCCTCAGAGGAGACATCCAGAGAGAGAGAGAATGTGTTTTTGAGCCTTGTGTTTATCAGAGGTGCAAAACTAACATTAAAAAAACACCAACTATTGAATAAGGAACAACATGAGAACATAAAGCAACTGACAATCTTTAGAGAGGTATGGTTTTTACTACAGTGTACTGCAGAATCAGAACCATTGTACACCTCCTTCCTCCAGCTGTTAACATCTGCAGCTGCAAAGAGCAGACATGTTTCTATCTTATTTTCGGTTTTTGATACTACATAGGTTTTATTAAATTATTATTATTGTTGTTGTTGTTGTTACCATGATTGTTCTAATTATTTAGATACAATTTGTAAAGTTTTAAAAAAATATTTTGTACCTTCATTCTGTATGCCGATACTGTACATTCCAAAAAATGGCTGAAAAAAAGACCTGACTGGTATCATCATCATCATCATCATCATCATTGTCATTGTCATCATCATCCTCATTCTGCTTCCATCATTTTTTTTTTTTTCATTTACACTTTATTTATCCAGGTAGTTTCATTGAGCCACAAGAACTCGTTTTCAAGAAAGACCTGTTTGGGGAGCAGATGGTGGGGGTTGGGGGCCTTGCTCAGGGGCCCGGGGTGGTGCGGGTGAGAGTGGAGGCAGGTGTGGGTGTTTCACCTTTTTTTACCCACATTTTTTTGATACTGTCAGTACCGGGGCTTGAACCGGCGATCTTCTGATTACCGGTCCACCGTCTCTACCCTCTGCGCCACCACTCCCCCAATCCCCCAATCACATACAACAGGGTTTGGTTCTGCTGTACAGTTACTTTAAAATGGATGAATCTTTTTTTTTTTTTTTCTCCTGGATACATACGATGGAGCTTGAAAATTTGTGAACTCTTTATAATTTTCTATATTTCTGCATAAATGACCTAAAACATCATCAGATTTTCATAAAAGTTCTAAAACTAGATAAAGAAAGTCCAGTTGAACAAATGAAACAAAAATATTAAACCTGGTCATTTATTTTTTAAGGAAAATGATCAAATATTACATATTTGTGAGTGTCAAAAGTATGTGAACCATTGCTTTCAGTATCTGGTTCTATTTTGGTCTCATCCATCCACAAAACATTCTTCAACAGTCTTCTGGATTGTCCACGTGATCTTTAACAAACTGCAGATGAGCAGCAATGTTCTTTTTGGAGAACAGTGTCTTCTTCTTCAACCCTGCCATGCACACCATTGTTGTTCAGAGTTCTCCTGATGGTGGACTCATGAACATTAACATCAATGTGAGAGAGGCCTTCAGTTGTTAGAAGTTACCCTGGGGTCCTTCATGACCTCCCTGACTATTACACATCTTGCTCTTGTAGTGATCTTTGTTGATCCACCACTCCTGGGGAGGGTAACAATGATCTTGAATTTCCTCCATCTGTACACAATCTGTCTGACTGGGGATTGGTGGAGTCCAAACTCTTCAGAGATGGTTTTGTAAACTTTTCCAGCCTGATGAGCATCAAGAACACTTTTTGTGAGGTCCTCAGAAATCTCCTTTGTTCATGTCATTATCCACTTCCAAAACATGTTGTGAAGAGCAGACTTTGCTTGATCCTGTTCTTTAAATCAAACAGGGAGTCCACTCACACCTGATCATCATCACATTGATTGAAAACACCTGACTCTAAGGTTCACATACTTTAACCAATCACAAATATGTAATATTGGATAATTTTCCTCAATAAATAAATGACCAAGTATAATATTGTCTCATTTGTTTAACTGTGTTCTCTTTATCAACTTTTAGTACTTTTGTGAAAATCTGATTACCGTATCATATTTATGCAGAAATATAGAAAATACTGAACACTTCAGAAACTTTCAAGCACCACTGTAGATGTTACCCTTTAAGATCCTGAAGTCTCTTTTGGTCAACTCATTCGACGCCAGCAGCAGCACTGTGAGATTCTGATCAAGTTAGAGTTGCCACTGAACCTAACATACATGTGTTTAATATGTGGAAGAAAACCCACACATGCACAGGGAGAACATGAAAAGTCCACTCTGAGCAGCATCCACCAGTCTGAACCCGTGACCTTCTTGTTCTGATGCCATAGTTCTAACAACCGCTGTGCCACCTAGTTTGTAACATTAAAGGTGGATGTTAGAAAATAAAACAGAAAAAAAAATCTGTTGCGATTTTTAACCAAAACTTAATGACTAAATCATTTTTCAAAATCTGTGTGTGTGATTAGCTAAGAACGTGTTGCTGTATTGGAGGTAAGCATGCCAACAACAAAATTATAATTCATATTGTTCATATTTTTGCAAAGATATCTAAAACAAACATCAGATTAATAATGCTCTTCATCAGAACACCAGCATTTAACTCTGACTGTGTAATCCTGCAGATGATATCATATGAAGTAGGATACATTTCAGTGCCTTATACTCATCCTTCATAAATGTGTGGCCCTTCAGTCGCTTTAAGTAAACAAGGAAATATATAAATGGCCCTCTGGTAAAAAAAAAAAGAAAAAAAATAGTTGCCTTCTAATGAGTTTTGGGTATAACAAAATCCCATAAGTTCTTCTTGCTCCTGTTGTTTCTGACATCTTCTGTTATCCCTTGTGTTTATTTTGTCTTAAAAAATGGGGAGGCCACATTTTGGATTGAAACATCAGCTGAGTGTGCTGCATTGATCACATGCACACAGCATCAAAACATCTGCAGAAATAATTCACTCACACTTTGGCTTCCTCTGCAGCAACATGGAGCTCATATCTGTTGTGCACTATTAGACTGATGTATTTGTTAAAATATTAAAACAGATATATCAAAAGACCCTTTCAGGTCTTTTTTGCTTCTGTTTTATAGATTGTGACTAGCTAAGGTGGCTAAATAGATTAAATCTGCAAAGAAAAGTTTGTCTGTTTAATAAAATATACAGTGCTCTCTGTTTCTTATACAGTAAATACAAAAAAATGGCTGTTTTTAGACAGTCTTTTCTTTGTGATTACCTGCTGTAGAAGTGGTGTTTTTAATCATAATGCATCACATTATAAACATGAGTAAAAAAATACAAATCTGGCTGAACTGTGAGGGATTATTGAGGGGGGGGGGGGGGTTAAAATAAAAGTGCCAAATAGTGAAGGATCTGAAAGCAGATTAAAGTGTTCCCTGTTGCTTTATTGTGAAGGTCGGTGCGGTTCTCATGGTGTGATGCTGGTCAGGTTCCACCACATATCTCTACACCATCAAAATGAAGGCTTCACCTAAAGAAAGAGGGCAAAATAAGGATTTAATCTGTAACTTTTTTTTTTTTTTGCAACAGTTTGGTTTAATATCTGTCACCCCTGGTCTTTGTTTTGGACTCCTGATGGTTCTGGTTTGTTCTGCCAGGCCTTCACCGGGTCTCCCTCATTCATTCACTTAGGGGAAGTGTGATGTTTACATGTACAGAGTTGAATTGAGTGTTTTTTTTTTTTTTGTTTGTTTGTTTTCCTCTCGATCATCCCTTCAGCTGTTTTTATCCTCCATTCTGAAGAAAAATGGGACTGTATTGAAATCTGGTGTGAGTGTTTTGAACATTTAGGTCATCAGCAAAGAAAAACATTTAGTTCATCACCTGTGGAAAACATTTAGCTTATCACCAGTGGAAAACATTTTAGGTCATCACCAGAGAAAAACATTTAGCTCATCACCAGAGGAAAACATTTAGTTCATCAAGAGAAAAACATTTAGCTTGTCACTAGAGGAAAACAGTTTAGGTCATCACCAGAGAAAAACATTTAGCTCATCACCAGTGGAAAACATTTAGTTCATCAAGAGAAAAACATTTAGCTTTTCACTAGAGGAAAACATTTTAGGTCATCACCAGAGGAAAACATTTAATTCATCAAGAGAAAAACATTTAGCTCATCACCAGTGGAAAACATTTAGTTCATCAAGAGAAAAACATTTAGCTCATCACCAGTGGAAAACATTTAGTTCATCAAGAGGAAAAACATTTAGCTTTTCACTAGAGGAAAACATTTTAGGTCATCACCAGAGGAAAACATTTAGCTCATCACCAGAGGAAAATATTTAGTTCATCAAGAGGAAAAACATTTAGCTCATCACTAGTGGAAAACATTTTAGGTCATCACCAGAGAAAACCATTTAGCTCATCACCAGAGGAAAACATTTAGTTTGTCACCAGAGGAACAGGTTTTACCCCTTCCCAGAAGAACAAGTTCTGTTTTTAGCTTGTTACGTTCCCTCAGTGCCCAGTTGTCCTGTTTTTCTTTGTTTCTTTTTAACAAGGTCCACTGTCAACATCTTGTTGTTTGTATTTGAAAACCTAAACATGAAGCTGCATGTCCCTGAGGAATGTTTCAGTTGAAACCTCAGTGAAGAGTCTCCCAGATGAAATTGATGATCCCACATGAAAGCATCTGGGAGTAGGGAGGATTAGTTTGGGGACTCTGACCCTTGACCTCTGGGTTTACTCCTCAGCACTCAGAATCAGAGTGTGGCTAGGGGAGAGGACTTCTCAATGAATGATAAGCCATGACAGGTCCCGTGTGCCGGGTCATTAGACTATTAGTATATTTAGCACGACTGAAACTGCAGACAACAACACTTAACCTCAGGAAAAAATAAATAGAAAACAACTTTTGCAAAAAACAAACTGAAAGCCCATTTCCCTTTGATACCACATGAATGATATGAATTTTTTTATATTTATTGTGTTTTTTATTATATGTACCAGTGGATAATTTTTCCTGTACCTGTGCTAAAATCTTTTGATTCTTTAGGAAAGTGTTGATAATATTTGTGAAGCAACATAAAAACTAAGGGGGGAAACAAGCAGAAATGCAGGGTTATTATTTTTTTGTGGACTCTGAGAGTGATTACGTCTCGACAGTAAGAACATACCACTCTGGTCCATGAGTTTGAAAAAACGGGGGGGAAATTAAAAAAGCTTTCTTTACTGTGATGTAACCGTTCAGGCTGAAAAGTTTCTGCTTCTTTAAGTTTGTCATTTTTGTTTGGTTTCCTCCCCAGCTGTACGTCACAAAGCTAAATATACTAATAAAACATTGTGCTATCTATCAAACACATCTGTCTTCTTTACATTTGTGATGATTTTGTTGTTAATGGGACTGGACTTTTGGTTTTTCTTTCTACATTATTGCATATAAACTTTTTCTCAATGTCTGGTTTAGTCTATATACAAAAAAATTACACCTTTAAAAGAGAAGCATTCGCACAAGAGTTTTGGATGACCTGTCTCCAGCTAAAGCTGTCCCTGGAAATATAATTGATTTTAGCATTTTATGAAAGAGAGAAAAAAAAAGTTGACTGTTAGTAGCTGGGTAGAAAGTGCAAGTGAGTATGTTGTGCACAACAAAAACTATTACACATTTGTGTGGAGTGCTGCTGTTAATGTTACAGAGAAGAGCCGAGTGTGCTGCCTTTAAAACAGAAGAAGTGCTGCACGAGCTTGTCACCATGAGTGGGGAGCTCTCCTGTGATGTGTGACCTGATTTATTTAGTTTGAACAGGGCTGATCCTAGCCATGATAAACGTTTGGTTCATGGTAGGAAATGTTTCTTGTCAACTGTGTCTGGGCACCCCAGATGGCAGCTCCACTCCACACAGAAGGTTGTGGTAGCTCGGTGGTCTGTGGTTGCGTTAGGAATGGAAGAATATTAACTTTACCCAATGAACAGGTGACATTTTTAATAACCACCACCAGTGAATTTAGGGGGGATTTTTTTTTTACTTTTTTCTGATTTAGTGATAGGCCTACTCATAACAACAACAAAAAAATGACATGGCATCATGCAGCCTTCATAACACAAAATTACACTGTGCCAAGCAATAGTGATAATAAAAAATAAAAACACTTTAGTCCGTTTTGTCAGCCTGCATACAGGTTTACAGGTTCCTTGGTGCCGCCACAATTTCTAACACTTCATGCCTAAATAAAGGTTGAATGAATAAATATTCCCCTTTCCTTCACAATCCACTTGGAATAACATCCATCTCCTTCTCCCATTGTTTTAATTTCCACTATTCCAATTCCCCGTAAGTGATTTTACCAATTTTACTTTACAGAAAACTTGTTACTTATGTTCATTCTCCTTAACACCATCTTTCTCCTTCAGTTCTCTATAACACCATTAGCTGGACTTTTCAAATCTTATGCAAAGTCTTGTTGTGTATGGCAGCAATACTGTTCAAACATGAACAGAGCCACGTGCAATACAGACGTGCTAGCTACATGCATAGACATTCGTTTCTCTCTTGCAACCTACCCCCCCATAAGCTAGCGTGCAACACAGTGTCCTCCTCCTCCCTCTGCCCCGTTGACAACCCCCCCCCCCCAACCACCCCAAAGAGATGAGCACCTGATAAGCCAAGTGACAGAGGATGAATGCTGTTTCATAAAGGAAAATTATGCCATCCACCATACCTCTGACTGCCCATCCCCTGAAAATGATAAACTCTTTGGATCTAGATTCTTCTTTCGGCTTTACCTTCTTCAGGGGTGTCCACAGCGAGTATCATCCTCCATCTGACTCTGTCCTCACTCAAACTACAGTACCTTCATGTCTTCTCTAACTGCATCCTTATATCTCCTCTTTGTCTTTTTCCTGGCAGCTGCATCTCTACCATACTTATACCAGTATACCCGCTGTACCTCCTCTGGACGTGTCCAAACCATCCCAGTCTGGCCTTTCTAGCTTTTATCTCCCAGTTGTTCAGCCTGTGATGTACCTCTGATGATCTCATTCCTGATCGTAGCCATCCATGTCATTCCTAATAACCTCAACATCTTCATTTCTGGCACTTCCACTTCTTTCTCCTGTCTTTTTGTCCATGTCTCATAGCTGGTCTCACGACTGTCTTGTAAATTTTTCCTTTGACCTTTGCTGACACCTTTTAGTTACAAATCACTCCTGAATTTTTTTCTCCATCCACTCTTGCCCGAACTCTCTTTTTCACCTCTTTATCACGTTCCCCATGGGCGGCTGTGGCTAAGGGGTTAGAGCAGTCGTCCTCCAATGCAAGAGTTGGGGGTTCGACTCCACCAGCCATCACAGGCCCAAATGTCCCTGGGCAAGACACTGAACTCCTCATTGCCTCTGATATGTCCCATCGGTGTATGAATGTGATCTAAAAGCACTGATTATTTGTCTCTTTAGAATGATTTGTTCAATAAGCTTTGTATAGACCTAGTAGAGTGCTGTATGAATGGGTAAATGAGGGCACAGACTGTAGTGTAAAGCACTTTGAGTATCTTGATTAGATACTAAGGTGCTATATAAGTGCATACCTCCACCTCTCCAAATTCTCTTCCACCTGTTCCCTTTTCTTACCACAGATCACAATTTCACTTCTTTCCCACATTCCCCATTTTCCTGGATAGTGGACTCCAAGTACTTGAAGTCCTGCACCTTTGTGACCTCTGATCCTTGTAGCCTCACTGTTCCACCAACCTCCCTCTCATTCACACACATGTACCCTGTCTTACTATGGCAGACTTTCATTCCTTTTCTTTCAAGTGCATACCTCCACTTCTCCAAGTTCTCTTACACATCTTCCCTGTTCTCACCACAGATCACAATGTCATCTGCAAACACCAAAGTTCATGGGGATTCCTGCCTGACCTCATCTGTTAAGTCGGTCCATCACCAGAGCAAATGAGAAGGGGCTCAGAGCTGATCCTTGATGCACTACCATCTCCATCTTGAATCTATCTGTCACTCTTGCAGAACATCTCACCATTGTCATGCTGTCCTCATACATGTCCTGTACCAGTCTAACTCTGCCTCTCCAGATTTCCTCATACAACACCACACCTCCTCCCTTGGCTCTCTTTACCTTTAAAAACCTTTACAATGTTCCAGTTAGCATTTACAAATTATTAATTTTAGCTTTTTCAGGAAATGTGCAAATGGCATCAAACAAAATTACTTGTGTTATTGAATACCCCAAAGTTTTTAAAGTTAGTGTATAATGCAAACGAAAAAGCCCAGAATACATTTCTCAATCAGTTCCAGACATTGCCGGAGAGAAATCAACACTTATCACTGACAGTAGATGATTCACTAGAAGTCATATGTATAGAAATAATATCTTGTGTGGATTTACTGAGGGAATGCTTAACGGCTATTAACAGAGGTGCTCACTCTGATGATCATGAAGTAACCTTTTTTAGGCCAAGGTAGAATGTATTTTTATAAGGATATGACATGCATTTAATTCTTATCACCACCAAATATGAAAGTTTCTAGAAATAAGACATGATATTGTTGAGCATACATAGACAAGAATTAGACTCCATGGAGTGTGGGATGGAGCCTTGGGTTTCAGTTGGGCTTAACCAGAGCATGCTCCCTGAGCGTATGAGTGACGAGTGAGATTAAACTATCTGTAGTGACACACAAGGAAGGTAAAAAGGGTTTGCGTAAGTGTAGGATTTTTTTTTAATTCTGTTGCTGTTCTGACTGATCCACATTTTGAAGCTTTTTAATAAACCCCCATCTTTGTCATTTAGAGCCTCAGTGTCATCTATTTTTACTTAATGATAATATTAAATAATGATAAAGTTGAGCCACAATAATTGTTGAAATGAAATGAATCAGAAAAACTTTGAGTAAAACATTTAACTAATGAAGTTTAAAAACATTAACTGGTTTTCACAGTTGATTCAAATGATTATTTCAACATTAAAAATGACA
>JARVGQ010000116.1:15107832-15119477 GCA_031762355.1 Hypsolebias martinsi | reverse complement strand
TTCGACTTACATCAAATTCGAGTTAAGAACGGTTTGTAGGTACGGAACCCGTTCGTAAGTTGAGGACTACCTGTATCTCCTTTCACAGGTCACGTCATGAGTGCAGTTACAGTGTGCACTCTCAGGCCTTCATTACCTGCAGCTTTCCTTTAGTATGGATTGAACTTGGAAAAAAGGCCTTTTCTTACTTGGCTCCTGTAACATGGAACACCTTGCAAGATCAGCAGATGTCCACTTTGACTTCTGTTGGAGAAAAATATTCTCTCTTAACTTAGGAGAGGATTTTTAACCATAATTTTACTTGCAAGGACTCATTCAAGACAGATTACATAGACAGAAACACAATGCATGGAACATGTCACCGAATGAGTGTCAAATAGTTTGCTGCAGACTTTTATGCAGCAGCAGAATCCAGCAGGCGTTCCCTCATAGCCAGCTGCAGTCAGACGCATAGACATGATCTACTGTATGGCCATTGGCGAGTCAGCCTCCAGATAAGAGAATGTTTTGGGCATGTTCTCATGGCGCCAACACCAGTGAGGCACTGCAAGTTGGCGAGCTGGCCTTCAGGCCGAGACAAGAGAATGTTTTGTGCACACATTACAGAAAGATGTTCTCAGCCATCTCAGCCATAATATAATGAAAAGATAAAAAATTCTCAATTCCTTTAAGGGATTTTAAACATTTTATAAGGTTATTGGGAAAATCTAAGCAAAGTTTTTAGTATTTTACCTTGTTTTATATGGCACTTTGATTAGATTGTTTTTATAACACTATTTTTATTTTCATTGCTTTTCATTGTTATACTGTATATTGTAGTCTGTATATGGTCTCTGTCTAAAACAGGTCTCGCTTGAAAATGAGTCCTCGTGACTCAAGGAGACTACCTCTCCCATTGTATACAGGTAAAATAAAAATTAATTTGCCTAATGGTAATGATTTCCTGCAACAATACATTTTGCCCCTAAACAAATCTCTAGACATGCTTCTTGCTCTAAAAGTCTTCTTCTACTCTAAGAATGGTGTAACTGTGTCCCTGAGTGATTGCCATATTGTGAGTGTAACTTTACTTGTCGTCCCGTGATGATTCAAGCAGCGTGTGTCCATTCTTTCTCCATTCAACCTTGTAATCATGCAGTCGAGGATCCCTGTAGAAGAGACAATGCAGAAAAGCAGTACTTCCTCTGAGGACGCGTTCATCCTGGGGGCCCAAAAATATCACTGTTCGATCTGACAGAAAGAAAAAAAAAACAGGACAGCAATATTTTATATAGTTCTACTGTTTGGCACCAAATCATGTGCAAGACTTACTGAAGACTTCCAAGTTTGCAGTGATGAAGATGTCCGTGTTTTTGACAGAGCACGTGTACACTCCGCTGTCTTCGTGAGTAACGTTCACCAGCTCCATTGTCCCATTAGTTAACAAAGAAACTCGAGGATCTAATATCAAAGAAATCATATCCTCACTCACCCTGCACACACACACAAACACACACACACACACACACACACACACGCACACACACACACACGCACATACAGTAAACATATCAATCATAAATGATAATCAGATGTGCAGCTGCAACTTCAAAAGTAAAGTTAAACTTAAAGTTTTATTCCAGCATTAGGTATATCAATGGTAACTGCAGAACATTCCATATAAGATGTTTTCACTCATTTAGTGGGAACAGAAAAATATATTTTAAGATCATTGTTAGAATGTAAAACCTTGTCTTTTATTTGTAAAAGAACAATGTGAAACCTTTATAATTCTAGTCCTATTTATTTACAGTATCTAACTGAGAGCACCTAGCCTACTTGATCTAAAGTGGATATAAAAAGTCTACACCCCCATAATAAAAATGCAAGATTTTTAATGTAAAAATTAAACCATGATGAATCATATTAAATAATTTCCCCTCTTTTGTGTGTGACATGTCTTGCACAATTTCACTGGGGAAAATCTGCAGTGGAGAAATATTAAAAATAAAAAGGCATTTAGTGTCTCGTTTAACTGTACTTCCTCCTAAAATAATACTTTAATAAGGCAAATTCTGACTTTATTCCAGATCAAACGAACCATTCCGTCCCTATATAAGCAGTGCAAGAGTTTGGTTTATATTACTGGCAGTAAGTCAGACCCCCTTCAGGGTGAGTTGGACTCCGCCAGGGCTGCCCATTGTCACCAATTCTGTTCATACCATTTATGAACAGAATTTCCCGGTGCAGCCAGGGGAAGGGGTGGGGGGCAGGGGGGTGAGTCTGGTTCAATGGCTTCGGGATTTGGTCTCTGCTCATTGTGGATGATGTGGTTCTGTTGGCCTCATCATACTGTGATCTTCAGCTCTCACTGGAGTGATTTGCAGTTTGTGTGAAGCAGCTGGAATGAGGATAAGCACCTCCAAATCTGAGGACATAGTCCTCAGTAAGAAAAGGGTGGCCTGCTCCCTCTAGGACAATCTCCAGATTGTTATTGAGCTGCTGCCTCTAGCATAAAGGGAGCTATAGATAGATGGATCTGTGCAGCTTCTGCAGTATTGAGGACCCTGCCAAGCATCAGCTACTGGTCAACAAAACCATAGCTCAAAACTGTAAGACCAGACAGACTAGCCTGTGCACTGCCTGGCTTGACTACAGGAAAGCTTATGACTCAATGCCACACCACACACATGAATACTGGAGAATGATACAACATCAAAATGACACTAAGAGCCTTTATGAAGAACTCAATGGAAATGTGGAAGACAACTCTTGAGGCAAATTCAAAACCAATTGCACAAGTCAGCATCAAATGTGACATATACCTCAGTGATGTGGCAAGGTGTCCCCACTCCTGTTCTTCATAGGCCCCAACCATCTCAGTCAGATCATTGCAAAGAATGGCTATGGATATCAGTACCAAAGTGGAACAATCATCAGTCACCTCCTCTACATGGATGACATTAAGCTGAATGCAGAAATGAGTGAGACATAGACTCACTGATCCACCTCACCAGAATATACAGCAAGGATGTTGTATTGTCATTCAGACTGAATAAATGCAGTGGAATGGTTTTCAAGGGAGGCAAGGTGATCACAACTGAAGGGGTTGAACTACCTGAATGCAACATTGCTGGTGTCTAGGACAGCTACAAATACCTTGGAATCCCACTAGCAAGTGGCAATCATGATGAGGCCATGAAAAAGTCAGCCACAACCAAGTACCTACAGAGTAGGGCATATTCTAAAGAGCGAGCTGAATTGCAAGAACAAAGGCCAAATCATCATGTAAACCATGCAGTGCCAGTCATCAGATATCCAGCTGGTATAATAGCCTGGCCAAAGGAAGAGAGACAAGCCACTGACATCAAGACTCTAAAGCTCCTCACAATGCGTCATAGATTTTAGTCCAAGTCCAGCACCCTGAGACTATACACTAAGAGAAAGGAGGGAAGTGGAGGACTACTGAGCATCTGAGCATCCGAGCGATTCTGGAGTGTATCAGGAGGAAAGCCCCAATGAAATCCAAGCTAAAACATGTTTCATTTTAGAAGTCAAGGTATTAAGCTTTGTTCAAGTTGACACCATGGATAATTTATTTATATTTTTAAAGGAGGAAATTATCCTTCTCACCATGTAATATTTGGTCGGGGTGAGCCAAAAGACTCACAGTGCATCTGGATGTCTCCGCCTTCAAAGACCTTGTACACAACCCCATCAGAGGACAAAATCTCTGGAGCAAGTTCTGAGACAAAAGATTCAAGAAGTAACTAACTAAATGAAACATTTTATTAGAATAACTAATGACTAATAAAAATGTGTACATACCAACAACAAACAGTTGGACATTGAGCAGAATGGCACCATGCTTGTTGGTGGCTTCACACTGATACACAGCTGTGTCAGCAAGTTCTACATCCCTTAGTATCAATGCACTGTTTGTTATGGTGCGTCGAGGGTCATCATCCACATCTACACACATTTTTAGAAAACATTAAAATCAATTGAAGCAAACGAATGAGTGAGTAAAACAATTGGAAAAGACAAGAATAATAGATGGAAGCAGCTGTTCCAAGAGCTGAGCCTCCACCCACTGCTGACGCCTGGCTTATGTGTTTCATCTGGGGCTTCTTCTTGTAACTTTATAGTACAGTAGTCCCTCGTTACTTTGCGGTTCGGCTTTCGTGGACTCGCTCTTTCATGGTTTTTCAAAGTAAAATCGGACATGACACACAATTGGCTGATTGATGAATGAGCCACACAAGCAGCACAGATTGTTTATTTAAAATAATGTATTTTTTTTATGATCTAGCACCTGCTGCACCTGTGTGCAGCTCACAGGTGCAGGGAGAAGCTCCGTCTTGCATTTCTCCTCTGTGTTGTAGCGGCTTCATGAAGGGTTAAGCCATTGCTGTCCAGCTGCACCATTCAACTTTTATCTTCCAACTTAAAATTCAAAGTATGTCACATTGTAAAAAAAAAATTGTCATAATCACAAAATATAAAAGTATTAAGTTATTTTTTAAATTATTTTAGAACTTCTATGTTCAGTTGTTACAGTGAAATTGATCGAGAAGTCCATTTCTGCTCTGTGCTTCAGAGCTTTGTGAAGGTTTAACCCTTTGCTGTCCTGCTGCACTTCTCTCTTCTGATCCCTACTTCGCAATTTTTCACTTATTGCGGTGGGGCCTAGAACCTAACACCCGCGATAAACGAGGGACTACTGTATTTATTTAAGGTGACAACTTTTCCAACATTTACAGTGATTTTTTTTATATAGAATTTTTTTAGAGTTTACATTAATTGTTCTATGTTGTATCACCTTTCATCATCTTTATTTAACCAGATAAAAACCCACTGAGAACCAAGATCTTTTTTCCAAGGGTGGCCTGGCCAAGAGATCAGCAGCACCCATCACAAAACAATAATTAACAATAAAGGCTAAAACAATGTTATACCTACATGAAAAGGTTTGAACAGGCACATGAACAGGCATAGCATAAGCACAAGCAACAGTCAAAACACAAGCGATGATTAGATTACAGACAGTGGGTAAGACATGGTTCTAAACAAAGGCATTGTTCAAAGGTCTTACTAACACTATCTTTCAGGACTGAGCTAAATGCCATCAAATACATGAGCCATGACAGTTATAGTTCAGTCTAAAGGGTGTTCTACAGTGAGGGGGCAGCAAAGCTGAATGTTCTATTTCCTTATTCAGTTATGATACAAATAATTGACAAAAAGACAACATTGTTAGAGTGAAGGCATAGTGGCTGTTAGTTCTTTAAAGGTACCTAATAAGATGGGACTAAGTCCAGTAGGACCTTGTAGATTGAAGATCCAATATGTATGCTTGTGCGCATTAAGGGAAGACCAGCTCAAGAACAGCTCACAGTGATGAACTTCAGGCACTGTGGTAAACAATGTCTCAGGACTGGAGACAAACCTCAAAATACCTTGGTAAACAGTAACTGGGGACATTTGGATGGACACTCATGTACTGTGTATACTTTATGTAATGTAAGTACATACAGGTATTAGGGGTTGAATGACTACATACTGTATTTTTTTAAGTCGACTTCAACGCGATAAAAATCAAGTCGATGTCGACTAGTCGATGTGACGTTGTAGGAACACAAGCTATCACATTCACAAAAAAAATTTATTTGTTATTTACAAAAAGAAAAAGATTGGGAGTGTATATTTATGCTCCTACCATTTATCATACTGCAAATAAGTCACAGGAAAACCAAAACTATTATTAAGCTGCAAAAGTTGTTTTATTTTATTTAATCCACTAAATAAAATCAACCACTGTGGCAGTGGTGCACTGTGGTGAATTCTCCACCGGCAGTGGTGTGTAGTGGTGGACTCTCCACTGGCCGTAGTATGTGGTGGTGGATTCTCCACTGGCGTTGATGCATGGTGCACATTGGTGGTGGTGCGAAGTGGTAGATTCTCCACCGGCGGTGGTGCACCCCCTGTTATTCTTTTATTTTGTGGATTCAATTTTATTTAGTGGATAAGTTCAATAAAAATAAAAACGGTGGCACATCACCGCCAGTGGTGCGAGGTGGTGGATTCTCCACCAGCGGTGGTGCGCCTCCTTGTTTTATTTTTTAATTTTTGAAAATTTTGTGGATTAAATAAAACAAAATAAAAACAATGGGAGGGTGATCAGCGCCAGGCGGTGGCGTGACATGCGACACAATCATGTTACTGAGACTAGTCAATGTGAAATTTAAAAAAACTTGCGAGATGTCCTAGAATCAACTAGTTGAGTAGTTGACTAGTCGAGCCAACCCCTACAGGTAGCAGATAATGAGGTTTTTCTCAACTATGAAGACAGTTAATAAAAACACTGTAAAAACATTAAAACAATTACTGTAAAATGTTTCCACGTCAGCAAAAATGTACTTATATACTGTTTTTCTAGCTTATCAAGATACTCAAAGTGCTTTACAACACAATCTGTGCCTCATTTACCCATTCATACAGCACTTTACTAGATCTCTACAAAGTTAATTGAACAAATCATTCTAAAGAGACTAATCAGTGCTTTAGATCACATTCATACACCAATTGAACACACACTGGAGGCAATGAGGGGTTCAGTGTCTTGCCAGGGACACTTCAGCATGTGGTGACACCCCCCCTCCAACTCTTGCATTGGAGGACGACTGCTCACCACTCAGCCACCCTAATGCCCAGCAGGATGTAAGATATAGACAGCCAAAACATGCATGGAATTACATTTATTATGTTTCCAAACAGTTTAAGAAAACAAAGCACTATCTGTCATAAGGTGCTGGTAAACCCAGTGGTGCAGGCAGACAGTCGTGGACTCAGGAGAATGATTAAATAAATAATTTATTTACAAAAGCAAAAGGCTGAACAGGGCAGCAAAACTTACATGATTCATCAGGGAATTCACAGAGAGCGGAACAGAACATCACTAGTGGACAGATAACGATGCCCAGACGAGGGTTAAGACAAACACACCGGCTTAAATACAGATACAAATGAGGACTAACACACAACACCTGTGAGCTTCACAGGTGTGGGAAATAGAAGAGGAAGAAAAAAAGAGACACAAGGGAGCAGGACAGAGACACAGCACAAGATGGAGCCAGACACTAGGAAAACATAAACCCTTTAAAGACAGATTTTGAGGATCAGGAGGATGCAAGACATAAAACACAACACAAGATGGGCCAGACACCAGGGAACACAAACCACATACCCTG
Organism: Hypsolebias martinsi; assembly: GCA_031762355.1. Classification (NCBI taxonomy): domain Eukaryota; kingdom Metazoa; phylum Chordata; class Actinopteri; order Cyprinodontiformes; family Rivulidae; genus Hypsolebias; species Hypsolebias martinsi. Next base: position 15,112,248 of record JARVGQ010000116.1, on the reverse strand, counting down.
CACTATCTCATGCAGAAGACTTTGAATACTTTCATACCTGCTAGTGTTTGTCCATTGATGTTCCATGTGATGATGGGCTCTGGACTTCCCTTAGCCATGCAGTCTAGTCGTACAGTTTCTCCTGGTGTGTACATTAGATCTTGGGGTTCCTTAAACCAGTAGGGAGCCGCTAGAAAAAACAAAAACAATCAAAGAGATCAAAACAAAATGAAAAAAAAAAAAAAGTGTTTGTATTATAAATAAAACTAGGGGGGGGGCATAAAAAGTCTAGTCATAAGCTAATATATTTGTAAGTGATGACAAATATATAGGAAACAGAATATGTCATAGTTCCAATGTGTTTCCAGGCCATCTGAGAGCTATAATCTCTCTGGCATGTCTTGGATCTTTCCAGTCCAGTCTCGTTCCAGTTAGACATGGCCAGAACACTCATTAAGGGAGGTCCAGGGGGCATCCTTACCAGGTGCTCCAACTACCTCAATTGGCTCCTCTTGACATGAAGGAACATCAACTCTACTCCAAGTCTCTCCTGGAAAACTAAACCTTTCACCCAATCGTTAAGAGAAATTCCAGCTACCTTTATCGAAAACTCATTTTGACCGCCTTCATCTGCAATCTCATTCTTTCATTTACTACCCAACGTTGGTAATGACAGGTGAGAGTAGAAATGTAGCCTGAGCAGTAAACAATGCTTTTCACCACAATGGACTGCCGCGGAGCACGTAATATTGCAAAAACTGCATCGATCCATCTGTTGATCTTGTTCCCCTATTTCTCCCAACAATGCCTCAGACTAACTGAACTCCTCCGCTTGAGGCAGCAACTCCTTCTCAACTGAAAGAGGGAAGTCCACTCTTATGACTGAGGACCACAATCTTAAATTCTGATAGTGCTGAGCCTCATCCCAGATGCTCACAATCACCTGCAAACCGCCTCAGAGAGAGCCAGAGATCATGTCACAATAATCAGTGACAGTTAGCCCTGGCTGTACCTGAGTACTAACTGAAGGGATCTGACTCACTAGCAGGACCAAAATAACATCCTAATTCAAAATAATTTGTCTTACATTTGATCCATTTCAGTGATGAGGACTTAAGACAAAACTAAAATGGACCTGTATTGACTGTGTAGCTAATCTAGCCACAGTTCATGTGACTTACATCTAAAGTTAAGAGTCGTGGAGGGGACTACATCCTACAGCAGAGCTGCCCATTATGTTGATCTTGGACTGATCTCTAATTGATCATTATCAGTCAGACTGACAGATTTATTATTATTATATTTAGCTTAATTTCATATGTTTATATGTGCAATCCCCCTGGCTAACACGGTTGTGTTCTTTTATTTTGTTGTATTGTTTTTTTGTTATAAATAATGTTTGAAAATAGAATCAGTCAGACAAAACTGTCTTCTACAGGTTGCTGTTGAATCGTCAATGATGAAGGTCCTCCCTCAGAAATATTTTCACATGAATTTTATTGAAATGCTAGGAATTAACATCAACCACACTGCTAAACCACTACTGAAAGCCTCTAATAATTAAAACACTTGCCATAGGGAATCATTTTTATCGCGTCATTCAGAATCACAACAAGCAACATTTTTTACACATAAGCGCAAACAGAAACACAAACTACCTAAACAGGGAATTTGTATAAAACTTAAATGCAGAATAGGTAAAACATTGCACTGCATAAATAGGTTTTGAACTACAAATAAATCTAGTGCAACAGTTCCCAAAGAAGCAATTTTCACACAACAGTATGTGACACCTGGTGTGGTCAGCAACCCACCTTGAACGGAAACAGTGAAGGAGTGCGTCACGTTCCCATGGCTGTTGACAGCTCTACATCTGTACTCTCCATCATCGTCTTCGGTGATGTGATCAAAATAGAGCCAGCGATTATGATTCTTCAGCTCAGCGCTCAAATGACTGAGATGACCGTTAATTTTCTGCCATTCCACCTTGGGAGTAGGCCTATAGAAACACAAAGAAAGACACTCAGAGAACGAAGAACGTAGAATGGTAAATGGACTATTCATATATAGTACCTTTCTATCTTTATGAGATACTCAAAGTGCTTTACAATACAATCTGTGCCCTTATTTACACATTCATACAGCACTCTACTATAGCTGTACACTAATCAGTGCTTTAGATCACATTCATAAACCAATGGGACACATATTGGAGGCAATGAGGGGTTCAGTGTCTTGCCCAGGGACACTTCAGCATGTGACTGCTGGTGGAATCAAACCCCCAACTCTCCCATTGGAGGACGACTGCTTCAACCACTCATTCACAGCATAGAATATTATGCTTTGATAATATCTGATAGTTTAATGCTACCATTGATAAATGTTTTAAAGACTGGACTCTTAAGGGAGAGAGAATATTAGCAAACAAAACAAGCAGTACACCGGTGTTCTACGTCTCTGACGATGTTCGAACATTCTGAATAGTGAATGTTTTGTAGTTTTTGGAGATGAATGTTTTTCTGGACTGGAATTGAACTTGTAATGTTGTTGGTGAAAGATATTCAAGTGGGTAGGAGTTACACTGTGGAGAAGAACAGAGAGTTTTTTTTTTTCCCCCTTGTCGAGGCAGCACAGAGTGACGGATCCTGGTGGGAGGGAGCGATTTTATCCACAGTCAGTTGCAACGGTGGAGCCAGGGAGTGTTGCCGGTTCTTTCTGTTTTTGTAACTTCTCATCTTTGGCATCATCTCTTCATCAATTACTTTTAGATCTTTGATTATCTGACAACAAGCTCGCCTATTTCAGCTACAGTGAGCAGAGCCCTGGGCCTCCCCCTCTCCTGGCCGAAATACCCGTGGGCCTGATCCACGCTGCTCACCTGCCTGCCCCGAGACAACACCTCAGGTGCTGGGGAAAACAAGCTGGGTGGGTGGTGAAGCTGAAAGCCTGCCCTGCACTTTCTGCTACGACCTCTCCAGCATAATCATAATCTGGTCCATCGCCCATCCTGATGCTTCGTGGCTCAGGAGTTTTAAAATCTTATCCAGTCTTTTAACTTTGTGCAATGTGTTGTGGGTCTCACTCATCAGCAGGGTCATACACTTGATTTAGTTTCATCATATGGTTTATATGTTTTTAATTTAAAAATTGAGATTGTTGGTTTTTTTTTTAATCACAAACCTTTTTTTATTTGACACCACTCTTTGTGAGTTTAAATCTCCTGCTCCAGCCAGGCCTTGTTGGATATACGTATGGCTCTTCCACTGCTGCTTTCTTCTCTTCTGATTTTACCACTAGCGTTGTCACTGACTCTGGATGCTCTGTTCACATGAGCTGCTCTCTCAGCATCAGGAGTCTTGTGTGAAGACCCTGGATCTAGTAGCCCTATTAAAAATCAGGTACCCCAAGCTCACCCCACAGCCTTGGCTAAATGAGACCATGCACCCAAGCAGCCAGATGTCAGTGTAGGAAAGCTGTGTGCAGATGGAAGAATACAGTATATATGTACAGTATAGTGGCAACTATCTTTGAATTTGACTCTGCAGCCCAATTTTTATAGTGACCTTTCTTACACATACAGTAGATGCAACTGTACACCAAAATGGAAGTCAGTCCCTTATTTATTCTTCATGTTATGCTCACAACACGCACAAATGTATGGAGGGTATTTTTAATTCCCTCACTTCACTCCACGATGGCAGTAAAAAACCAAGAGACTGGTCAAAGGAGAATGAGCTCAAGCAAAACAAAAACAAATGCATCAGGGATCTAGTGAAATCAGCATGCAGCACATACATTGTACATAAATGTACAAAGATACTTACAGGCCTTTTGGGATACATTCAAGAGTTAGACTTTGTCCTCTTAAGGTCTGCACCAAAGTGTGGGAACCAGTGGGACGGAGGAGGCGTGGTCTTCTGCCATGAATGACATCATTACCTGGGAGAAAAAGCGAAAGAGTGACCAAAGAAACATTAAACAATAAACTTATTTGTCTTCTTTCTGCTCTTTCTATTTCAGGGTTTGTCAGAGCGAGTCGTCCTCATCCATCTCACTCTGTCACCTGTGTCCTCTGTCCTCACTCCAACTACCTCTGTATCCTCTAACTTTATCTCACAGTGCTTCAACCTGTGCTGTACCTTTGATGATCACACTCCTAATCTTATCCATCCTTGTCACTTTCGAGGAGAACCTCAACATCTTCAGCTCTGACACTTGTAGTTCAGTCTCCTGTTCAGACAGGAGAGATTGTAAGCTGCACAAACCAAAGAAGAAACTACTAGGCCCAAGTAGGTACCCAGTGAAAGTAAAAGGCTGTTCTCAAGCAGTAATGGCAGCTAAAGGATGCAGTACAACACAGAATACAGGTAACCCCCGGTTTACGGCCGAGTTCCGTTACACCGGCAAGGCCGGATACCGATTCGGCCGGTTACCGGA
>JARVGQ010000116.1:15037634-15049646 GCA_031762355.1 Hypsolebias martinsi | reverse complement strand
GATCAGGGATGAAGAAGGGGAATTTAATACATTGGTGTCGCATACAAAACAGTCCGGCGCCGGGAAGTTTATTGTGCAGCACCGCGCTTGCGTACGCGGTCGTAAAATTTGAGCTTTGCGCGTACATGCCCTGCGGGGCTACGCAGCTGCCTCTGCGTGCGGACGGCGTAGAGCGGCGTACGGCCTTACGCAGAGCTACACTGGGGGCTTGAGAGGTGGATTCAGAAGCCTCCGGATTCAAAGACGGGGGCCAGTGGTGTTGTGTAAATGAACAGCAGAACCGCAGAGAGAAAGGTGCGGCTTCACTCAAAATATGTGCCGTGTAAACGGCCCCTAAATGTGGAAAAAATGAAGTGATGTGAGTACTTTGCGGATGCCCTGCAGATGTAGCCACACACAAAAAAAAAACTATGTCAGTTCCTCAGTTATTTTTTAATTTATCATGCTCACAACATGAGTGGATGGCTGGACGGATAGCACTTCCAATTCCTTACCCACGCCGCAATGGAGGACAATAAAGGAAAAGTACGGTAACTAAAAACAATCTCATTACTCAGGAATTTAGGAAAGAGAAATCATTCTGGGTATTGTTACTGATCTAAAACATGAGGGTTTATCCTGGGAAAATGCTAGAAAGCAAAAACAAAACAAAAACAAAAATCACATTTTATATATTGTATGCAAACATCTGGTTTCTATAAATAAAATTATCCCACCTGTGGCTACTAAGACTGGCCATATCACGGACTGTTTGGGCCGTCTCTGATGCGAAATCCAAAGCGCCAGCAACAGGTTTGGTTACAGTACCCACCAGACCTTTGCCTAAACCTGAGAAGAAGCCGCTGACTCCACCTTCTGTTTTCACACCCTCCACTGTGGAGGTGATGATGCTCGTCATTCCCCCAATGATACCTAGAAGAAAGTTTTAGTTATGTATGGACACAGTTCAAATTCATTGTGTGACAAATCCAAAAAGCTCTGGCACAGAAAATCTTGGCTGTACCATGAGCTAGTCCATGAATTCCTGCCACCAGGTGTTCTCCACTGGTGGCTCCATGGTATCGGATGCATTCCCGCTCGCTCTGGTGCCGGTTGTCCATAGTCTTTCCCAGCCCATCTGATAAAGTGCCTGCAAACTGACACAAAGAACCCAGAAATATTGCCTTAAAAATCTACTGATCTACAAAGCTACATGCCTGGCACTCTTCACTTTGAATAAAAATTCTGGAGGTAGACACACATTAACCATCCAAATGGTACACTAATGTCCCCCATCAATGATGCATTTGTTTTGGAGATGAGTGTTTTTCTGGACTGGAATTGAACAAGGAATGCAAGTAAAGCTTAAAGTTTTTGGTGCAAGATATTCTAATGGTAGGAGTTACACTATAAATATATATATGGCAGAAGTCATCTTGGATTTAAAGTTGGTAACCCAATTTTTGATAGTGCCCTTTCTAATGCCTAGATACAGATCTACACAAAAATGGAAGTTGATATGTTGATTATTTTTCATGTTAACCAGCTCACAAGGTTTACATACATGCATATATACTGTAGCAGCAGTCATGTTGGATTTTACCATGGCAACCTGATTTTTGATAGTGACCTTTCTTACATCTAAATGTAGCCACACACTAAAATGTAAATTGTTACCTCACTTATTTTTAAGTTATTTCCAATTATTCCTCTTTGCTCTGCATCAGGGAACAACTAAAAGTACTCAGCATATATCACAACAAGCAGTAAATTCAGCTATGCAACAGGTGCATACCTTGGCAGCCGAGTTGGATACACCATGAGTTACATTACGAATGAGACCGCCCACACTGCCATACTTGATGAGCTCAGACACTCCCTCAGTGACATCGTTCAAGAGGCCGATGGGGTTACCCAGGAAGTCAACAGAGCCCAGGATCTGCGCTGCTTGGCTCATCAGCTCCTAAAAATGGAAAACACTGCACTGTAAAGCTCTTACAAGAAGCAATGGTAAAGGAAGAAGAAAAAAAAAAAGAGTATACCTGTATACACATGGACTATAACTCTGGTACAGGACTATTAAATTCATGTAAGTCTTCAGTAATGCAATATAAACTGAGATGTGGCCATGGTATTATAGAAAAGGTGACCACTCCTGATAATAGTGTTGTTGATAAAATGATTAGTTTGGAATATTCTGTTCATGACTTTAACCTACTCGCCCAAAACAAGCAATGTATGGGAGAGGTGCATCCATGGGCCATGCGACGTTAAAAAGAGCTCTTGTGTAAAGAAAAATCACATGCAACAAACAGGAATATATATTGTTGGATATAAAGATGGCAATTCCAGAATTGTTAGAATGTCGTGTAAAATGTAAATAAAAACAGACAGCCAAGATGTGCAAATCTCAAAGCCATGTTTTATTCAGAATGGAACTTAGCAAACATCAAATGTCATTTCTATCATTGACTTCTGGTCTCGTCCTTGAAGCTCAGAGATTTCTATAAATTCTTTAAATATTTTGACTATGATAGCCCTAAGTTACCCCAATGGGATATTAAAAACATTTTCATTTTTCTTTGAGGAAATTGTTTTTTGCAGACTGATGAACCTCTGCCCATCTTTACTTCATCTCTCCAAGTCTTTTTATACCCAGTCCTCTTACTGACCTGTTGTCAAATAATTCAAGCTGTTTCTTATTTGTATCACTTATTTTTTCAGCCTTTTGTTGTTCCTGTTTTGTCTTTTCTGAGGCATGTTATCATAAAATTCAAAATTACCTCAAACCCAAACTGGTACAGTATCTTTGTTTCAACATATTATATAGTTACTATGTTTCACTAAAGGGTGTACAGTATGAGATTTGCAAATAATTGCATTTTATTTTTATTTTACACACTGTCCTAACTTTTTTTTAAAAATTCAGTCAGGTCCTCTGGACTGTTTCTTTTTTTGCTGAGACGTTTCGTCCTTCATCCAACGGACTTAGTCCGAGGAGCCACAAACAAACTGAGTTCCAAAAGCAGCAACACCTCAGAGGCAGCCACGTCAAAGTTCAAAACACCAAAGTTCATGCTCAATAATACGGGTATAAAATCCAACAATGTTCAGTCAGGTCATCTGGACGGTTTCTTTTGAGTTTGGAGTTGACGGGGGAGAGGGCAGGCCTCAGAAAACATCTTATCACCAGCAAACTGTTTTTTTCTACTATGGGAGTGTGCTGCTTGTGGGACTCAGTTTGTTTGTGGCTCCTCGGACTGATGAAGTCTTTTGGATGAAGGCCGAAACGTCTCAGCAAAAAATAAACCGTCCAGATGACCTGACTGAACTTTGTTGGATTTTTACCTGGATTATTGAGCATGAACTTCAATGTTTTTCAAATTTGGTATATAAATAGATAAATGAAAACAAAGACATGGATTTAAAAATATAAAGATTGACAACAACAAAAAAAATAACCCAAATGAATGATCTGGCATACTTTTCTAACTAAAGACATTTAAATTTACCTAACATGCAAGTAATTTAAAAAACAAGACAGATCAGGTTTCAAAATCTGATACAGATTAATACCAACACAACAGTTTGCACATAAGTGAAATCAAAAAAGGAAATATCTAAGTGGAACACCAACGTTTTTGAGATGAGTGTTTTTGTGAACTGGAATTTAACAGAACTCAAGTAAACCTTACTGGTTTTGGTTAAAAAAAACTAAAGAAGCCCAAGTTTTAAAATGTCATGACCAACGTTGTCAAATGCTTTTGACAACTGATAAAAAGAGTTAAACAACTTGGTTTCTTATCAAGTGCAACCAATACATTATCACCCTCATTGCAGCTGTGGTGGTACTATGGTTGTTTTTGTAGCCTGATTGATGTGTCGTTAAAATTGCATTAGAATATAAAGACTCTTTTACTTGTTTAATCAAAAGGCCTTCAATAATCTTTGACAGAACTGACAGATTAGATATGGATCTGTAGTTAGTTCGGTGTATTGTTTTGCACTATTAGTTTCTTAGTTTATATCTTAGATCCTTATTACTGTTTCTTTTACAATTTATATTTTTGCTGTTGTTGGATGTAACTGGGACCCTGTGTACACAATTTCATTCCACCTCATGTACCACATTTGATGCAAATGATAATAAAACCAACTTGAACGAAAATTGCTGAGAAAGAAACCACCTTTCTTTTGCGTGTCTGCACGATGCACATTGTATCCAATCATATTAATATTTTTATCTGCAGTAGATTTCATCAGCCAAGTTTCAGAATTTACTATAACATCTGCATCTGTTGATTTAACCCAAATCCTAACCATGTCCATCTTAGGTACCAAACTTCTAACATTAAGATGAAGACTATATATGGTGGTCCTTAAAACTAACAGGAATTCAGATTACCTAATAGGAAATACAGATAGGGTTAATTTTTTTTTCTAAAAGAATCAAATTTTTCATTTATCTTTGTTATGATGTTGAGATTTTCAGACAAAGTACCTCATCTTTAGCTCTTTTTCTTGCTTTAACTTTAGCTACTTATGGGAGTTTGCTTTTAAGCAGGTCAAAAACACAAATGAGCCTCTGAACCTGTGATTTTGAGCCAAACAAAAAAGATTAAATTGTGCCTGGTTTAGTTAGGAATATTATGTTCATGATTTTAACACAACTGTCCCAAATAAGCAATGCATGCTTATAAGCATCTGTGTGCATGCATGGGGCATGTGAAGTTAAAAGGATCTCTCGTGTCAAAAAAAAAAAAAAAAAAATCAAAGATTTTGAGGCGTTAGTCACTTGAAGCACCCAAATAAGGATCTCTAGCACATAAAAAAGTGATGTTAATCTAATGTAAAAGGGTTTAAATTGTGAAAATGGTATTTACAAACATGGTAAACAGCATTGTGTCTTCTGACCTCTCTGAAGTGCTTGAAAATGTCGATTAGGATGATCTCTTGGGTCTCATACGGATGCACTCGGGTGAACGGATACATGTTGATGACAGCATCTTCGAAGCGAACCAGAGGAAAGCCCAGAGTACCTTTAAGAGCCTAAATCAAAAAATATATACTGTATATAAATAAATAAATAAAAAGGCAGAATACTTGACGAGTTTGAAATGATCAAATGTTGTTTTTAAATAGGATGATTTAAACATTTGATTCCAACCAGCTACAGGTGCATCTATAAAAATGTAAATATCATGGAAAAAGTTCCATATTTTTTATTGGTCCCTTCAGAAAGTGAAACATCTATTAAATAGGTTAATTTCACAAAGTGAAATATTTCAAGCCCTTACTTCTTGTAATTTTGATGATTATGGCTTACAGATAATGAAAAACCAAAACTCGGTGTCTCAGAAAATTAGAATATTGTGAAGAGGTTTAATATTGTAAACTCCTGGTGTCACAGCCTGATCAGCTGATTAACTCCTGGACATGAGCTACAAATGTCTCATTCCTTAAGTCCAGTCACTCCTGAAGCAGAGACAACATCAGAAGCATCTTACCTGCTCAGGAGAAGAAGAACTTATTTCTAGCAACATGTTTTTTTGGCTTTCCTCCTAGAGAGGAACTGGCTCGCCTCAGTTATGGACCTGCCATTTTGTGTCCATTCTTCCTTCCTGTTCCTCTCAAACCCAGCCGGTCAAAGCAGATGGCTGCTCGTCCTGAGCCTGGTTCTGCTGGAGGAGGAAGAGTGGAGAGGCCCATAATCTGCGTTGCTTGAAGTCCAGAGTGAAGTTTCCACAGTCAGTGAAGGCTTGGGGCCATGTCCTCTGCTGGTGTTGGTCCATTGGGTTTTCTGAAGTCCACAGTCCACACAGCATCTAGCAGGACATTAGACTTCATCTATCATTCTGCTGACGAGCTTTATAGAGATGCCGATTTCATTTTCCAGCAGGACTTGGCTCCTGCCCACACGGACAAAGGTACCAACAGCTGGCTGTGGAATATTCTAATTTAATGAGTCACTGAATTTTGGTTTTTCATTATTTGTAATTATTATCATTATCTTATAATCATAAAAATGACAAGAAATAAAGACTTGAAATGTTTCACTCTCTGTGTTATGACTCCATGTAACATGAGTTTTACTTTCTGAAGTGACTGACAAAAGAAATCAAAGTTTTTCAAGACTTTCTATTTTTTTGAGATGCACCTGTAAATAGAAATTATTTGGCCAGAGGACGCAGATGCAGGCATGTGTTTTCTACCTGATGAAGTATATTTATCTAGTTTTCATTCCTAAAAATAATCTCCACATAACCCGAGGTTCATATTCATTACAAACAAGAAGTGTCTTGGTATTTGCTCCATCTTTTGTGCATCAGCTGCACCAGCTACTTGCTGTTTTCAGTACTGTACTTAAAACGTAAATGGGGGAAAATGCACATTGATGCAAACCAATCCATCAAATTTAACCCCTAGAAGTCTCTTTAACTTTATGACAGTTTCTTTGGGGGGGGGAATCCAGCACCTTATTTAACTGCTTGAAAACATGTTTCCCCCCCCCACAAAGTCTTTCAGATGTATCGCAACCTGATATAAAAATATAAAATTGAAAATTTTTTATGTCCCTAAGTGTCTTTAGTAAAAATAATAAAATAAAAAACCCTCTACATTTCAGTGTTTAAAAAAAAAAAAAAAAAAATATATATATATATATATACAGTATATATACAGTATATAAATATATATATATATATATATATATATAGTACTGTATATATATTTTACAGCAATTTTTAAAAGGCATTTCCCCCAATAGTATGCCCAAAATTACTTTTAGACTTTTTTTTTTTTTAACCAGTATATAATTTTGTAAAGTCCTTCCAGCTCATGGACCCTTCAGATCTGGTAGCTGAAAATCAGGTCTTGTTTTCAGTCAAACTTACTGTGGTCTCCTGGTGGTTAAATATGGAGGTTGCTTTTAATCAAATTTCAAAACATTTAAAAATGTGTGGCTGATTTTCCCCTTAAGGCCTTCCAAGTGTTAAAACTAAAGTAATCTTATACTGTTGACCTTGTATTATATTTGGACACAGATTCTTGCACAGTTGTATTAAGAGCCTGCCTCAGTCAGCCCCTCCTAATCACATCTGTGCAAATAATTTTAACTCATCACACAAGCCTTATATCGAGAATGTTAAAATGCCCTTTTGAGTAGAAAACAAGCACATTTATGGACAGATATCTGTCAGCAGGTCTGTCTGCATCATCTCTGTGAAAATGCATAAAGTTGTGTTACCTTGAGGTCTGGAGGGAGCTTGTGAGAGGTAAAGACGCTGAGTTTGATCTGAGGGAGGCTGATCTTCAAGTTTTCAAAGTAGTAGCGTTTAGAAGGGCCTGCTTCCTCGCTGGGCCTCTCGTGCAAGTTTTCATCCAGTTTCTCCAGCTCTGCTTTAATTATACATTTTAGGATTTAATTAAACACTTAAGCACCCACATTCTGTTTACTCATTGTGGAACACAAATTTTAACAGCAAATGTTAACTTATGACCCACCGGCCTCCACCTCTCCATAACCAAAGAAGCTGAGCAGCTTGAGCAGCAGTTTCTCCTCAATGATGACAGTAAAATTGCACGCCGTTACCATGAGATGCTGAAAATACACCACAGTTACATCATTAGGTACATGATCCAGCTAGCATTATTTGTACTTTATGGCAAGTAGAGTACACCACTGCTGCTACTGTCACTGCCAGATGATGTGAGTTTCTGATTGAAAGTGCCTGAACTGGTAAGTATTGGAATAAACATCAGTATACATTACTGTGATGTGTGAATGTGTGTGTGGCTGGGTAATGAGGGCACAGGTTGTGTTGTTTTGAGTATCTTGAGTAGACAGAAAGATGCCATATACTGTAAGTAAAGCCCATTTTCTTATTTTTCAAGTTATCATGCTCATAACTTGCACAGATGGACAGATAGAGGGAGGCTATTTCCATTTTCTCCTCTTCGCTCCATGACGAGACAACAATTTCTGGAATATTGCAGCAACCTTACATTTAAAACGTATTCTGTTATTTTAGGAGAAAGTTCAACTCAAGGTTATAATAGAAAATGTTTAAATGCTGCAGCGTAGAGCAAACAATTGTTTCTTTTAAATTAAAATTCTATTCTAAGGATTTTGTTTGAAGTGTGATCTTGAAATTCATCAGTACCGTAATCATTTTATATGGGCACTGCAGCCCTCTGAGTCATAATTAAATTGAACTGTGAGGTGTGCCTGAAGATTTCAACCCCTAGTGGCACATTAGAGCGACATTTTAAACTTCATACTCTGACTTGTGCAAACAACAAAATGCTGCTTGTCGTCATCACTGTTTTATCAAATGAACTTGTGATTTGGCATGTGGAACTGACCTTGAAAATCTCTGTAAGTGTAAGTCTGCTAGGAACCTTGACTGAGTTAACCTGCAGAGCAGGGCCACTGTCGTTTCCACAGTTCTCACCAGAACTGGGGGTTACACAGAGCATCACGGGCTGGGTGGTTCCCAGCAACTGATTGTCAACCTGAAAATCACACAGGAAACAGGTGTGCGTGCATCGAGTTAGAAGAGCAAATCACAGCAGTGGGTAAGGACAGCAGTCATGAAGCCATGAGCAAAGTAAAACTACTATAACCTCACAACTTGTACGGATGGAGGGATGGATGGAAGTTATTTCCAAATCCTCCTCTTTGCTCTGCGATGACGGACAATTACTCTCTCAACTAACTGCAAAGTTGTGAAGTTTTTTAATCACATTTGAGCACAAACCAAATACTTTTTGTATTATATCATACAGAACATGTGCAAAGATATCAAACCAGCAATTCGACATTTAATGCAAATTAACTGTATTTTTTTAAAAGCATCATGCCATTTTTTTAACCTTTACGGTAATTCCCCCACCAGTGGTAAACATTAGAACTACACACATTGTCACTGTTAGGCAGAGACAAGACAGAATAGCTTATTTTAAATATGCTGTAAAACATTAATTTTTCTTTTTCAAAACATCCATTATCTTTACCCACTTTATCATTTTCGGGTTATGGGAGTCACTGGTGCCCATGTCCAACAGTCACTGTGAGAGGCAGGATACACCCTGGGCAGGTCAGTCCATCACAGGGACAGAGACAAACGAGACAAACAACCATTCAGTCTCTCACTCACACCTAGGGACAATTTAGAGTGACCAGTCAGTCTAACATGCATGTTTTTGGTCTGTGGGAGGAAACTGGAGTACCCGGAGAAAACCCACGCATGCACAGAGAACATACAAACTCCACCCAGAAAGGTCCCTGACAGGGATTTGAACCGGCGACCTACTCGCTGAGATGCAACAGCTCTACCACCTGATCCACCGTGCTGCCCGTTAGCATCAGCCTGATCGCTGGATCAAAAACCACTCGTCAGGTTGATTAAAGATCTAGCAATTCTTGAAGGTTTAAATTGAATTTAAATTTAAATGTTCTTCAGTTAACAAAGAGACAAAAGAGGGACAAAGTTAGAAGTTTGGGTTGAACCTTGTAAATGATGTCATTGTCTCATATTATGAGGTCTCATACGATGTTTTAATGCTGGGAGAATGTGTTTGGGGGTGACTCTCAACATTGATCTTTAGCTCAATATACTGTATTGAGCTAGTATCGGCTAATGTTAACTAGCTGTGAAGCTATGTTGAACTTGAATGACTCCACAAAGTATTTAATTGTTAATGTACATCTGATGATTACTTTCTGAGAGCTTTGTTAAAATCTGTTCAGTTGTTAGACCATTTGTTAATTCTGTAGACAAACGCACACATCTCAAACGTTGGTGCTCTAAAATTTACACATAAGATCCCAGGAACTACTGCTCTCCATAACAAAGTTCAAAGCAAGAGCACTTGATTACAGTTCATGAATGTGCACCTAGCTTAACATGAAGGGTCCGTGTGAGCTGATCACTTTTTGTTGACTTGCTTTCCAACAGTCGCGACACTGTTTGTTTCTGGTTTGCTGGTTACATCACTGCCCCAGAACGGATCCCCATGCAAATCAAAACAAATGAGATATGGACGCTTGTTGCATAAGGCTGACTGTTTCCTCCGCAGTGTTTGGTGCTTCACGAACACTTTCATCCAGCAGGATGCTGCTGTAGATATTAAATGCATAAATAAATAAATACATAAATGAATAAAATAAATTAACCCTGCATGAAGAAAAATAACAGATTGGGTTGAATCTTGTTGCTGTAATGTCCTCACCGTTGGCATGTGCTTGTTTAATAGATTTTCCTTTGGCTTTAATTTGTTGAGCGTCTGTAGCACTTGTTCATATCTAATGGTGAGACAGTGGCGCAGTTGTTAGAGTTGTCTCCTCTCAGCGAGAGGGTCACAGGTTTGCCTCCCAGCCTTTATGTATGGAGTGTGCATGTTCGCCCTGGGCACAAATGGGTGTCCTCTGGGTACTCTGGTTGACTCGCACAGACCAAAAAAGTGCATTTTACTTTGTAGGTTAAACTGTAACTCTAAATCAGGGGTTTCAAACCCACTTACAAAAGGGGGCCGGATTCAGAATCTACATTAACTCAAGTTAAATACCCAACATCTTATCTTGGTTGCTCAACAAGAGTTTTATTGGTCTCATTTGACGTTCGCTGTTGCACTTTTGACATCATAATCAAAGATTAATGAAAAAAATTCAAGTAATTCAAGTATTTTATTTTTAAAATAACATCTTGGGGGCCAGATCAGATGTCAACGAGGGCCACATTTGGCCCCCGGGCCTTGAGTTTGACACATATGCTCTAAATTATCCCAAGTTCTGAGTGAATGGTTGTTTGTCATTATGCATCTCTGTCATAGATCTGTCCAGGTTGTGCTACCTCTCGAAAAAAAAAAAAAAATCAAAAATTGAAAGCATCTGCTACATCATTGTATATTTAGGCGCTGCTGTGAATGCAGCATGCTTGAACATTGTAATAGTTATTGAATTAGCTTGGTTGAAGCTGACTAAAGCTGGATACAACAGGAAAACAGTCTTTAAATATTAATGTAGTTCTAGAAACACATGACCTCTCACTGACTTTGTTCGAGATGTAAAAGAACAAACATGTTCAATTTTTAAAGCCTACAATATGGTGTCATCTGTTCCTCTGTAGGCTCCGTCCAAAATGCATGTGATGATGAATTATAGCTGCCAGTGTTGAAGAACTGATCCAGCGTCCATGATTTCCTCTTCATTTCAGCCGAGAAAGATTAAAAACACTGTAACTTTCCAACTACTGTATGTGTAGATTATCTTCTTTTGATAGAAAGTAAACAAAAACCAAAAAAATAACCATCATCAGTCTCATTGGTAACAATAATCAGGGCCTGCTGCTTGCCTAGCAAGTGGCTGTCGCCATGGCGACAGGTCCCACTGTCACTGTGTGGTTCTCATTATACCACTTGGCTGCTTCGCACCGTCCAACTCAAGCGACACGCCGTGGTTATCTGTTCTGTCTGTATCATACAGGCTGGTTCTCTCGACAGATGATGTATCGACCAATTATTTTTGATGACATGGTGTTCTGAGATCATCTGTCTTTCTCTGGAAAATATACCTTCAGAAGAAGTTTCACCAGTGCTGCGGAGTAATTCATGAAACAATGATGCACACTTTATATCCCAAAGTTCAAAAAATGTTTTGGAAACTTTGAATGTTTTAGTTTTGGCAATATATTATTATTTTTTTGCTTCAGTTCATGAAAAAAGACAGAAAAAAAAACAGATTTTATTAGAATAATTGGTAGCGAAACGAAAAACAGCATGATACTGAGTACATACCGCCTATTTTTTTTTATTTATTTTAGTTAATCCAGTGGATTTAATAAAATAAAACCACTGCACACCACCGCCCCCCTGTTTTTTTATTTAATTTAATTTTATCCACCAGTGGATAAAATAAAAAATAAAAAAATAAAAAACACTGTGCACCACCGCCCCCCTGGTTTTTAGTTTTATTTTATTTAATCCAGTGGATTAAATAAAATAAAAACCATTGCACACCACCGCCCCCCTGTT
>JARVGQ010000116.1:14996255-15007217 GCA_031762355.1 Hypsolebias martinsi | reverse complement strand
TCCTCCTCCGTACAGTACTGTATTCCTCCGCCGCTGCACCGCGTACTGTATTCTTCCGCCGCTGCACCGCCGCGTTATGACGTTTAACGTTGTAAAACTGTCGTAAAACCGACGTAACCACGTAACGTGAATAAGGGAGATGCGTCGTAACGTCGAAACGTCGTAAGACGAGACCGTCGTAACTCGAGGACTACCTGTACTGTATCCAGATCATCAAAGTCCATGCTCAATCATCCTGGTACAAAATCCAGTAATGATCAGTCAGGTCATCTGGACAGTTTCTTTGTTGTGGAAAGACGTTTCTCCCTCAATCGGGAGGACTTCATCAGTCTGAGGAGTCCAAAGTAAACCGTTTTCCCCACTAAGCAGTACACACCTTTAGTGGACCAACCAGTTTGCTGGTGATAAGAACCAGCGGAGATCTGACACATTGCAGGTGGGAGTTTCTCCTGCAGCTGTGGGATGCACACAGGTGAAGCAGATGCTAAATTATTAAAAATAATTTATTTTAAATAAAAATTCTTTGCCAATCATGAGGCTCATCCATCAATCAGCCACTGTGCTATGGCCAATCTTACTTTGAAAAACCACGAAAGGACAAGTCCACAAAAAACTAACCACAAAGTAGCGAGGGACTACTGTACTCAATCCACTAAAAGTCCACTCCAGGTTTTCCTGGTTACCTACAACAACTCACCACTCTGAATAGTGTTTCTCTGAGGTCACTTGCCTTGGCAGGGCGCTCATCTCTTCTGGGTTTTTTTGTCGACTGGGTGAGGGGAGGAGGGGGAGACACCTATGTGTTGTGAGATGGCCTAGTCTAGCCTTGCCTAGCCTGACAGCTAGTTTTGGCTGTCACTATAAAACTGATTGATCCACTATGAGAAGATGCTGTTTATAAACTGAGTTTGTTGTAGCTCCTCAGACTGAAGAAGTCTTCTGGATATAAGACGAAACGTTTCAACAAGAAGAATCCGTCCAGAGGACCTGACAGTTTTTTTTTTTTTTTTTTAGACAACTTTATTTCTTGAAGCGTTAGTGAATCCACATGATTAGTGTGAAGCACACTTTCAGTGTTTGTTGCTGTGTATACCAGCGCTGCTGCAGTTCAGCAGTAACAAAATGCCGGTAATGCTAAACACCAAACAAAAAGCTGTCAGCTAAGAAAAATTAAAAGAGGGGATCTATTCCTCATAAAACAATGTACCATAAACATAACAGTATACTCCTAAAATTTATGCAAGTTAAAGTTTATAGAGCGATTGTGAAAATCCACAAATTTTAGATAGGGCTCAAAAATAAAAAATCTGAATAATGTATTTATTTTTATTTATTTGACCTTTATTTAACCAGGTTAGTCAGTTGAAAACAAATACAAAAGCAAGATAAGCAAATATAGAAGTGGTAGAACAGCAGGAGGACAACATAAAAACAATCGATAACCAAACATTAAATTGTAAGGACAGGTTCATAATGAGGAAAGTAACAACATGAATTGAAGGGGAGATCATTAAAAGCATGTGCAACAATCCTGAAGTGATGCTCTCACTGAGCTTTTAAAGAAGCAAAATGGGATAAAATAAGAGTTTCCTGTAAAGGATCCCATTCATTAGCCTTAGAAAACTGAAATGACGAATGGCCAGATGTAGTGTGTACTTTAGGGAAACAGGTTAACGTGGCTGCTGGAGTGGAGAATATGAATGTTGCTACTGAGATGAAAAAGTAAGTTCATTCGGCTGCTCTCTTCTTTGCAATTTGCAAATACAGTATATAAGTTTATATCTGAAATAAATATCAGGTTTTTTTTTTTTTAGACTTGAACACGTTGATTTGGTACAGTATGTGACTGAAACTTACTCTGACCAAAGCTGGGGGGATTAACAGATGAGCCAATCCAAGACAGTGTAGGCGACCTTTGAATCTGTTTGTCCTCCTTGCAGTAATCGGCTATCCAGGAACTCTTGGTGGTGTTGATTTGGTCTAGAAGGACCAGGAATAAGAACTTTGTCATAATGTGTTCCTCTCAGTCACTTTGTGCAAATAGAATCAAGCTTCTGACTAACTTACCAAGCAGGACAGAAGTGATGTTGATGTCCAGCCTCTGTTTGGCTCGAATGTCCATCTTAAAACGTGGAGGGTGAAGACGACTAGCAGCCTGTTGCTGCCATGACAGGAAGCAGGTCCACGGTTCAATGAAAGGCTCCCAGCCTGACACAGAAACAAACTGGTGAAAGTGCTGGATTGACACATATTTTTGTTTATTTATCCTTTAGTTAAATATGATATCAGTCATGTGGTGCTGAGGATAGAGAAGGAAGCAAAAGTCTTCATCCAGATTAGGCTAAAAGCTAGCAAAACAACGGTCTGATTTTATTGTTTTCATGGCAACTCTTTCTCAAAAGATATGTGTGAATGAACACGTATCAAATATTACACTTCTACTCTTTTTTGCAGGATTTTGTATCTGCTATTTGCAGATATTGTGGTCCTGCTGATGATCTTCAGCTCTCACTGGAACAGTTCACAGCCAAGTGTGAGCAGCTGGGATGAGGATCAGCATCATTAAATCTGAGGTAATGGTGCTCAGAGGTGGAGGGTCCTCTCCAGGATGGGGGTGAGGTTCTGCCTCAAGTATCTTGTGGTGTTGTTCAGAGTGAGGGAAGAATGAAGTGTTAGATCAACAGATGTATTGGTGCAGCATCTACAGTATTGTGGACTCTGTCCATTGCGGTGAAGCTGTAAGGCGAAGCTCCCCACTACATTCCTACCCTCAACTATGGTCAGAAAAAACAAGATTGTGGATACAGATGGTCTAAACGAGTTTTCTCTGCAGGGTAGCTGGACTCTCCCTTAGAGATAAGAGTAAGGTTTGTTATCCAGGACAGACTCAGAGTAGAGCTGCTGCTGCTCCAGATCCAGAGGAGCCAGTTGAGGTGGTTCAAATATCTAATACCTCTGTGCGCCTCCCCTGGGAGGTACTTCGGGCATGTACAACTGGGAGGAGACCCTGGGGAAGACTCCAAAAATTCTGGAGAGATTATGTCTCTCAGCTGGCCTGGCAATGCCTTTGAGTCCAAACAGAAGAGCTGGAAGAGATGGCTGTGGAAAGGGATGTCTGGACCTCTGTGCTTAAGCTGCTGTCCCTGAGACCTAACTCCAGAACGAATGAACGAACGACTGGATGGATGGATAGAAAGATGGAGGTCCAGCACAGGTTAAATGACTGGGAGATAACGTTAGAGAGGCTTGACTGACATGGTTTGGACATGTCCATAAGAGGGACAGTGGATATATTGGTAGAAGGATGTTAGAAATGCAGCTGCCAGGAAAAAGACAGAGAAGATACAAGGATACAGTTAAGAGGACATGGAGGTAGTTGGAGTGAGGATAGAGGACAGAAATAGAGGAAGAGGATTCACTGTATTTAGCCTGGATGAAGACATTTGCTTTTTTTTCCTCCATACTCTGTGTTTTCTAGCTGGTTCATAGCCAAGGTTGTGACAACTAATGGCTATTGGACAGAACACCATTTGAAAGCGGTCTAAGCTCTCCCTTTAATAACATAATACAAGTGAACATCACATATTGATTGGAAACTGTCAAGAGAATTATTTGTCAAAGGTTATGGATGTTTCTGTTACTATGATTGAGCATCTTATCTCTGCCCATGAACCATATGTTTTGGTTAGCAGAAGGAGCTGGAAGCAGCGTGCAGTATGCAGCTGCAACCAAGGACACCTCCTGTGCTCTGTGAACTCGGCTGGACTGATACAGGTATAAAAGCAAGCTGAGGCAGCTCGAGGCAGATTCTCCTCACTGGTCTTCATGTGTGTACTTTATGTATATTTATGTAACATGTCCTGAAAATCTGACCTTGCAAGTAAAATACTGGTTAAAAATCTTCTCCTGCCATCAAGTGTGGTTCTTTTTGAGTAAACGACGCAAGTGAGAACATTTTTCTCCAACAGTAACCTTCCACAATAAAAAATGAATCCTGGGAGAACAGTTGTTTTTTTTTACTGACATTTAATAATACTGTCAACTGTGGTCAGAGGAACAAGAAGCTGCTTTTGAAGAGAAATTAATAATGTCAGTGAGCTATGTGGGTACGTCCTGATTTTTCCAGGTACTTCCTACCAGGTAACTGGTAATATTTACCTGACAGCTGTCTGTTGTAGTAGTCCCCAGACAGAGTGAAGCTGGATTTACCTTCCTGGACGGAACCAATACGCTGCAGCACAAAAAGCCCTGAAAATAAATTTTATTTTAAGATTGTAACAAACAAGTGATTTGCCAAGTTGCCCATCTCTGAGGGATTTAAATAGTTAATGTTTGTCGTTTTGGAAATGAGTGTTTTTCTGGACTGGAATTGAACAGAGAATGCAAGTAAATCTTAATGTTTTTAAGTGCAAGATATTCAAGCTGGTAAGAGTTACACTGTGAGAAGAACAGAGGGTGGTGTTTTGTTTTTTGTCAGAGAGTAATGGATGCTGAAGAGTGGAGGAAGCAATTTTATCCACCACCAGGTGCAATGGTGGAGCCACGGGGGTGGGGGGCAACGATGGCCTTGGCCACCATAGATTACTGTATTCATCGGCCACCCTAATCATTTGAGCAAACTATACTTTTAGACAATATAAAAACTAGAAAGCATAGTTTCTTCAAATAATAGGGATGGTAAGCTTACATGCATATATGGTGATGGCCATCTTGGATTTTGACGTGGCAACACAGTTTTGTAAAGGAACCTTTACTATGCCTAGATGCAGCCACACACCAAAATGGAAGTCAGTACTTGACTTATTTATTTTTTAGGATGTCCCCCACCTCTGGCACAGTGACAGCTGAAGACAGGTGCCAGTGTCTCTGTGACCAGTGAAGGAGAAGCAGGTAAAAGGATCAGAAAGGCTGTACGAGTATGTATATTAGTGAGACTTACTGGAGAAAGTGAGTTCAGCCAGAGGGATGTCACAGTCCAGGCAGTCATCGATGAAACAAATACAGATGCTGTCAGCCTTCACCTCCACACCTGACAAAGGAGCAGAGTGACTGCAGGAGCTGGAGCCTGCCTTCGCTCGGGAGTTCTCCATCAGATTTTCTGCATTCTCCAGAAGCCATGTGGCAGCCTGGTCCAGATGACCTATAAGACACAGGTGAGGGGGTCACGTCAGATCCAAGTTCAAGTTCATATGCATGTGATGAAACTTCTTCACCTTTACAGTGGACCAGAGCTCTTCTGCAGTCCTCCTTTGTAAAACCAAGGTCTTGTAAATGGCTGAGCTTGGATTCTGCAAAGTGTCATCACATCCATTCAGTTAAAATAAAATATTAAACTCACATGGGCAAATACAAACCCCTTGGCCAACTATAGAGTCTGAAAAGTAATCCCATTTATCCAGTTTCAATTCAATATGTTGTCATTTATTCATCCAATATATTAAATACATAGTTGAAGAAATCTACTCTGAGATTAAACTGTTGTGACCAGATTTTTTATGAAAACCTTGCATGAAAAAAAGTTGGTAATAAAACATTGTATAAGCAAAGTTACAGTTTATTCCTGGCTGTAAGGAACTAAGAAGCTGCAGTGATACAGGAAAAAGATTAAGAACAAAAGGACAAACTCATTAAATATGTAAATACAGCTACAGTGGTGCTTGAAAATTTGTGAACTCTTTATAATTTTCTATATTTCTGCATAAATCTGACCTAAAACATCTTCAGATTTTCACAAAAGTCCTAAAAGTTGATAAAGAGAACTCAGTGAAACAAATTAGACAACATATTAGACTTGGTCATTTATTTGTTGAGGAAAATGATCCAATATTACATATTTGTGATTGGTTAAAGTATGTGAACCTTAGAGTCAGGTGTTTTCAATCAATGTGATGATGATAAGGTGTGAGTGGAGACGCTGTTTGATTTAAAGAACAGGATCTATCAAAGACTGCTCTTCACAACATGTTTGTGGAAGTGGATCATGGCAGAACAAAGGAGATTTCTGAGGACCTCAGAAAAATTTGTTGATGCTCATCAGGCTGGAAAAGTTTACAAAACCATCTCTGAAGAGTTTGGACTCCACCAAGCCACAGTCAGAAAGATTGTGTACAGATGGAGGAAATTCAAGAGCATTGTTACCCTCCCCAGGAGTGGTGGACCAACAAAGATCACTACAAGAGCAAGATGTGTAATAGTCAGGGAGGTCACAAAGGACCTCAGGGTAACTTCTCAGCAACTGAAGTCTCTCTCAGATTGATGTTAATGTTCATGAGTCCACCATCAGGAGCCTGTTCTGCTGCATCTGGGCCAAGACTGCTTGCCGTCAGATAGAACAATGAATTCTGAATTACAGTAGTCCCTCGTTTATCGCGGGGGATCCGTACCCTGAATCCCCACGATAAGTGAAAAACTGCGAAGTAGGGATGCAGTGGTCCCAAGTTCAAGTACAGTAAACTTTATAGTAAGGCTTTAGAAACCCCTCCCAGTCTTGGAATGTTCTAAACTCTTAAACCTACATCATTTTAACAACATATATTACAAAATTTTATTTACTAGCTCTGCAAAAGAGCAACAGCTCTGGTTCCGGTCCAAATCTGTTCTATTTCGATTCGTTTAGTTTCTGCAGTCCTATCCTGCAGCAATGAAGCCCACAATCAGTCCTCTAAACTCTTAAACCTACTAGTTTGAACAACATACTGTACTTATGTGTACAGGAGCTACACATTTTTACTTACCAGGCTCTGCAGTACAGAAAAGGCTCGGTTCCAGTCCAACCCGGCAGATGAAAAAAGTTCCAGTACAGCATGACTGAAGCCCACTGCTCCATCCAGCTTGATGTGCGTGTGCTGCTGCCCAGGATTTAGTCCACCATCTCTAGTCTAGCCCAGTCCAGACCAACACTGCACGACCAAAACCTGACTGAACCTTGCAGCTGCATGTCATGTGCAGCTCCCAGGACCCGGGTCACACTGATTCTGGATCAACTGCAGCCCAGTTACTCAGCAGTGAAGATACAACTTGAAGGATGAGTTCAGCCCCAGAAATATTTGTGAGCAACAGAACTTAACAGAACTTTTAACTTTGGTTGCAAAACTTTCCCTCTGTTTGCAGTAAGCAGTGGTTGAATGAGCAGTGCTGGCTGAAGTGAACTGATGGCTTCTGGGTAACATAGTTCTTTAGACTGGAAAAACAGTGAAGGCCTAATTAAAGAAAACAGCAAATTGGCAGCACATTTTTAATCTTGGAAAATATTATGTACATTTACAGTATTTAAAAAAAAAAGTGATAGCACCAGTTCGCAAAAAACAAACGACGAAGTAGCGAGTGACTACTGCACATCAGATAGTTTTACAGGAAAACATCAGGACATCTGTCCACGAACTGAATCTCAAGAGAAAGTGGGTCATGCAGCAAGACAATGACCCTAAACACACAAGTTGTTCCACCATAGAATGATTCAAGAAGAATAAAGTTCATGTTTGGAATGACTAAGTCAAAGACCTGACCTTAATCCAATCCAGGTGTTGTGGAAGGAGCTGAAGCAGAAGTTAATGTGAGGAAACCATCAACTCTCAGAGTTGAAGCTGTTCTGTATGGAGGAATGGGCAAAAATTCCTCCAAGGTGTGTGGGGGGTGTCACACAAGATACTGAAACCAAAGGTTCCCATACTTGTACCACTTACAAATATGTAATATTGGATATTTTTCTCAATAGATAAATGACCAAGTATAATATTTTTGTCTCATTTGTTTAACTGGGTTCTCTTTATCTACTTTAAGTACTTGTGTGAAAATCTGATGATGTTTTAGGTCATATTTGTTCAGAAATATGGAAAATTATAATGGGTTCACAAACTGTCAAGCACCACTGTAATTCAATATAATTACATAAAAAATACAGATGCTTGGTACTTATAAAACTGTTATATCAATACGTAAAATTTTTGGCACAAAGAGCTTTTACAGTATAAAAAAAAAAACTAAAAGCTGACGGGATAAACAGAAATCTGACATCAGAACCTGTGTTTTTACTCTAACTTTTTGTGACTCCTTCAAGAGAGACTGGACATTTACAACACCAGAAACTTTATTAAAGAGCAGACCTGAACACTATTGTTTAGTCTGAGCTCACAAGAAAAGCCTGATAATTTAACCTTGTTGTTTCTGCTCGCTTCCTTCAGCCGTTCCCTTTGCAGATGATCCCAGTCAGCTACCTTCAAAGGAAGGAGATCCTCATCATCCTCAGCATCAGGGGTTAAAGGGGTTGTTTCACTAGAAAGCATTAAAGGACTCAGGCCAACGGTGGACACAGTGAGCCAAACCAGAGCTTTACGAGAAGCCGACACTGCTGTCAGGAGGATTAGGAGCGGACATGATGCCGGTGACAAGTAGCTACACTTTGTTCTTGTACCTCAGGGGCAAATACAGGTGCATCTCAAAACATGTTCTTGTCAGTCATTTCAGAAAGTGAAACTCATATTTTACATAGATTCATTACACATAGAGTGAAATATTTCAAGCCTTTAATTCTTGTAATTTTGATGTTTATGACTTACAAATGATGAAAAAACAAAATCCAGCGACTCTGTAAATTAGAATATTCCACAGCCAGCTGTTGGTACCTTTGTCCATGTGAATGAAATCAGCATCTCCATAAAGTTCGTCAGCAGAAGGAAGCATGCAAGTCTCTGGTAGATGCTGCGTTGACTGGACTTCCGACAACCCAGTGGACCAACACCAGCAGAGGACATGGACCCAAACCATCACTGACTGGAAACTTCACTCTGGACTTCAAGCAACGTGGATTCTGGACCTCTCCACTCTTCTTCCACACTCCAGGACCTTGATTTATAAATGATATAAAAATGTACTTGAATCTGAAAAGAGGACTTTGGACCACAGAGAGACAGTCCAGTTCTTTGTCTCCTCAGCAGGTAAGACACTTCTGATGTTTCTGGTTCAGGAGTGACTGGACTTAATGAATGAGACGTTTGTAGCTCTTGTCCAGGAGTTAATCATCTGATCAGGCTGTGACACCAGGAGTTTGCAATATTGAACCTCTTCACAATAATCTAATTTTCTGAGACACTGAATTTAGTTTTTCATTACCTGTAAGCCATAGTCATCAAAATTACAAGAGATAAAGGCTTGAAATATTTCACTCTGTGTAAGGAATTATGAGTTTCACTTTCTGAAACGAGTGGCGAATATTTTTTTCATGATACTCTTTAACATTTTGAGATGACATGTTTTGTGACGTTCAGTGATTATGACTGAAATTTTGCATTTGAGCAAAGTTCCTTCTGATAAACCTCATTTGCGCAAAGAGATTGTTGTACAACATTTTCTGTTCTCATTTCATGTGTGTGTGTGTTATTGTTCTGACCTTTACGTTTAAACATCACATTGGAGATTTATGTATAAATAGAATTAATGATTTAAATCAATCCAACATCAGGTAGGTTTATTTGTGTAGAATCGGGAGAACGTGAAGCTGTTTACTGACACAAACAGATGCTTTCATGTACATCCTTTTAACAAAGCGACATTTCCTGCTGGAGGTGCTCTGATGTTTGTATTTTAATATATCGACATAGACAAACAGAGAAAATACCTTGTAGGTGATCAGAATAGAGTGTGGAGCAGGAGCTCTGGCGCACTCTCTGGTTCTCGATAGTTTGTTGCTTGTTTTACCTGCTAATCTTCAAGATATGTTATTAAGTTAGACTAAATAATATCTGGGAGAAAAGTTAAAGCTACAGATGTTCTCAATAAAACCCATCAGTGCATCTAGATGTTTGCAGGTGCACGGTTTATTTGTGGATAATCTGTAGCCAACACTGATGTCTTTTCACAAAGACTGGAATCAGAGCAAAGCTTTAAATCAGATTATTTGCCATAAAATCTAATTAGACTTGTCATGTATAAAACATCAAATATGGTGGATTGTGTGCAGGTCTTGCAGAAGCTACTCGTTTAACTCTCCCTAAGAAAGTGAATAAGTTTAAGTCTATGTTATTTCTGATTTATTCCAGAGCCACCAAAGATTTTATTCTTTAACCACAGATTTAGTAAAGCTGGTGTTTTAGTGGCTGCCAGGCAGAGGCAAAATAAGAAATCAATTTAATTTATTTCTTTTGTTACATGAGATCCTGTTTGTGCAGCAGATTTGAACATAAAAAAGTGTTTTCTGTTTAGATGTCAGCTCTGAGAACCTGATCCCGTTCTTTTCCTGAATCTTCACTCGTTTATCGCTCCTGAGTCTTTGTCGAGGAAAATACAAGCTCGTGTCTGCAACAAAATGTAAAATATGGGTATTTCGTAGAGCAAGTTTAGCTCAGGTGTTACTGTAATTTGCCGCAGTAATAAAAAAATAACTATGAACTCAGAAACAGTTTTTTCTTATGAAGGCCCAACTTTCCACATTAAGACGTCAATCAATGCAATCCAGCTGAACTTTGTGTAGAGGAAGTGTTTATTTATCCCAACATGTTCATTGTGTAGATGTTTATTAAAGCAATAAAAATGTAATGCTATTTAACAGTTTAATTGTGACTTTTCTTTTGAAGTTGAACTCTGATGTTATTACTCTGATAGTAATAGATAGTGTTGAGCAGGTTCAAAACCAGCCGCTAGGGAGCACAGGCCAGTGTATCTCTTGTGCCAGTCCCAAGCCCGAGTAAATGGTGAGGGTTGCATCAGGAAGGGCATTCGATGTAAAACACTTTTGCCAAAACCATAATTCCAGTTCATCAAAGCAAAACTATACCAAATTGGTCCGGGTTAACAACGACCACCACTGGTGCTGTTGACAAACAGGGTGCCGGCAGAAATTGTGTTACTGTTAGTCAAAGACCACGAGGAGGGAAACGTGTCAGGAGACAGGGGGAGAGGAGGAAAGTGAAGAATGTAGGACTGAGGGTTGCAACTCTAAATGTGGGGACAATGACAGGCAAAGGTAGA
>JARVGQ010000116.1:14982764-14993297 GCA_031762355.1 Hypsolebias martinsi | reverse complement strand
AAAAGTCTGCACAAAATATAGATCAACAAAATCCACCACAAAAACTAAAGTGCAGGTGTAGTTTCCCAAAACAACTACCGGTAAATAAAATGAAAATTAAGCTCTGTTGAGCAGAAATGTAACATACAACAAAATATATGTTGTCTTTAAATGAGCTATAACTTCCAAAACTTGTGACAAGGTGATCAGCTGATCCTGAAGCTTGTTGGTGTTTCAGCTTCTGTTCCTGCAGGACTGATTCATTTTTCTAACTGATCTGTCTCTGATCACCTGCCTCTTGGTCCGTGCACCGACTGTGGAACTCTAGAGACAGTTGAGCTGCGTGTGTTTGTACCGACAGTTTAGAGCGGGGGAGACACAGCCCGCACCGGCAGCTCAGACCGGGGGGCGGGGACAGTTGAGCTGCCTGTACCTGCAGATTAGAGCTGGATGGAGAGAAGCTGAGAAGTGCATTGTTTTTAGCTAGCTAGTATTGCGCGCGACTAATTAGCATTACACCAGTACCGACAGGTGGAGGGGGGTGCACAGTTCGGTTTGGTCGTTCGGCGCACTCCGTTTGTTAAGGGGGCGGGACACCCTGACATATTACGTCATGAAATTAGCATATCATGATATCATTTTTTTGTCCGGGCAAGCTTTTTTTTTTGTTTTTTTACCGGTATTACTGTGAACGATATGATATGGCCCAGCCCTATGCTCCTGTAACCTCACATTAACTTTACTGCCCTCCAACGACCAGAAAGACATCCCATTATAAATTATTTTTAATCCCATATTCATCATATCATATAAAATAATAAATTTCTCTCAGTAAAGGTTTTCTTTTTACCTCTATCCCTATTTTTTTTTTTTTTTTTTTTAGAAAAATGAATCAGTCCTGCAGGAATAGATGAAGCTGAAACACCATATCCATCATATCATATAAAATAATAAATTTCTCTCAGTAAAAGTTTTCTTTTTACCTCTATCCCTATACTTTAGATTTTTTATATACAGGACAGTAGTGGATGGACTGGGTGTTCCACGAGTGGAGTTTTATAAAAAACAAACAAAAAATATAACCTTAGATTTTATTTCTATTTTTATTTAAAAGTCCTTTAAATGTGATATATTTATTCAGGTTGAGAAAGTTGTTGTAGATGTATGTTCGGTTAATATTTTCAGAAACTTTCAATAAAATTAGTCCTCTGAGCTTTTTGGTAGCAGACACACAAACGTAGAAACGCAGCCGACTTCATACTGTCTGCTTTTAAGTAAAGAATGATTAAAATGTGAGCAGCAGCGTCACCTCAATTCCTGCCAGGCTGCCAGAGAAGGGTCGGTCCGGCAGACGGGGCTTGTATGTCAGAACTGTGGTGCCTTTCAGAATGATTGCATTTGTGTCGAGACAGGAGAGGTCCTCCACAACCACAAACTCTGTGCCTGAAACCAAAACAAGACAAACGTTTGTTTGATTGTTTTAATCACCACAATGCACTTATCAGTTCAGCATTCACAAGAAAAACTAATTTAACTTCTAAGAGATCCAGTAGTTTTAAAATTTATACTGTAGTTTAGTGAAAACTTTGTGCAAACGTTTGCACCAAAACAGAAAGCTCAAAACTATTACCATACTGTACAACGATCATCGTAACATCCATTTTTATCCCTAGACATAAGGACTCTTGTAAATTCCCAAAGTTGTCTGAATGGAAGAGTTTTATATTTAACTTGCTTTATTACTACATTTTTTTTTATAATAATGAGAGCTACCCTGGTTGTAAGCATGAAATTAAATGCTCCTTCCACAATTCTGCTGTAGTCTCTTGTTCTCCCACCTGTCACATTGATCTTCATCTCCAGGCAGTGGTCTTGGGTGACTGGTACGGTGGATCTTTTAGTGACTACTCCACTCTTCACTGTCTTTGGCATGACAGCCCCAATGGTGTCCAATTCAGAAGTAGTGTTAGAAGGAAAATGTTGTTGAGACTCGATGCTCTCAGAGTCCCTGTGAACCTGCAGGAAGTCTCGCACCAGCTCCAGCCAGTCGAAGATGAGAAAAACCCTCAGGTTATTGAGGACCACTGTAAAGCATGATGAGTCACGTGTGGATCTGCAAAGAACATTATTTCAGTTAAACTTCCACGTGTGTTTGGAAATGTTTTGTTGACAAATGTTCTCCAGTGCAGCATCACCTATAATGCAGCTCAAGTTGCAGAGATGCACGGTTACTTCCTGTTTTGGAGGGCTGCAGAATGCAGTCAAACACATTTTTTCTTGCTCCCTTGGCGATCATACTTGGCTCAGCGCAGCGGGAGTCAAAGGCCAGCAGGGAGTGAGACACCAAATTGACAGACTTGGAACCATCAGAGAAACTTTCAAAAAGAATCTTGGATTTCATGAAGTCAAACCTTTGCAAGGCAAGTAAAAGAAAACAGTAAATTTGCATCTTTATGAACTTCATGAGAAAAAGAAAACTCAACTTGAGCACGACCGTCATTTAACTTTTAGCTCATCTAGTCCAGACCAACAACACAGATCAAGAACTGGAGAACCAGAATATAAAGTTCTTACCTAGCTAAGGACTGCTGCCTGCATTCAGTGGTTGCTGGACATTCCAGAAGCTCCAAGCTGACGTCCGTCAAATCCACCAAGAAAGACAGGTTGGTGTAGACGTCTCCACTCAACACTGTCTAAAAGAGCCCACATGCAAACCAAAGCTAAGATCAGTCCTTTCAGTTCAAGGGCATTACATATCAGGACATAATAAAAAGGATTTGCTCATGCCCAGGTTCTAAAATGAGTCAAAATTTAAAATAAAAGTGTTTTAAACCAAATCAATTACAATACGGTGGTGCAGATGATAGAGCAGTCGCTTATCAGCAAGAAAGTTGCCGGGCCAAATTCCGACACGGGACCTTTCTGGGTGGAGTTTGCATGTTCTTTCCGTGTAGGTGTGGGTTTTATCCGGGTACTCCAGATTCCTCCCACAGATCAAAAACATGCATGTTAGGTTCAATGGTAACTCTGAATTGTTTCTAGGTGCGAGTGAGTGTTTGAATGGTTGGTTGTCTCTGTGCGTCCCTGTGATGGACTGCAGACCTGTCCAGGGTGTCCACTGCCTGTGGAAGAGTGACTGCTGGATCTGGGCACCAACAACCCAGAAAAGAAGATGTGGGTAAATGGATAATAATGGATGGATTCATAGATCAAGTGCTCTTGTTACTGCAGTCAATAATTTTTCTGCACTTCTGTCAGCAGAACAGTAACAATGACGGACAAAAGAGTGCTGTTTGTCCTGCTCACCCTTTTCAGCATGCAGGAGCAAACCAACCACATCCTCGGTCCAAACAAAAGTTTGTTTTCTCCATTTTGAATGGAACTGTTTGCTTGCTCCACTCTAAACTGTCTGCCTGCATGCGTCTCGTTCAAAGACAAAAATCATAGCGCCAGTGAGTGACCTGGCATCAGTTTTTCCAGACATATGATACGGTTTTTATAGTAATAATTCTATGGGTAAACCCCACCTTTTCTGTGCACATGGACAACACGTAACTTATCTTACAACTCTCGTCTCCAATAAAGCGTACCCACACTCAGAGCATACCATAGTTAGGAACAATGACAATGATCCTAAGCATAACAGCAAACCAGCAACAAAATGACAAAGTGTTGCAACGGTCCAGATAGCAGTCTGACTAAGCTGAGAAGAAACATGTCTACAAACTGAAGCAACATTAGAATAAAGCATGGGCAAAAGATCCACTAATCAACTCATCCAAAAAACAAATTTACTATAGTACAAATACTGTCTGAACTAACTACTGTATTTTTATGATTACTCATTTTTGGCTTTGTTTTTGTTTAATAAATCCTAACAAGGTGGAAGCATTGTTGCCAAGTTCGCTTATCATAAGTGACTTTGGGCTTGTTTATTTCTAAAGTCGCTTATAAATTTTGTGAGTTGCGGGTTGCTGTTTTTTGAGCTTGTTTTGAACGTTAAGTCATTTATTTGGGTTTGTTTTACTTTCCAAGTGAAAGCAAAAGACGAGTGGTAAGTAGTTTGTCCCTTCACGCCCCCCTTCCACAGTTGTTACGTCCAGGCAGATGTTTCATTCAAGTGCGGCTGGCGCCAGTTTGTGCTGCAAAGATTTCATTCCAACCAAGGAGTTGCTTGCTTTAACAGTAACATGAACTCTGTGGAAGGAACATTTGGAAGCACAGAGACAGATGCAAACGAAAACAGTGATGATGGACTGTAGTTCAGGTAAAAGCTATTTTGATGTCTTTTTCATCTGTACCAAGTTTTATGCTAATTTTCCCATATGTGATTTCTGTGTTACAGATTAACAGACCTGACGGGGAAGCAAGAAGAACAAGGAAAGAAGATGGTTCCACACTTGACCTGCTTGAGTTGGCTCTTGTGTGTGTGTCTGCTTTTAAACAGAGTTTAAAGAAAGTTTTTTTGTTGACTGTGTTTTTTGCAGTTAAAATTTTTTTTTTAAATGTATGCATCCTTTATGATTGTCTATTGTTGTCCACTGTTGTCATCATTATTAGTTTAAAATTCATGGCTTTTCGATAAATGCTTCCCTGAGGCTCAATGGGATTAATTAAAGGTTGAATATGCTTATATTAAATATGATAAATCTTTTTTTTCAGAGCGTAAAAGTATGTTATTCAAAGTGTTTAGCATAATTTTGCTGTTTAAATGTAATGCCATAATAAATGTATGTTTATTTAGTTTTAAAACAGCCTCTGTTTTACACAATGTGGTGGGTTGCCAGTTGGGCTTGTTTTCAGGGGGCTGGCTGCTTGTTATATCACGAGATCTGGTAACACTGGGTGGAAGCTGTTAGTCTTTTTGTAAATTTTAGAAGCTGTAATAGCCAAATTACCTATAAAAGGTCTTGATATGTAAAACCATAGAACTAAAACAAAGCAGACTTTCTTTTTCTCATAATTGTGTTTAACAGCCATTCAATTGTACAATACGTTTCAAACGGCTTAAGAATAGTAAATACGTCAACTCGATTTAGAGCTTTTCAAATACACAGCTAAAGAAGTGTTTTTTTCTTACTTTCCAAACCAGATGGAAATGTACAGACATTATGTAGAAGCAATTTTTCACCAAACCAAATGTTTTTAAATGTTGAAATGTTGGCTAATGTATGTCCCTAGAGATCAACAAAGATGGCTGCCAGATCCTCACATGGATGCTAGGGTCCTGCAGATTATAGGGTCGCAGAAATTCTTCAACAGGCTCTCCCAGGTTGTTCTCCAGAAGCCCTCGGATCAGCTGGTAGTGCTTCTTCTCTAGGCAGCAGTGCACTGATGACAGTCTGCCATGGATGGACATGTCAGGTACTGCATGACTCAGCTCCCTGCCAACAAGAAACACTGATGACTGTGCAGGCCATGGATCGGTGGTGCTTACATTTATTAATCTTTCTAAGAGATAAACAAAAATAACAGTCCTGTCCTATTTTATCTGTGGGAAATGCACGTCACCCACTGCTTTTAATGTCAGTTTTAGACTAAAATCTTCTCATGTTGACTATAACAAGTCTGCCACTGAAGATTAAAGGGTAATACTGTTTTTGCCTGTCTTTGCATGATTGCATGTTAGCAAAATATCTCATGAACCACCAGATGGACTTCAACAAAACCTTCCAAAAGTAACCACTGGATTAATATTTACACCTGCGCATTCAGAACCATCCCATATTCGTGGCTTTGGAAAGCTGTATGACAACAAAGCAAAAGCTTCAGAATGTGGTAAAACAACTTATTATTGAGAACGTATAAAAACAAGCTGAAATTTTCAGTTTGATTGACTGCTAAAGTTCATCTTCCAGTGACAGAAGAAAAAAAAGGCAGTTAAAACATGAACAAAAGCTAATCTGAGACTCCTTTGGTAGTTCCTTTAAAGCTGTGCGGCTTTACTGAACAACCACATTGTGAGGAAGCTTCAAGAAGGAAACGCATACTTGTCCAAGTTGCGCTCAATCTTTAGCTGGAGGCGGCAGCAGTCCTTCAACAAGTTATCTCCAGTCCGACGAAGAGAGAAGGAAGTGAAGGTGAGGTTGGAGGATTCGGGTTTAGCAGCATCACCCTCTGAAGACTCGGGCAAACGCTCTGCAGCAAAGATACTCATCTCCTGCAGGTCCAGCGCCACACAGTCCAACAGGCAAATGTGGGTATCTACAGGACGGAAAGCCTGCAGCTTATTAATCAGAGACTGTGGCACTTAGATGTTCTTTTTAAAGGGTTAAACA
The DNA here is from genome assembly GCA_031762355.1 of Hypsolebias martinsi. Taxonomy (NCBI): domain Eukaryota; kingdom Metazoa; phylum Chordata; class Actinopteri; order Cyprinodontiformes; family Rivulidae; genus Hypsolebias; species Hypsolebias martinsi. The sequence continues at coordinate 14,987,040 of JARVGQ010000116.1, read as the reverse complement.
AAAAAAAAGAAACAGTCCAACAAAAATTACACAATTGTTTAATTCTGAACAAACCATTTTACTTTGTAAAGAACTGCTGACTTGTGTACAAATGTAAGTAGGTCGGTAATAAGTTGTTTCCATGTCTCAAAAACAGTAAATATTCAAAACAGAACATTTTGTTGGTTATCTAAGACTTGGTTTATCCTCAGATGATTTCCTTTTATCTGACATCACTGCTTAGATGTCTAACATGTAGCACCGGCTGCTCTGAATTATATATTTTTATTTTTCATCTAGAAGAAATACTTCTTGTATGTTACTAAAATAACTGTGATGCCTTAAATTCTAATACAGTAATTGTTAACAAATGTGGAAAATGTTTTCTGCTCTAATGGGCATTTCCTGTCAAGTATGTTGTAAAAAGTGTATTCTGGTGGATTTAGAGAGCAGCCCCTCTGTCAGAAAGTTTCAGTAATAATAATAACAATAATATAATAATAATAATAGCAGAGAACAAACCATCTGTTGGTTCCACAGTAAAACTGATAGCTGCATTTTAAACATGTCTCAGTGGTGTTTTGGTCATTTTGATACTGAAATAATTAGAAGCTGTGCTCAAAGGATTCTTATTTTGACTGATAAGGTAAAACATTTCTGTATAACCTGAGCTCCCTGAGAGACCTCCTGTCATTCTGCAGAAATCACATACAAATTGCAACAATCTGCATGGAATTAAACTGCTAAAATAACAATTTCTATCACAAATTTCAATAAAAACACGACTTAGGAAAATAAAGAGCGGGTTCAAAGTGGTCTTTAAATTCATCTACTTCTTAAATCAATTAAATATTGTGTCAGAGAAGTTTTGGTCAAAGGTTATGGACGTTTTTATTACTATGGCTGAGAACAAGACACCACTCAAAAAAGCCATCTCCTAAGACACGATCACATCTCTGCCTATGAACCATATGTTTGGGTAACGAAGAGAACTGGGTGAGAAGGATTCAGCATGCAGCTGCAGCCAAGGACATCTCCTGAGCTCTGTGGACTCGGCTGAACTGATAAGGTTATAAAAGCAAGTGGGCAAGGCAGCTTGGGGCAGATTCTTGTGACTGGTCTTCATGTGTGTATGATTTATGTATATTTACGTAGCCTGTCCTGAAAATCTGGCCTTGCAAGTAAAAGGCCAGTTAAAAATCTTCTCCTGCCATCAAATGTGGTTCTTTTTGGGGAAACAACATAAGCAAGAATATTGTTCTACAACATATTGGCTGGAACATGGACACCAGTGACACCAGTGACCCCCGCGACCCAAAAAGGAAGAAGCGGGTAAAGATGATGGATGGATGGATGGATGGATGGATGGATGGATGGATGGATGCATGCATGCATGGCCAAAGGTTAAAAAAAGGCTAACACTCCTTCATGTCTTACTAATTGATGTTAGTCTAAAAATGTGGTTTAAAGGGTGGCAGGTGATACGCACTCCTTCAAGGAATGCTGCTTCTAAAGACTGAACTATCTGAATAATTTTTTCACAAAAACTCTTTCATGAACAAGACAGTACTTTTCTCTTCCAAACAAAGATCCAAACATGTTGTAGCTACAATCCATTGAACTTTCAGTGGTTGCTCACACAGATATGGACCCATGTTGGTGGCTTTGCTGAAAAGGAGAGAGGCGACCGCTGGTGCTCTGGTGAAAACAAAACAGCAGGCCCAGGAGCTGAGGGCCCAGCTGAGACCTCTGAGAGAAGAGGTCCACCAGCTGGAACTGAAGAGGGCTTGTTTAGATGAGAAACTTCAACTTCTCGCCCTGCGGAGGCGGGAACATGTGGGTCGCTACAAGGTAACATTAGAGTCAAAGGCAGTGTTCAAAGTAACTATAGACAAAGACGGGCTCAGGTGGGGTGCCTCTCTTCCAGGAGGAGGTGTTTCATCTGGAGGAGCACAGCAGAGAGCTGAAGACAGAGCTGGAGGTTCAGAAGAGAAAAAACAAAGAGATGGAGGAGCTGAGGGAAAGCCTCACAAAGCAGCTTCTTCTTCACAGGTATCCAACAAGCTCTACACCAAACTTTAAATTAAATAAATATAACCAGACCTTTATTTTACACTTACAGGACTGAAGCCGAGGGCCACAATGACAGCAATCAAGAGGACAAAACATAATTGTGTATTTTTTAAGTGAAAAGTCTCCATTGTTTTATTTGTTTATTTCCTGAATCACGATGAATTCCTCTGGTTTATATAATGCACTTTACATTTAAAGACACATCAGCTGCTTTCTGTCAAACTGTAAATGTTTAGACTGCACCATACGGAAAGGTTTTGTTATGAATAAAGGCAGAGTGTTTCTTGTAACTTTGAGTGCGACTGATGACTCAGCACCCATCTCTGAAAAGCAGAGCGGCTTTCTTCTTCTTATAAGGACAACTTTTCTGCACAGGTGGGGCACGAAGTCATCGAGTGAGAATAAGCTCAGGAGACAGTACCAGGGTGTCTCTGCAGAGTGGTTTGTTGAAGCAAACCAGAAGGATTAGAAAGATGCTAATACTTCTATTCATTCAACCTTTATTTATACAGGTTAGTCCCATTGAGCCTCTGGGACTCATTGACAAGAGAGACCTGATTTTAACAAAAAATGATGACAACAGTGGATAACAATAGACAATCATAAAGGACGCATACACTGTAAAAAACAAAAAGAATGATTGAGTTTACTCAAAAAAACAAAGCAACCTTATGCATTAAGAATTTTGAATTTTCTCAATGGTTTGCCGTCTGATTTTGCTAAGTATAATTTAATCGTTGTACCAATTAAATATATGTTGTTGGTTTAATTCTCTCAAGTATAATTTCATCGTTCTACCAATTATATTTAAGTTGTTAGTTTAATTCTCTCAACTCTCAATTCTTAATTTAGCAAATTAGAATTTGATCACTAACAGAATGGAGCCATTCACAAAACTACAGAAAGCTAATGAACCATATATAAAATTTTAACTATGTTCAATTAATTTAACCCACCAAAATAATTACAGAAATTAATGAATTTGTACTTTATGTGTTTTTATTACTTTAATGAACTGTTATCAAAAATAACTTTCACCATCTATAAAGATACAAAATGTTTTTCACACCTCAAATATTTCACGACATGAAACAGTAGAATACATTAACAGTGGTGGATTTCAGTGTTGCATCATGCAGCAAAAAATAAATAAATCAAAAACTACATACATATATATATTTTATACATAGATATGTTATGTGTTTACACACACATATGTAAAATATATGTGTGTGTAAACATATAACATATATGTGAATTTATAAACACACATGTTTTATATATACATACATACATTTACATATATACATACATACATAAATACATACATACATACATACATACATATACATATGTACATACATACATACATACATACATATATATATACACATATATACATATATATATAAATACAGTATATATAATATATATATGTATACATATATGTATATACTGTATATTATATATATATATATATATAAACAACAACAGTTAAACAACACGATATATGTTGGTGTGAGTTTTATGTCATTTGGAGAATATTTGAGGAAAATAGACAGGGGGTGCAAATATCAGAATTTACCTTGCCAAAATATGCACGCCTCCTATATCACATAATTAGACATTTATAGGTGTTATCAAATTTTCCACATGATGATTGTAACCCAGGTGTAAATTTCAACTTATATTCTCTGGACTTTCCACTCTTTATCCCCTTCATGCGTCAAATCTCGCGATAGTTCATTAAGTCTCGTGAGACTACTGAACAGCCAATCGCTGTTGAGTATCAGGGTCACATGCTCCACTGGAGCCTATTTGTTAGGTATATCAGCTGGAGTGGGGCGGTAGGAAAGATTAGAACGGTTGGGAGGAGCAGAGCTGCAGGAGCCAACAAAGACAGGATGTATCCACCTTATTCCTGGGAAGGTTACTGTAGAAACGATTATGGGACTTACTTCCGGTATGAACCGGAAGTAGAAGTTCTGCACTGGCTAATTCGTTGTTTACTTGCTAATCTGTTCGCATCGTTGAAGTTAGATCTGTTTTCAGTTATTTCGGGCTATTTTTTCGGGTTATTTTATAGTAGTAAAAACTAAATATAGTCACGAAGACGTCCTTGCAGAGCTCGGGTACGTGTTGCGCTTTTCGTGGCTGTACGAATAATCAGACAAAGCTGAATTTGTGGCTGCAACAGGTGTGTGTTGAACATGCTCCGAAAACA
>JARVGQ010000116.1:14931068-14944255 GCA_031762355.1 Hypsolebias martinsi | reverse complement strand
GTGGGAACTTGGGATTCGAACCTCCAACCTTCCGATCGGGGGTCGGCTGCCACTACCACTGTACCACGGCCGCCCCACAGGTAGTCTGCATGCGCCCTCTGTTGGACAGGGCCACTAAAATATCAGACTTACCAATACGTATATTAGTCAGGCTCTAGTTGTCAGGAAGTTGTGTTGGAGGCAGTGATGGCCAGCTGACAGATAACGCCAATCATTTGAGTAAAGTAAATGCTGAAAAGTAAAATGGTGAAATAAAAAGAAAATACTAATGCACTAATGCAAGCTTGGCAAAACTGAGATTCAAATGCTTTGTTGTTGTTTTAAGTATAATTAGATCTTCGGGGACCAGGAGGATCAGAATGCATAAATCGACATTTATTAACAGTGCATGTTACTAACGTAGTGCAAGGTAATGGGTTTAAGTCCCTATAATAAGCAGCAACAAACAAACACAGCCACATGGATTGGCTGTGCACAATCACCAGTGAAAAGGAGAAATATATAAATAAATAGTGTGTTTAGACTTCTGCAGATATACAGAAATGTAAACATTTAATCTACAAAATATATCAATACAAAATGTGAACGTGACAATTTTTGTGCTGTAAATTGTAATATAATAAAGGGTTCACTGGATACAACAGTATTAGATGTGTTTTCATGAGACAGACTACATTAAAAAAGTAAAATACAGTAGCTGATTTTACAGTTAGTGGTTGAAAAGTTTAAAACGTAAAACAATAGAAAAATCATAAAGACCCAGTTTTTCCAAGTTGGTCTTCAAGTGCAAGTTCACATTTCAGTTTCAGTGACTATAGCCGGGATGGTAAAGGCCAAGGGGCCATGGACTATATCAAGGTGATGCAGTCCATGGCCTTTATGGGGTCCCAAAACTCCTTACTGCCCTCATTCTGTGAGATTCTGAATCTTGCTGGGTAATTCAAAACACACGTTGTTTCGTCCTATAAGACGCTCCGTATTTCTGTGAAAGTGGCGCGAGCTTTGGTCCCATTGTAGATAAGTGGGGTTTAATGCTTGGCTCTTAAAATGTCAGCGGTATCTACATTGTAGAACAGCTTGGCAATAATGATGCAGCATCTATCTCCAGCTACCGGTTTCTTATGTGCAAGTGTTTGGTGAGAATCCATCCACACAGCTTCTTTGATAATTTCTGAGACCTCGTTAGGGCTAGCAGCTACTCATCAACGCCAACTAAACGGATATTTTCGTGCATCATCCTCCCTTTCATGTCCTCATAGCTGTCCCATAGTTTCACCAGCTCACTCTGGAGTTCAATCACAGTTGTCTGCAATGTAATTATCTCAGCAGACCATGCTGACAATCCACCTTTCATATCCTCAATGTCCATTTTCATAAAGGTGATTTCTGCTCATATTGCAGCGGCATTGCCGGCTATTTTGGCCCTCAGGATTAATGTCAGCCCTGAGAATACCGTGATGAACTCTTCTGACATTGCACTTTACTTTTGTTTTATCTTGTAAAGCACTTTAGTCAAAGCAAGGCATTGTTGGAAGGTACTATATAAATAAAGTTTATTATTACATTGCCTCTCTTATAATTTTTGAAATTTCCCCTTGTACAGAGGCTAAAATATCTATTTAGCTCTGAAGTATCTATCTTTACTTCATCTTGCCTTGCTAGTGCCCCCAGAAATACTTTTAAGCAAGATAAAACCTAGAAAGCACAGTTTTCTCAAATGATAGTGGTGGCCAGTTTACATATACAGTACTGTACGTGGTGGCAGCCATCTGGGATTTTGAGATGGCAACCCTGTTTTCGAAAGGAATTTTTTTTATGCCTATATGTAACCACACACTAAACTGGAAGTTGGTACCTCACTTATCTTTCAAGTTATCATGCTTACAACATGTGCATATGGACAGAGGGTATTCCAAATTAACTCTCTTCTCTGCACAACAGAGGACAAAAAGTTGAAAAAAATATCTTTATTTTATTTTTTTAATTGGTATTATATGCATGATTTTATCCATTTTGTCACAAAACTGGCATATTTTCTTTTGAACCTTGAACAGCCAAAGTGAAACAGGAAGTGACATGAAAGGGGAACTGCTTAAAAAAAAGGACAAAGTTCTGGCCTTTGTTTACTCAAACTATTTTATTTAAACTGACTATTTTCATCTCTATTATAGTGACTCAAAATAATCTAAAGCCACATTAGATTCCTCTCTACTCACTGTGTTGTTAGATTTGGTAGCAATGCTTTGTTTGTTCACCTGCAGGCATCCCCCTTTGACATCACTTCCTGTTACTGTGCATAAGAACCACTCAATTGGTTACCTCAGCAGTGTGGAATTCTTAAATCTTTCCAAGAAGGCATTCATATTTATTACAAAATTTTGACGTAATAGACATTTGAACATTCCGCCCTCAACTTTAAGCAATAATAGCAGCTAGCATTAATAAATGATAAAAAGTAAAGCAACAGCCACTGATTCACCAGTACATTGCTGTCCGGGATTTTTATTACAGCCAGTGCAAAAGAAATGACAGATCATTTAAGATATTCAAAGTTTTATATCACATGAGCACACTGATTGGATTAAGCTTTAAAGTTGAAAAGCAGCAGTAAAGGTTCTGACTTACCGCCAGTGGCGACAGTCGTCTTATCGACCGGGTTCCAAGTCTGTCCAGACGAGGCTAACGCTACTGATAGCTGCCAATCATGTCTCATCAACCCGCCTCTGTCCAGATAAACACAGTGCTGACTGGCCCGAACTGCGTCAGCTCTCACTAAATAACTACACAGTATTTAGTGACTCAAAGGAGAGGCACTGTTAAAAACAATTAAAACTTGACAGCACACAACTCTACGAGTTTGCTGACATATCGTACAGGACAAGGTTGTGGTCCAGTTAGCAAGCTGCTTAGCTAAAATTAGCATGCGTGTCAGAGCTTTAGGTCAAAAGCAGTATATCAGCGCCTGCGTGGGTGAAACTCTGACAAACTCAACCGACTTAATTTTCACGAACATAAAAAACACTCTCTAAATCCAAGGACGACTGCTTTTGTCCAGTTAAGAGTGTCAACGCTTCACACTTCCGAGTATCATGGTACCAACAAACACTTCCTGTCACGTGAGAAAAACAACCATTCAGCTTGTGCTGCATTCATGTCTCACTGTAACTTTCTATTTCTAGGGTCGTGCATGTTGTGATCATAAACAAGCGCTAAGTACGCTGATCGCTCTGAATTAAACTTTAATGTTTTTGGTTGCAAGATATTCAAGTGAGCATGAGTTACAATGGAGGAAGTTTTTTTTTTTTTTTATAGTAGTAGTTTTTTTTTTGTGTGTGTGTGTGTGTCTAAATTAGACATAATAAAAAAAAACTACTACAACAAAAATCCCATTAAGCATAATGGAGGATTTGGCATACGTGCAGTCACTTTCATACGAACACGTGTTACTTCCTGTTTATCACTTGTATTATTTACATTCATCCAGACTTTGGAAATAGAATAAACTGTATTCCCCTTATAAACTCTCAGAGTAACGCGGTCTGAATTACATTTCTGCACTGACAATGTTTAATACTGTAATTTATTTCTGATGATTTTTCACGAAATCCCTTTGGGATTGCAAAGCGTTTATAATGAAAAACCCCGACAATGTTGTCGGAGAAAAAGGAGGTGCAGCTCCTGCAGATAAGGGGCGTTTACCTTCGGGACAACTTGAGATCGCTGATTGGTCATACAGACGAGCCTACTGGGTTGACTGACAGGTGGCAGAGAGGATCTGACTCGTGCAAATAAAATACTAGATTTTACTGTCTCGTTTAAGAGTGTCATTTATTCCATATTTATTTCAAATTTATCACGATTTGAGAACTGAGTTTCCTTACAAAATCGTAATGATGGATTCTTTATATTTCAGTGGTGCTGAGTTCAAATTAATGGGTGTTTGAGCTACAAAGAGGCTAAACTCTCCACTGGAATGATTTGTTCAGATTATAGCATTGTAAAGATATAGTAGATACTCCTACATCTGGACCTGCCATTCTGTGTTCGTTTGTTTCGCCTTCCTGTTCCTCTCAAACTCAGCGGGTCGAAGCAGTTGGCCGCTCGCCCTGAGCCTGATTCTGCTGGAGGTTTCTTCCTGTTTAAAATGAGTTTTTCCTTTCTACTGTCTACTTTGTGCTTGCTCAGGATGGGAGACTGTGATGAAGTGTAGATTCAACGAGTCTGCTGGCTTCCATAGATGGATAACTTACTACGGTAATTAGCTATTGTATGTACTATGTATGTTATGTATGTATGTTAATGTTTTTGTTCAGTGCCCTGAGTAAACTTCTGCTGTGATTTGGTGCTATATAAATAAACTGAATTGAATTTCTGTATGAATGTGTTTGTGGAGGTACAAGTAAATGAGGACACAGATTGTAGTGTAAAGTGCTTCTATAAGTACCTATGTCTATTCACCATTTAAAGGTTGATCACATTAATTAAGCTATTAATCAGTAAACTGAAATAAGTGTAGTAAAGTGAGGAGAAAATATCACTCTTCTTCATCCCTCACTCACACCGATGACATGAATCTATGCAGCTATTTAAGAAGAGAGTAAGACTTCAGCATCACTAGTGGAGCCAACTTAAACATTTAGAGCACAGAAAAATCAAAACAAGAACTGCCATTTGACACGTAGATCATACTTGTGTATTTTTTGCAGCAAAGCTGCTTTTATTGTATAAAAATTATATAAGGTCACTACAAGAAATACTCAAACAAAATGTACACAGATGTTTGTTTTCCTCTAACAATTCAAACTATAAAAATAGACCAGAATCTTTTCTCTGAGCTATTTTTGAAGATGAGATTAATACAAAAAAAAGGTAAACAGAAACCTATAGTTTAACGTGATCCTATGGTACAAAAAGTTAATGTAAAGAAAACAAAGAATCAGCAGACATGGTTCAGACTGAACGCTCATACACATGAGATCAAATCTTTAAAGAACTTCTAATATGATTTAAAATACTACAAAGTAATATAAGTAAAGCACAATATATGGCATGTTGAGAATATAAAGATAATGCAAAATGTAAAACAAAACACAGCTTAAAAAAAAGATAATACGTTTAAATTTCAAGCTAAATACTGAAAGAGCTCAGGAGTTTTACAGTGTGTAAGCAGTTTTATTATGCTTCAAAAATCGGTCTAAAAAATAAAAAAATGATTGGATTGTCACATTTGAAGGAAAGACAATATGAAATATTCATTTGAAATAAGTGAAAAAAAAATTAAAAATTTAAAGAAGGCTTGAAGATTGCTGGTTCAACCTGAAATGTAGTTTTGTGTTGAACAAGCCCTGCAAAACTCTGTTCAGAACATGAAGCCCAGAAGAAACAAAATATATTTTGGTTGTTTCTGAGTTTCAAGATTTAAATTGATATGTTGAGAATTAAAGTTGAAGCTGAATTTCCAGACCACTCCTGGGGGACGTGAACCTCACGGTGCACGCTCTCATCAGTGTTCTGTGAGCTTTAGGAGCAGCACGTCAAGAGTCAGGACTTTTGGTGCAACAGCTGAGGAGTCCCAGTCCTCTGAAGATCCACAGCTCGGACAGAACTCACAGCAGAACCATCAGCCAGAGTTCAAACAGGTCAGGACCACCAGTTACATATATTTTTTAACATAAAGGTCAGTTTTAGACTTTAACATATTTTTCCACAGAATGTTTAGGGTTAGCTGAAAATGTCTTACTCAACGTTGTACTGTAAAACTTTCAACTCTTTTTTTAATATAACAAAATAATGACATAATGCCTTTCTTCTCTAACTCAGTCAACATCAGCTGAGTCTTCCGGTGACGTGTTACATTTCACACAACTAGTTAGGCTCACAACAAGGAGCTCCAGAGCTAAACCACCCCGTTCAACTGAGAGGAGAAAGACGTGTCTGGTGCGGAGAACAACAAGTTGTGAAATGTGTGAGACCCTGTGAGAACTAAAACCTCTTGTTTTTAACAACTTGTGCTTTTACAAACTGTAACAATCAGACCTGAGCGCACGTCAGTCACTTTGGAAACTCCTTTAACTAAAACAAGTCAGTAACGTTTAGCAAAAAGTTTCACATTAGTGCACTTCTGGAGTAGTACCTCCCATTGGTCTGCTACGATCAAATGAAAACCAGGAGTGGCCGTGAAAGAAGGTTTGGGACTTTTTTTGTTTCAGTAAACTCGCAGTTTGTCTTTATGCTGCATGAACAGGGTTTTAGCGTAACACTGTATTTTCCCCCCCTCTCTTTTCTAACAAATAACATTTGGATTCATAGCTGGACTAAACAGTAACAGTAATAAATGTCTACAGCTCTGGATGAAGGCTCTATTTGATTTGGAAGAGGTAGAACAGACTTCAGGCTTTAGCTGGGAACTTTACAGAACTACAGAAGAACGCACGGGTTCTGTCTTACACACGATTCACCGCTTTCCAGAACCCTCCCTGAAGGAGATTCAGACATTGAGGAGGAAGTTGTTTTTTCAAGAATAACACTGAAATGTTGATTGAAAGTTTAAAGAAAATTTAAAAAAAAAAAAGAGAGATGCAAATGTTGGTTGGTCTAAAGTTGTACCACAGGGTTTTCCAGGTGTTCACAATCTTGTCACTTGAGTTGTGAACGTATTCAAAAACGTTATATTACCACTTTTCACTGACAACAGTTGCAGTCTCTGCATCCATCACAGGAGACTGACACGGGTACAGAAGCTCTCCTTGGGACAGAAAACATTGGAAGCTGCAGTCCTGAACGTTCTTGTCAAAAAACTAGACAACCTTTATCTCTAAAGAAAACTGTCCAAATCTGTCTCATTTCTACAGTACCCTCCAGCAGATTAAAACAAAAACATGGATGCAGGTGATGGGCTGCCAAATGGGCCGAGGTGGGTACAATGTGGGCGGTAAGGGCCAACAAAATAATGTGCATAATCTGGAATACACATTGACAAGACATGCGCACAAAAAAAAAATAGACCATGATTTTCAAAAACAGGCCACACAAAATGAGGTCACTTGATGTCAAACACAGTGCAGCTCTCCATCTACTGTAAGTTAGGCTTTAGTCTAAATTTTACAAGAACACAATAAGAATAAACATAATGTAAGTTATTTGATTAGAATCTGATGATTTGAGAGTTTTGAGGTCAACACAGTGAATACTTCTTTGACATAAAATAATACCAGAGTATGTGTCACTGCAGTTTACTCCTGCTCACAGCTGCAGCCAGCGGGACCTGGTTTATGGGAGTGGTATTTTTTAAACCGGAGTCTGTGAACTAAGGATATGGGGCTTTAAGCCCCGCCTACTCCCCTGCACACCCCATTGTTGTGCTGCATAAACTTTCAAGGACGCTAATGCTAACTACAGTAATTATAACGACAAACTAGAAAAATGAACATAAAGAATGAGCTGAATCTACAAATAAAAAAGGTCAAAAGTGTATCTTTTAATCTTAATGAGAAAAGATCCTGAGGAATTAAAACTGGTCCTGGGACAACATCAGGTCTATTTTCAGCTTATACTCCAGGAATCTGGCATTAGATCCAGTATTTGAATTGAGAGTTTTGGTCTAAAATTTTAAGACTCTTACTGTGAAAGACTGAAGAACAGTCTGTGAGTTCTGCTGCTGTGGGTGAAGCTGCTGCAGCAGTAATAAGCACGTTGAACTGTTTTTTATTTTAATTTTTTGTTATATTTGATATGGTTTTGGTCGGAGGGCACAGAGAGGAACTTCTCTTCTGGTTGAGTCTCAAAACACAGGCTCAAATTGTTCTCAACACCTGTCCATCCGTACATCCATTATCTTTACCTGCTTCTCCCTTTTTTGGTTGTGGGGGTCTCTAGTGCCCATGTCCAGCCACCACTGTGCCGGATGGTGCCCTGGACAGGTCTCCAGTCCATCAGAGGGACACATAGAGACAAACAGCCATTCACTCCCTCACTCACACCTAGGGACAATTTAAAGTTACCAATCAGTCTAACGTGCATGTTTTTGGTCTGTGGAAGAAAACTGGATTACCCGGATAAAATCCATGCATGCACAGAGAGAACATGCAAACTCCACCCGGACTGGGGTTCGATCTAGTGACCTTCTCCCTGAGAGGCAGCAGTTCTACCAACTGAGCCATCATGCCACCCAAACATCTTGACTTTATTTAGAAAATATGAATCACAAAATATTAATAATAATAATAATAATAATAATAATAATAATAATAATAATAATAAAAAGCTCCTTCTCAGTTTTTTTTTTTTCCTGAGTTGACCTAAAGCATCATCATAGAAGAATATAGACTGGTATGCGTTTAGTCTTATAAAATATTGAAGGCTCATCCTTCTGCCTCTTAAAACAAGCTAGACTTAAATAAGTCTACATGTCAGTTTACAGTTAAAATCAGTTTTTATAAAAATCAAAGTGTGTGTGTGTACTTGAGTTCTGGGATAAACCTTTTCTTTCTTTCTGAGTAAACCTTTTCCTTTAATGGACTCGATGATCAACAGCCTTTGAGTTTGTGATGATCCAAACAGATGCAATATTAAAACTGGTCAAATAAGACCCTTATTGGAGATGTGGACTGGTTTAGATGCTGGAAATGGGTCTCAAACAAAAGATACTGATGAAGAAAAGTAATAAAAATGCCCTCTTCTTTTGCTTATCTGAGGAAGTTTATTTTTTTCCCAGAATTACCAAGCAGACTTTATTTCCTGTGGTTTTCACTTCCATCTGTTTAAACCTCAAGTATAATTATTGCACATGGTCATTATGACTGTTGCTTTGGTCTGTTATAGTTGTTTATGTTGACAAACATTGGAGTAAAAAGTGTTTTTCTTTTAATTTTACAGGTGGTCTTAGTAGCCCTCCTGTCAAACACCTAGCCTCTAAACAAACATTTAAAAATAGTCAATTGTTACTATCTAAATGGGCTGCCAGCTTCAAACCGGGCCTTATTTTCAAACTAAATGAAACCTTGTCACGGTCCATTTGCAGCCTCCTTGAGGAACAATCTTCTTCTAGTTTCCACTCAAACTACTCTTCAATAACAGTAATGATCCTTGACTCTGTGCAGGAATAAAACCACACATTTTTCTCTGTGTTAGTGGGAATTCTTGGGCTCTAAAGTAAAAAAAAACTGTATTTAGTTCCACACCTTTAAGAGAACGGATTCTCTGCTGACAGGACAAGAATCTTCCTGTTACAGAAAAAAAATGAGACTAGCAGCCGGTATTTTTGGAGTCATCATACCAGAATGTATGTTTTTTTTCATTGGTGTTGAGTGATTATTATTCACACGCAAAATAGTCTTTGAGAGGTGCAAACAGGTGCCTGATAACAGGGACGCTCCAGGACCGGCCCAGGAGTCTCTGTCTGGCACCACGACCCATGTTGGACACATCAGTGTAGTGGACAGGAAACCCAAAGATCCTAGGGAGAGAAAATTTAAAAAACTAAATTATTTCTAAACATTTTTTCATTAAAATAAAAGCTGAAATGTCTGAAGTAGACCTAACATTTCCTAAAGAATGCATATCACACACCGCCATTGATGTAAAAATTTTAAACTGAAACCACATTCAATGTTAAGACATGACAACTAAAACTGTTTAGTTGCAGCTGTATCACTGTTGTCGTATCTGTTTTGCGTCTACTTGTGATTATTTTTATTTAGTCTCTGAGTTTGTTTATCTTGTGTTTCCAGTTTCCCCAGTGGTTCTCTCCTCATGTAAACAACTCCAACTGCTGCCGCTCTCACCTGTTCCTCATCATCTTTCCCCAGGTGTTCGTCATTGTGTCCCTTTAAGTTGAGCATCTGTGTTTCCACCTTGTCCGTAGATTGTGCTTCCCGTAGCTGTCATGGTCTGTTTCCTGCATGTCTCCCTGATCCTGTGTGCCGTACTTTGTAAGTTTTGCTGCCACAACAGCTATTTGTTTGTTAAATAAATAGTTGTTCTTTATTTTATTCTTGAGTTCTCCGTGCCTGTCTGTACTTGAGTTTGACTACACAGAACTTGCTTCCTGTAGCTTTTTGAATGTCGCTGTTTGGCTGAAGCTGATTAGCTGCAGCTGTTTATGGTTAGCTATTTGGTCGTACAATCAATCATTTATGGGAGTGGCTCACTTCTTGTGGCTGCAATGTATCATGGGTTTTTTTAACCCGGTTTTTTATAATGTGTGCACTGCACATGCATCTCACCATCATAATTTTCATCACCATCATCGTCCATCATGAACACCATATTCGAACATAAGGGTGTCCATATGTGCACTTGGCACCAGGACACCCTAGGTCATAGATCGATGACTGACTATGTAGTTGTGTCATCTGATCTGCGGCTGTTTGTTTTGGACACTTGGGTGAAGAGAGGAGCTGAGCTGTCAACTGATCACCACCTGATAGTGAGTTGGATCAGATGGCAGGGCAAGATGCCAGAAAGATCCGGTAGAACCAAATGTGTAGCGAGGGTTTGCTGGGAATGCCTGACAGAAGAACCCATCAGAAAGATCTTCGACTTGCACCTACAGGAGAGCTTTAACCACATACCAGCTGAGGCTGGGGATGTTGAGTCAGAGTGGGCCATGTTCCGCGCCTCAATTGTTGATGTGGCTGACTTGAGCTGTGACCACAAGGTTGTCGGTGCTTCTCGCGGTGGCCATTGTCAAACTCTGTGATGACACCTTGGGTTAGGGAGGCTGTCAAGCTGAAGGAGTCCTATGAGGCCTTGTTGGCTGGTGTGACTCTGGAGGCAGCTGAGGAGTATCGGAGGGCCAAGAGGTCTTGATTGCTGCAGAGGCAAAAGCTCAGATGTGGGAGGAGTTCGGTGAGGCCTTGGATAATGGTTCTCGGTCGGCTCCAAGGAGATTCTGGCAAACCATCAAACAGCTGAGGAGGGGAAAGCAGCACTTTACTAACACTGTGTTCAGTGAAGGTGGGGTGTTGTTGACCTCAACAAGTGATGTCTTTGGGAGGTGGAAAGAATACTTCTCAGACCTTCTCAATCCCACCAGCATGTGTTCCACGAAGGATGCCAAGTCAGGGGACTTCAGGGTTGGTCTGTCCATAACTGTGGCTGAGGTCGCCAAGGTAGGTAAAAAGCTCCGTGGTGGCAGGGCTGCAGGAGCAGATGAGATTCGCTCTGATTTCCTTAAGGCTCTGGATTTTGTTGGGCTGTCTTGGTAGACACGCATTTGTAACAATGCGTGTACATTGGGGGCAGAGCCACTGGATTTGCCAACTGGGATGGTGGTTCCTCTCTTCAAAAAGGGGGACTGGAGGGTGTGTTCCAATTATAGGGGCATCACTCTTCTTAGCCCCCCTGGTAAGGTCTATTCGGGGGTACTGGAGAAGCGAGTCCGATTGTTGGTCAAACCTGAGATTCAGGAGGAACAATGCGGGTTCCGTCCTGGCCATGGAACTCTGGACCAGCTCTTTACCCTCACTAGGGTCCTCGAGGGGTGCTCCGTGATTATGGTATCTGGGGCCCATTGTTACAGGCTGTTCATTCCCTATACAAGTGGTGCAAGAGTTTTGTTCGCATTGCTGGTAGTAAGTTGGACCCATTCAGGGTGGGAGTTGGACTCCGCCAGGGCTGTCCATTGTAAATGATTCTGTTCAAAACATTTATGGACAGAATTTCTCGGTGCAGCCAGGGGGCGGAGGGATTCCGGTTTGGTGGCCTAGGATTTCATCTCTGCTCTTTGCAGATGATGTGGTCCTGCTGGCGTCAATATGCCGTGATCCTCAGCTCTCACCGGAGCGGCTCACAGCTGAGTGAGAAGTGGATGGGATGAGAATCAGCGTCTCCTAATCTGAGGCCATGGTCCTCAACCGGAAAAGGGAGGATTGCTCTCTTCAGGTCAAGGGTGAGGTTCTGCCTCAAGTGGAGGAGTCCAAGTATCTTGGGTTTTTGTTCATGAGTGAGGGAAGAATAGAGAGTGAGATTGACAGACGGATTGATGCAGCATCTGCAGTATTGTGGACTCTGTGTTGGTCCGTTATGGTGAAGAGGGAGCTGAGCAGTAAGGTAAAGCTCTCTGTGTACCGGTCGGTCTACATTCCTACCCTCACCTATGGTCATGAGCTCTGGGTAGTGACCGAAAGAATGAGATCATGGATACAGGCAGATGAAATTAGTTTCCTTCACAGGGTAGCTGGACTCTCCCTTAGAGACAGTGTGAGAGGTTTAGTGATCCGGGAGAGACTCGGAGTACAACTGCTACTCCTCCACATCAAGGGAAGCCAACTGAGGTGGTTCGGGCATCTGGTAATGATACTCCCTGGGCGCCACCCTAGGGAGGTGCTTCGGGCATGACTGACTGGGAGGAGACCCCGGGGAAGACCCAGGACATGCTGGAGAGACTATGACTCTCAGATGGCCTGGGAACTCCTTGGAATGTTTAATGTGAATGTTTCTGTTCAATGCCCTGAGATAACTTTTGTTGCGACTTGGTGCTATATAAATAAACTGAACTGAAAAAAAATGTTAGGAACCACATCAAATGTAAGTAAGTTATTGTGGTGTGCTGCTCAGAATGATGGGAGGTCGAGACAGAATGCAGATTTAATTCAATCTTCTGCACCCTTACAGAATTTTTACTAGCTGACGTTTGATAATGTTTGTGAATGTTTTTGTACAATACCCTGAAATTATTTTTGTTGTGAAATAGCACAATATAAATTAACTGAATTGAATTAAAATGTCCCTATTAAAAGTATGGAGGAAAATAAATAGAAACAGAGCATAAAAAAATGTTCAATACAGAAACAACTGGACTTTATTTGTTACAGAAAACGTTTCGCTCTTCATCCGAGGAGCTTTCTCATTTCAAAGAAGCAGAGTTTGAGAGTGAGGCTTTTAAAGGCTAACACACACACACACACTGGACCAGCTCTTTACCCTCACTAGGGTCCTCGAGGGGTGCTCCGTGATTATGGTATCTGGGGCCCATTCTTACAGGCTGTTCGTTCCCTATGCAGTATAAGCGGTGCAAGAGTTTTGTTCCCATTGCCGGTAGTAAGTTGGACCCATTCAGGGTGGGAGTTGGACTCCGCCAGGGCTGTTCATTGTAAAAGATGATTGAGAATGTTAGGCTGATTGATAACTCTAAATTGTCCCTAGGTGTGAGTGAGACAGGTCCCTCTTGTAAATGAGTCCCCGTG
>JARVGQ010000116.1:14829352-14841968 GCA_031762355.1 Hypsolebias martinsi | reverse complement strand
CAACGTGCATCATGGATCGGAAAATATCGGCAGGTTGGATCGGAAAATCCGATACTTAAATTATGCTGGTATCGGAGGCCGATACCAATACCGGATCGGTCCCATCCCTACCAAAAACAGAACTTCTTGGTGGTGGTGGAGGGGTTGCACCCTTCAAAAGTCTGATGTATTATGGCAAAGATCACAAATCAAGGTTTGTATGGACCATAACTTCTGATTTGCTCAAGTTATTAAAAAAAAACTCCATATACATTTGTTCCACCACTAGACAGTGTCACCTAACCTTTTCATCATCCCAGCTTTCACGTCAAGGTCACAAATCAAGGTCAACTGTTACAAAAAGGTCATTGTTGTATTTCTGTAGGATAGTTTGTGGAAGGGCATATAACAGGCTGTATGCTGTTCTCTTTTTTTCCTGTCTTGTTCCTGCAGAGCTGACGCTGCCTCAGTTTTACAACTTCCTACATGAGCTGGAGAGAGCCAAAACCAGCATGGAGTGTTTCAGCTGATTGTGTGGGTTTCTGTGTATTTAAAAGTAAACATTTATATGTATTAATTTGTACAGATAATTGTGTGTGTTAATGTAAACTTCTTTTTCCACACATGAATCTAAACACAAAATTGCTTTTTACTTTTGGACACTTGTACTCACGCTTCCAATAAAAACTGTTTAAAAGCTAACAGTGTTTGTGGTGTTTTAACTTTAGTGATCTTCTCATGAACCTGCAGTCCTCTTGTTGAATATCACAAACGCTACTAATCTGGTATCATATGTACCACCCAGTACACAATGAGTTGTGTTATGTGTTGCTGTAGTTTGTTGTATTGTCATCAACAAAAATGGAACAACTTTAACAATTTAGCAGACACATTGCCCATGTGGGAAAACATCACATAACATAACAGAATCGATTTACATCTCTGATGAAAACTTTAAACGTTCTGATTTAAAAAATTTGGCTGGGACAAAAAAGGAAAAAAAAAAAAACACTTGGGGTGAACATGTGACCGCTTAGAAGAGAAGCCCTCGAAACAATGTACTGGACCAACTTTCTTTAAAAGCACAAATTGTCAACATGTACCAAATTACAAACTGTGCTGATCATGTCAAAGTCTTCTTACTAGAGCCCCAACCGATATGGAAATTTTGATTGTAGCTGATACTGATCTTGGGAGGGAGGATGCTGATAACCAATAGAATGGCTGAAAAGTTTTGAGCTTTGTCCACCCCCAAGAATCTAACAGCGAGTGGAGTGGGACTCGTTTATTTAGCACAGCTGTTAGCAACCATGAAGCTAAGCAAATCAGATCCACTCTAGATTCACAAGTGGTCATAAAAACAGTCTTCCTAATGTGCATTCACATTTTCTATCTTCCAATGGTCACCATAAAGTTGTCAAGTGTGTTACAAAAATATAAAACAAAGAAACGACCTTCCTTGTTCACTGTTTAGTCACGTATGGTGAAGGCCCAATTATTATTGATCGCAGCAGCAGTTTTTTTATTGTTGTTTTGGGTTACTGGTAATTTTTTTGCAAAGAAGTAAAGATTTCAAACAATACATTGAAGACGACAAAGATTACATTACCAACTCTGATATATTTTACCTCTTCATTAGATTTATTGTTCTGAATAAAGTTTTACATGGCAATAGCCTAAGCTTTGGTTATCTAAACTTTAGCTTGCTAACGTGAGAGGCACATAGCTTATGACAAGCGGGTTGGAGGACTGAAGAGAATTTATTGGGGGGGGGGGGGGTGTTTGTTTTTTTACAGATTGGTTAAAATAAACTTACCATGTTCTGTTCAGCAAAATATGCTACACATTATTGCTTCCTGCTTCGGCTGTGCTGAAAGCGAAACTTTAAGGTGAATGGCCATGTCTTGAAAGTAGTCCACATGCGTCCTCTGCTGCATTGTACAATTACGGCTGGTTCCCAGCATTTTAGGTGTGAAAATTATGTGTTGATATTGGCGCATAATTAGACAGTTATCACAGATAATAGTCCCCAAACGCCTATATTGGCCTAAAATTTCAGCCCCATGGATTAAAGATTCAAGGTTCTTTATTTTTCATACACACCACATGTGGTACATGTGGTGGAATGAAATTGTGTACACAGGGTCCCATTTACATCCAACAATGTAAAAGAAACAGTAGTAAGATCTAAGATATGAACTAATAAAAATGTTAAACTAAAAATACACTAAGCACAAGTAGTATTAAAATAATGCACTGAACAGCAGCACGAACATGAGCCTGTGTGAGCATATGAGTACGAACACAGCAGCATCTTTCAGGTGTAGTATGGTACCGATGGTATCAGGTCGGAAGGCCTCCTTTAGCAACCACAAGACTGTAGCCGTGGACGCTGACAACAGTTCATCTTCTGGGACTCCAACAATGCGGATGACGCTGGGACTCCCAAGTTATCACATGTATCCTCTAACTTCACCACAGCTTTAGTTAAGTAGTCCATTTTTCTCTGAAGGCTAACAACATCATCAGTACTGGTGGATAGGGATTTCTCCATCTAAGCAAGTTACTTTTAACCAAGTGAAATTCTCCTGCACTGCAGACAGACCAGAGGACGATTCCTTTGTGAAGGAGAGCAGCTCGGATTTAATGGAGGAAAGACTCATCAAGGACAGCATGAAACTCACATTTTAAGTGTAGCAGCAAAGTCCTCCCAGAGAGCTGAAAGGAGTCGTTTTGAGAGCGGCTTCGCTAATTGTGGCGGCCTGGGCTGCAGCCCCCACCACCGGAGAAGAGGCTGCAGCACAGGTCAAGGGTTCACCACGAGAAACAGGCCTCAGGTGAGGCTGGATCAAATTTCTAGTTAACTTTGGTGGCATTTTAGTGACCAGAACAAAATGTACTACGGTATGTTAAAAGGACTTGGATATCACTTGAGGTCAAAACTCAAAACAATTGCCCAGTAATAATAAAAGAGCCAACTATGCAGGAGCTCACCATAACACAAATATATTTTTGTCTCTTTTGTTTAACTGGATTCTCTTTATCTACTTTAAGGACTTGTGTGAAAATCTGATGATGTTTTAGGACATATTTCTGCATAAATAAAGAAAATTAAATAAGAGTTCAAAAACTTTCAAGCACCACTATATCCTTAAGAGTTCTGTTCTGTCTGATCATTTTGATACTGACTGACTACACAGCCTCCAAGAGTAAATTTCACTACAGTATCAGAAAATGTTTGTAACCAAGAAGCTGGCTCCTTAGTTCATTTCATTCCAGGTCTCTCTTGTAAAGGAGTCCTCAAGACTCAATGGGATTAACCTGCCTAAATAAAGGTTGAATGAAAAATTCACTTAGGGGGAGTGGTGGCGCAGAGGTGGGCCTGTGACCGGAAGATCACCGGTTCAAGCCTCGGTATCGACATCAAAAAATGAGGGTGGAAAAGGTGAAACACCCACACCTGCCTCCACCCTCATTCGCCCCACTCTGGGCCCCTGAGCAAGGCCCCCAACCCCCACCATCTGGTCCCCGAACAGGTCTCTCCTGAAAATGAGTTCTCGTGGCTCAATGACACATGTATAAATAAAAATAAAAAATAAAATTTTCAGATGTTTACTTTAAAACACACATCTAGAAAGTTGGAAGTGTGTACAGTGCCCTGAGATGGTGTTGATTGTGGATCGGCATCACAAATAAACTTAAAATC
The DNA here is from genome assembly GCA_031762355.1 of Hypsolebias martinsi. Lineage (NCBI taxonomy): Eukaryota > Metazoa > Chordata > Actinopteri > Cyprinodontiformes > Rivulidae > Hypsolebias > Hypsolebias martinsi. Next base: position 14,838,283 of record JARVGQ010000116.1, on the reverse strand, counting down.
TAATTGAAAGAAATGGTGCTCCATCCATTATCTTTTACTCACTTCTTCCATTTTGGGTCATGGGGGTCGCTGGTGCCCATGTCCAGCAATCACTGTGCAAGGGGCAGGGTACACCCTGGACAGGTCGCAAATGAACTGGTGCTCCATTAATAACATAATTTTATTTAACCTGGAGAAATATGTTGCCAACATACAAGAAAGCCCTTAATAAAGCTAGAACTGTATCATTGGATATACTCCTATAACTGATCCACCTTTGTAGTCAGGATGAGACAACAATCTTTAGAAAACAAAAATGGCTGTGACTCAGTTACAGTCTTGACCTAAGAATTGGTATAGTAGTTGCAAATTCCCTAAAGCATTCTGAGCACTTTGTTTAAAGTGTTACTATCATGTTTTACCAGTATGCTGGGTCAATACATCTCAAAACCACTGGATGGATTTTAACATTTTTAGGAAATAATTATTGGATATACTTTTACAACTGATTAATTTGTAGAGCAAACCTTATTCAAGATGGCTGCCATAGCAACTGATCTTGGAAAAAAGCTGTCAATTTTACAGATCAACCTAAATAAACAAAAAATATATAACTTGGTCAACTAAGGACTACTGGTTATAAAGTAGCTGAGAGTCCTTCCCAACAATGTGAAGTGCTGTTTCCAGAGTTTTTAATGAGTTTGTGAGAGATCATATCTCTAGTTTTAGCTTCTCTCCATTGACTCCCTGTCAAGTTCAGAATAGAACTCAAAATTTTACTTCTAACCTACAAAGCTGTCAACAACCTAGCTCTATCTTGTACTGTATTACAGATCTTATTGTTCCATACTTTCCTAACAGAGCACTTCACACTCAGACTGCAGGTTTAGGAAGATCAGCTTGGGTTTCCTGAGCTATCCCTTAGTTATGCTGCTATAGGCTTAGATGGCTGGAGGACAAATCTACCACATTACTGCTGTGGTCCTTTCTTGCTCTACCAGTTTGCATTTGTAATTGTTTCTATCCTTGTGCTTTTGTTTTTCCTCCAATAGAATGTACAACCTGGACATGTCATTCTATTTTTGCGTTTCTCCTTCCTGTCCTCAAACCCCAGCCAGTTGAAGCAGATGGCCACTCGTCCTGAGCCTGGTTCTGGTGGAGGTTTCTTCCTGTTAAGAGGGAGTTTTTCCTTTCCACTGTTGCATTTGTGCTTGATGAGGATGAGAGACCGTGACTTAACACTGGCTCCCTTACATAGACAACTTCTACTAATTGGCTTTTTAATAATTATAATTGGCTTTTATAATGTAATGTGAATGCTTTTGTACAGTGCCTTGAGATGACGTCTGTTGTAACTTGATGTATAAATAAATTGAAGTTTCACAACATTGCAGTAGATTGCACTGGTTATTTTCAAGGCTCGATCAAAGGAGCGACCAACTTCTCAAAATTAAATTATTTCAGTTTAAAAACTCTGGCATGAAATATGGCAGGCAATATGTATCTTTATAAATCCAGTCGAAGAGAACCAGACCATGAATGAAAACAGCAAATTAGGTCATTCACACCTTTTAATGAATAAAAAAATACTTCTTTGAGCAAAGAGACTATCAGATCCTGTCTGCAGAGCAAACTGAGAACCAAAACAATAGTGACCTCCAGATGATGAAAAGTGGAGCAACACAAGATGAGGTAAATAGCACAATTTACAAATAATCATGCTCCAAATTCACAATAACAATAATTATCAGTACAGCTAGAAAAAATTGCAACAAGAAAAGATAACAGACTTATGATACAAGGCAAACACTGCCCACAAGAATTGTTCTGTTCTCTATGGTCATTATCCTTCTGTACACTAAAGCTGCCCAATCATGCTGCTGGTCCATCACCGGCAGCAGTTCTACAGTGTACAGGGTCAAAGACACACTATCTGACCACCAGGCACGAAACGCAGAGTTTAGAGGGCCCGATGCAATCGTCATGGCAAAAGGCACCGCAGCCTTGGCACATGATCATGGCTTTGAGACGACACGAGCACTTGAGTGCCACCTCCTCAGTCGCCGTATCTGCAAAGGCCTGGATGCTGAGGGTGGTGTGGCTGGACGCCAGGCGGGGGCACAGCTGAAGGACACCGTCAGCCATTCCCCTGGAAAAACCACCATTGTCCATCATAGATACATTAGCTGTGTAGCTAACGCTTTGTTTGGGGAGCTTCCCATAGAGCTGAAAGGGAAGGGAGGAAGAAGAAGGTGAAGAGGAGGAAGAGGAAGGAGAGGTGGCTGAACATGGAGGTTTGCTGTGCTCCTTCTTGGCTATCCTCGCCAAAGTCATTTCCATGTTGAGGAGACCCTCCATCGCTCCTCCACTCAGGTATCCATCAATGGAGTTCCCAGGTTCTTTTTTGGTTCCATTGATGGGCATGATGGGGCCGGATTTTGTCAGAACCTGGCAGGAAGATCTTGCACCACCTTCATTCTTTACAGTGGGTGTAGGAGACAGCTGCTGTTGGTGAAAATGGGGGGGCTGACACTGCAGGGATCTCATGTTTATCTTAATTGTTGCTATGTTTTCAGTGGGGTGGGGTTCTGTGTGGGTAGGTGAGGGGGTGCTGGGTAAGATCTGATAGGCTGGTCGATCTGGAGTGGCTCTCTGCGAAGGCTTATGTGACTCTTTAAAAGCTGCAGGTTCAATAGAAGCCAGAGAAGCAACATCTGACTGACCCTTGGATGACATTGGCACAGATGTAATGACTGGAACAGCACCTGAAGTCTTGTGGGGCAGGTACACAGACCCTTCTGAGGCCTCAGTGAGGCAGGAGACTGGGTGACCCGTTGGTGACTTGTTGGACTGAGTCAAATCTGTGCTAGAAGATGAGTCAGAGAACTCAGGTTTACTGTGAGCTCCCTGGTTCCTTGTTGCTGAAGATCTGGATTGGGATACAGGTAATCGGCTAATCTCCAGCCTATTGGCAGAGTGTGAGGGTAGAACCTTCTCCAAAGGCAGACTGCCTTGTAGCAGCTGAGTGACCAGGGGGTTGTTGGCCTCCACAGTGGACACTGGTCTGGCTAAGGGGGTCAGCTTTTTAGAAACAGACGTAACATGTGGGTGTGTGACAGTAGAGCTAAAAACTCCATGACACTCATCTTCAGCAGAACTAGGTCTGGAGTTTTGACGGTCTTGTGTAATCTCAATTTTGACCACAACATTGTTCTCTCTTAGTCCTTGAGGATGGGCAGTGGGAAGAGGGTGGTGGTCAGGAGAAAAATGATTACGATGCTGTGACTGAGGCAGACTGTTGGGATAACAAGACTGAATGACTGTCTGACCTTGACGGCTAGACACGTGGGCCTGAATGACCGGATGCTGATTCTGAGGAGGAGGGCTACAGATAACCAACGGTCCATTTTGTTGGGCTGTGAGAGGTGAGCACCAGTGCGAGTCAGAGGACAGTTGCTGCTCGTCCTCCTGGCTCTCGTTCTCACAGTCCGAGGCAGTTTCTGTGGAGTCGCTGTGTGTGTCAACCTCATCATACTTCTCTTTACAAACATTAATTACCTCCACACGTCTGGGAGAGGAAACATCTGTTGGCCGGTCTACGTGGTGAGATCCGTGCTGGATAACAGTGCCCAGTCCAACCTCTTTTCCTTTTTCCTGTTCTTTGGTCTGACAAGAACCAGCCAGTGTCTGAATGACATCCACACCCTGTGCTCCAAATCTGGGAAGGGAATCTGGGATTGAAGTCTGGGTCAGCGTAGGTTTTTCTGAATCTTGGTTCACCATTTTTGAGGAGGAATTAGTAGACTTTGGCAGCTGGGCTTCCCGGTCTGACTTGGTGACTGATGTCTCAGAAGTGACGTCAGGCTCTGGGGAGAACGCACAAGTCTTTTCTGTGAATCTACTGGAGGAAATCTGGACAGTGGCTGATGTTTCTTCCACATCTTTACCAGCCTTGGACACTGTGGCAGACTGGTCTTGTAGAGGACTTAAGGTTTGTGGAGACTCTAAGGATGTGGAAGTGGACGTATTGGACAGTGAAGGGGAAGGTTGGGAGGTGGATTCTACATTGAGAAGCTGTAGTTGTGTTCTTGACGAATTAGGTTCAGAAGATGAGTCCTGCTCCTCCATCTCATTAAATCTTCTTCCATCTCCTCCTCCTCCTCCTCCTCCGGGCTCGATAGGTCCTGGGTGCTCTCGCGTTCGCCGTCCATTGCTGCTATCCGGTAACCCAGTAGCAGGCCGCAGCCGGACACCGGGCGTCCCTGCCCCCTCGCCAGAGGCTGCAACAGCAGCAGCGGCTTCGCGCTGTGCGCGGGCTTGCTGGGCACGGGCTTTGATGTCTGCCAGGGTCCGCGCGCCCCCCGTCCCCGACCTCCACGAGCCCTCGCCAGGGGGCACGATCCGAGGGCAGATTTGGTAGGTGGAGTGCCCTTTGACCCAGGGTGGTTTGATTCTTGATAGTTGAATCTGGAACAGAAACGAAAGAGCAACAAGACGGGTGTTGTCAGAGTATGTTTCTAAAGAAGAAGAAGGGCTGTGTAGCATTCATAGATCAGTTTTTCTTGTGCATGTCAAACAGGACTGTGTTGTGTATACATTTTAATGCTAACCTGTAATGCCTACATTAAACATAGCAGAAGTTTTTCCTTTACAAGCCCCTTAAAATGCATTTTAACTCACTCCCCCTTCTATCCTGAAAACCAAAGCTCTCCCCTGCTCATCTGAACTGTTCAACAGACACCGGGGTGGAGTATCAGAAACAAGAGAAATTGCTCAATACAAGTCAGCAAGGGTTTAAATATGTGAGTAAATGATGCTTCCAAAGAAAACAGCTCTGGATATTTAATTTGCAAGAGGTTTTGCTTTCACAGGAAGATTATGAACAAACAGTTCAACTAACGTCACTGGCTCAGCTTTTTCCACAAAGACATCACTGCAAGAGTAGATTTAGGAAGGTTGTAGAAGTTCATCCAAACTTTTCTGGACTTTCTGAAAGCTGCTGTTTTTCTTGATAATGTTAGAAATGGAGAGCAAACACTGTCAAAGAAAACAACACTCAAGTACCTGCCCAGTTCAGAGGCCTACAGCAATTCTTATAGCAACATGCTTGAGTGTAACTGATAAAATGGCTGTCTGAATTTGTCTTCAGTCCACAAAAAATAAATTATTTGAAAGAAGAAAAAAAAGAGAAAAAAAAAAAAAGCCTGGTTGGACCTTTGGTCAGAGGATGGACTTGTTAATACCTTCATCGAATTGCATTTACTGTGCTGTTTTGTGTTGCGGTGTCACAGCTAGTTGTAATTTTTATGCTTTATCATTTGTAATGCTTATAAACTCCTGGTCAGAATGTGCTGTATAATTTTTAAATCTAATGACCCATCTTTGTGTAGCATGGGTTGCTGTTCTAGTCTGATCATTTAACTTGGTTCTGATGGGTCCAGTGTACTGCTTGCTTCTGTGTATATCTTTGACAAACACATTTAGGTGGTTGTGTGTTTGGTTATTCATTTAGCTCTGGCCTGTTGTTATGGTACCTGAATGTAATGGGGACTACAGCTGGATTGTTCTATATTTTCACTGATTAAAAGTGAGTTCTGTTGGATTGTGACAGAGGACAGTCAGTGAGGGACTGAGGTTTAGTGCACCAACATCTCAGTCACGGTTCACTACTGCATCAGACAAATACTGCAGTATCATTCATCATGACAAAGGTCTGAAATATTTCAATACTAATATGTAGTCATTTACCCTTGTCTTAAGTTAAAGTGCACAAAAAGTTCATGCATTGTCATCTTACCCGTATAGGTGGCACCTTGGGTTCTTCGGTTGTTGGCTGTGGCTTTTCTGAACTGACACTTTCAATTGTGGTACGAAAGGACTGACGGTCATCGAGTCGCGCCCTCTTTCCGGGAAACCTAGAGGGGGCCTCAGTCTCATCTTGCCTCCTCTTCTGCTCCACGGGGGTTGTGGCTGGGCTAGCTGACGGACTGCTCTCTCGGCTGCTAGTAGCAGTTCCTCCTGTGATAGAGGTGATCACAGAGGCGGTATCATCCAGGGTATCAGCAGGGACTGTGGCACTGGAAGATCCTGAAGATGATGAAGAGTCCAAGCCTGCAGCAAAAGCCCCCTGGCGATCAGATGAAGAGGGTGATGAGGCAGGTGAGGATGCAGACGAAGAAGAGGTGGAGGAGGAGGAAGGAGAGGTAGTGGAGGCCAGAACGGGTGCCGTTTCCTTGGGAAGCAAGCAGGGTGTCACTTCAGGCTCTTCATTGGCACTGGTGGAGGCTGGGCTGGGACTGGGACTTGGAGCAGGAGATGGGGCTGGTACTGGGAGTGGTTCAGAAGTAGGAGAGGGCATTGGTTCTGTAGAGGCGCTCTCATCTGGGAGTTCCACAGCACAGTCAGTTTGGAGCACGACCTCACCTTGGACCACGGTGTTACTGGACATGGAAGAGTCTATGGAGACAGCCGCTACATCCAACACGGCACCTGTCTCACCTCCATCTGTAGACTGCAGAGCAGGAGCAGCTTTGCAAAGAGTACGACGAGCTCTCCGACGTAAGTCAGCACGTGTACGTCTTCTCATCCTGCCATCCCGCCTCCGGCGACCCACGGTGCGTCGTTTGGGAGCACGAGTTGCCACCACAGCAACATCAGTTTCCAGCACAGGGCCTGCAACTTCATTGGCTTCACTCATGGTGAGCTTGAGGGACTCCTCTCGTGTTAAACCAGACCTATGGGTACACAAAGTTTGTGTTAGGACACCACGCACTGCATATAACTGAAGAGGATTTGTCTCTATCACATGGCAAATGATTAATGAGAATAAGAAGGGATTACAAGTTAGTAGGTTCTTACTTCTGCCCATGGTACTCCTCAAAAAACTTCTCCTTCCACGCCTCAACCTTCTTCTCCTTTTCCATTTCCTGTCGAAAGCGGACCTGCATCTCATGGGTGAATTCACCTGCAAAGGTCAAACACATTCAGAAGTTTTTAAAAATACATCTCCGTTTTCTGCAGGGAAAACCAGTTTGAAGGTTCAATACTTTACACTTTAATGCTTGACCTTCATTGTACAGGCAAACGGAGAAAATCCCACAGGCACGTCTTCCATGGAGGAAGCTGAGTCAAGGGACTTTGGGGTTTGTCTGTCCATAACTGTGACTGAGGTTGCCAAGGTAGTTAAAAAGGTCAGCAGCGGCAGGGCTCCGGGGGTGGATGAGACTCACCCTGGTTTCCTAAAGGCTCTGGATGTTGTGGGGCTGTCTTGGTTGACATGCCTTTGCAACATTGCGTGGACAACGGGGGGCAGTGCCACTGGATTGGCAGACTAGGGTTGTGGTTCCTCTCTTCAAAAAGTGTTCAGAGGGTGTTCTCCAATTAAGGGGGCATCACTCTCTTTAGCCTCCCTGGTAAGTAGAGCTGTAATTTCTAACCCAGGCCCGTGCCCAACCCGAAATTCAGACCAAAATAATGTGCTGGATGGGCAGGCCAGATCGGTGTCGATCTTTTGATTGCATCAGTGGACGCGCACTGCTGACGATCAAATTTGGATCAACACCAGCCGCTCGTGGCCGTGTGACCACGCGCTGACCGGCCAGTTGAAAGAGGTACAAAAAGTCCAGATGGATGACTGCCAGCAACCCACCAAGGGCTTCACTGGACCAAGCTGCTGCGTCAGCGCGCAGCCGATGACCGTTAAAAACTAATAACTATAATATTATAATAACTATAATAATCCACTGACTCTTGTTAATAAATAAGAAATCTTATATCTTCCTATCTTTGAAATATGTTTTTAAATCGTGTCAAACTGATTTGCTTACAAAAGCAGTACAAGCTTAAAATTTTAAAAAAGTTTTTTTTTTGGGTTGGAGTCTGTAATCACATTTAATTGGTCGGTTTTGGGTTGGGCTCGGAAAAAAATTACTGTATACGAGTTTGGTCAGGGCCAGGTCGGATTTTTTTAGGCCCAAATCCAACTCTACTGGTAAGATCTGTTCAGGGGTACTGGAGAAACTCAGCTCCAGGAGGCACAATGCAGGTTCCATCCTGGCCATGGGACACTGGACCAGCTCTTTACCCTCACTTGGATCCTCGAGGGGAAACAACTGAGGCGGTTTGGGCATCTGGTAAGGATGCTCTCTGGGCACCTCCCTAAGGAGGTGCTTCAGGCATGTTTAACTGAGAGGAGATCCCTGGAGAAGACACAAGACACGCTGGAGAGACTACGTCTCTCAGGTAAAAATAAGACTATCAAAAAAAATGCATTGATTTCTATTATAATGGGACTGGAAAATGAAGTTGTAATGGGATATCCCTATGACTGATTTCCCCTACCTCACAAACACTAGAGGGCAGTTAAGTTACTGTGAGGTTATGAGAGCAATTCAAACAATTCTAACCAAAAAAAAAAAAAGATTTTTAGATTTGGTCAGAATAAAAGTCCTGTTTATTGATGGTGCCAAAATATATGTAAAAAAAATACAGACACAAAGTAATGAGTATTCCTCAACCCTTCTGAGGGTTAAATATTCATGTACAACCCTGCAGAAGTCTTCAATCAAACACGCAGCTTGTTCACAATGAACAGGTTCACTCACCCTCAGCAAGTCTTTCTTTCCAGCTCTGAGAGGCATGAGTGAAGAATTCATTATTGAGAGCAGAACTGCTTAATCGGGCCATCCCATCAGATCCAATCTACACAAGCAAAGAGAGAACATAGAACACATTTATACACCAGAGAAAACAAACTGTCTCTGACACACAGGGATTAAATCAGAAAAAATAGTTTGAAAACTTTTCTACACCTAGATGTTACCAGAAGTTACCCAAAGGGAGGGGGTGCACGGGCTGGTAAACATCTACGTTTACCTACATTTGTAAACACTTGATTCAAATGGTAAATGGAGCTTACTTATAATGCGCTTTCCAGCCCCCTATGAGGGGCCC
>JARVGQ010000116.1:14610583-14630605 GCA_031762355.1 Hypsolebias martinsi | reverse complement strand
ATGTCCAGAGGACCAGACTTAGCTTTTTTAGATTTTTCTACCTGGATTATTGAGCATGCATCAGGGTAACAAACATTCATGTTTAACCTAAAGTATACATCTTTGTAATCTTTCTAACAGCCTGTTCTCCTGTCTCCATTGTTGACTTAAATTTGTCCTTGTGTCTCCATGTGGACAGGATTTGGTTTTGTTTTCGTGCCACCGTATCTGCTGTCATTTTGCCCTGAGCCTCATCACCATGGCTACAGAGTTTCACACGTCTGATGCTGTCTTGTCCTGTCAGCCGTGGACCATTACGTCCACTTTCTCTCTCCGAGCATGTCCCTGGGGGGCCATCAGAGGGACAAACACTTCCCCACCTCCACTCTCCCATCAACAATGGGATTCAGGGACCAAGACCTTGAAACACCTGGAAGCTCCTCAGCTCTGCACCCCACATGACGCAGCGAGGCTCACAGCTCCGACACATCGTCTCAGGGAGATCTGGTTACCCAGCAATTCACTGCTCTTTGGCGGGGACATTGTTGTGTTTGTCTCTACTGTGAGCAGCAGACCTGCGGACAGACAGAAATCAGTTTGTGCAGCTGCATCGTTGAGCCTTTTCATGTAAAGGAACACCTGTACATAAAACCCCCACAAATTGTAAAGAATGAGGGAACTATGAGGAAATATAAAACCAAGGTTGTTTCAGTGTCTCTACATGTATGCAGCTGGGCAGTGAGTCAGCCTGAGGACTATTGTCTCATCACGTGGACCTCACGCCCAAAATATGTACATTGTTTAACATTAAGAATGCTGTTTTAATAAACTATTCAGACAATACATTTAGATGCGTATAAAACTACTTGAAGGAATCCATCTTACTAGTAGTGTATTGTTTTGCACTATTAGTGACTAGCGTAAATCTTAGATCTTTTAGCATACATACTGTTGGGTGTACGTTTAGCGTATAGTTTATATCGTAGATCCTCAGCAGACTACTGTTTTTTAACAATTTATATTTTTAGCTGGGATCCTGAGTACAGACTTTCGTTCCACCTCATGTACCACATGGGTCCAATAAAGAACCTTGAATCCTTACATGCCAAGCTCTAAAACAAAGTGAGTTGTTAGCATTCAGACTAAGTGTTGTGAGTGACTCTCAGCTACTACCACTCCAAGCTTTAGCTCAGTGGCTGTACAACTGGCCCAGTTATTGACTATTTTGCTATTGCCAAAGGCGATTAGCTGTGGTGGCCATCTTGAATCAAGATAATCTGTTGCAGATGTGCGTCCAGTGATTAATGTTTTATTAAAATCTGCTCACTGCTTCATGAGATGTTTTGCTGACAGACAAAACAAACACATACAGGCTGTTTCATGATTGCATGCTTTTCATAGTGGAGATAGATTAATGTAAATGATTAAGTTTATTAATCAGTCTGATTGAAGATGGCCGACCCGTCACAGCTAGTCAACCTGGGCAACACCAAGATGACCATAGCTCAGTCGTTTTTACAGGTATTGTGCAAAGATTAGGTGGGGGTAGCTGCAAGTCATCCCCAAAATATCCTCTGAGCTCTGAGAGATCACATAAAACCTTAAAAACTTGGACATTCAATAGGACATGTCTTAAAAAAATTACCATAACTGTTTTCCTCCCCTTGTGTAATATTGCAAAAATTAGAAACTTCTTGTCTAAAAATCATGCCGAAAAACTGCTCCATGCATTTGTCATGTCTAGATTGGACTATTGCAATTGTTTACTATCTGTGAGTCCAACAACTTCTTTAAAAAGTCTTCAGTTGATCCAAAATGCTGCTGCCAGAGTGAGTTGACAAGAGAGATCATATCTCTCCAGTTTCAGCTTCTCTCCTCTGGCTCCCTGTCAAATTCAGAATTGAATCCAACATCTTACTTCTAACCTACAAAACTCTCAAGAACCTAGCTCCATCTTATATTTGAGACCTTATTGTTCCATATTTTCCTAACATAGCACTCTCAGACTGCAGGCTTACTCGCGGTTCCTAGAGTTTCCAAAAACAGAATGGGAGGAAGATCTTTCAGTTATCAGACTTCTCTCTTGTGACTAACTTCCAGTTTCTGTCCATAAGGCTGACACATTATCCAGTTTTAAAACTGGGATTAAGACTTGCCTTTTTGATAAATCCTTTAATTAGGGTTGGCTTGTTATGCTGCTATAGGCTACTGGAGGACAAAATTACCTCATTTCCTTAAATTATTTGCTAAAATTCATTTGATACAATTTCTATCTTAACATGTGATTCTTGACTTGCCATTGTGTATCTGTTCCTCTCAAACCCAGCCGGTCGAAGCAGATGGTCGCTTGTCCTGAACCTGGTTCTGCAAAATGTTTCTTCCTCATGAGGGCGTTTTTCCTTTCCACCGTCGCCTTCGTGCTTGCTCAAGATGAGAGTCTGCATGGAGTTAAACTCAAAGTAGTCTGCTCCTCATATAATTCAAATTCAATTCAATATACAGTAGTTTATGATATAGCGCCAATTCACAACAAAGTTGTCTCAGTGCACTTTACAGAAACATAAAAAACAATTAGTAAAGTTCTCTTTCTAAGGAAGCCACAAATAATGTTAAATTATTATTTTTATATATAAATGTTTCTGTTCAGTGCCCTGAGATGACCTATATAAATAAAATGAATTGAAAACTGAATTCATACTCAGACACCCGTGGTGCCTCTTTCTCCTATCGCCCGCATCTCTCATCACCACCGGGCCGCCCCTGCCTCCTCCTCCTTCCATAGGGAGGTCCACACGACAGAAAGGAAGCAAAAATGGGAGTAGAAATTCAGACAATAACTCCAGGCGATGGTTAGATTAATGCCACTTAATTATTCGTCTTTTTAGCCTATTGGTTGACTGCTCCATCACTAAACCATGCGTTCTCCTGTGTTTCCTCCTGGTGTTTAGGACGGACATTCCCGAAGAAGGGACAGCGCGTCGTGGTGCACTATGTCGGTGAGTCAGAGCTATATTTAGACTCTGCTTATTTCCTTTCTTTATTGAGTTAAATGTGTCGTTAAGGGCATTAGACTTCGTTATTTTAGGGAACAGGTCTTAGCGGTTTTATTAAGCTAGCAGCTTGTCCAAGGCAGACTGTTAGCATCGAAGCTAACTTAGCTGCTTAATTTACCGTTATGTCTGCTACGCTAACATCCGCTAGGCTGACGCCAAGTCTGGTATTTCTATCAGGTTCTCGGTTACTCAGGCTGGCATGACTTGTTTATTAAATGGACGAGTATATAGTTGTTGTAACTGCTGCTCGACCCTTTATTTAGGAGGTGTATATTGTTAAGCAGCTAACGCTAGCTCGTCAGTCACCAGGCGAAGCTAAACCTCCAGCTTTACAAGCTCGGGTTTGTTGTGCAGGCACGCTGGAGGACGGCAAAGAGTTTGACTCTTCGAGATCTCGGGGGAAGCCTTTTAAATTCAAGATTGGACATCAGGAGGTGATTCGTGGCTGGGAGGAAGGAGTAGCTCAGGTGAGCTCGTGCAGATGTGATTTATGAAGTGCGGTAACCTACCGCACAATTTGCGTTTGTCTTTGTTTGATGCGCTCATTGTAAGTACAAAAAAATTTATAATAAAAAGTAAACAATAAAAACAACAAGTTGTAAGTTTCGTGCAGCTAGGTCTGCATACTAAACATGTAGCAGGGTCACTGAAATAAAACCTCACCGCCATCTTGGGAGGCGCTACATGCCTTAGTATACTTGTCCTTATTTGCTGTCAGGACAGGGGTCGACATAAGCGATTTTCGTTTGTCCAAGATAATAATAATAATAATTATTATTATTTTTCAAAATGCCTTTAAATTCTGAGTTTACCGTAGTAAACTTCCATCCATCATCTTTACCCACTTCTTCCTTTTCAGGTCGTGGGGGTCACCAAACCCACTCATTTTCATTTTTCATTTACCCTTTATTTATACAGGTAGTCTCATTGAGCCACAAGAACTCATTTTCAAGCGAGACCTGTTTTAGGGAGCAACTGGTGGGGGTTAAGGGCCTTGCTCAGGGAGCCAGAGTAGGGCAAATGAGGGTGGAGGCAGGTGTAGGTGTTTCACCTTTTCCACCCACATTTTGATGTTGTCAGTACCAGGGCTTGAACTGGCGATCTTCCAATCACAGGCCCACCTTCTCTAACCTCTGTGCCACCACTCCCCTAGCAACTCATGCATGGAGAGAACATGCAAACTCCGCCCAGACAGGTCCCTGGCTGGGATTCAATCCAGCGGTCATCTCGCTGGGAGGCAACAGCTCTACCAACTGAGCCACCGTGCCACCCTATAGTAAACTTACAGTATACAGTAGTGCCTCGTTTATCGCGAGGGTTATGTCCACCACTGCGAGTGTGGTGACATTATCCGGCGAGTGGTGCTTAGATTTGCTTAGCTCCATGCAGCATAGCGTTACTCTGTAAATCCCTACTCTCCAGTACATTTTTAGTGTGGAGGCTTTGCAGACTTGATTTTTCCAGATTTAAATTTAACAAAAGCTATTTCTGCTAAAGTCTAAAAAAGCTAAGTCTCGTCCTCTGGACATTTAAAAAAAAAAAAAAAAAGGGCAAAAAAAAAATTGTAGAAACGTTTCGTCTTTCGTCCGAAAGACTTCCTCAGTCTGAGATGCTGTATTCTTTCTGCTAAAGGTTTTCTAAGTTAGCTAATCCACTAAATGGAAAGTTAGTTCTGTTATTAGTGGATTAGCAGAGCCATGCCCACCACTGAATGTACTGATCTATCTAGAAAGATCGCAGCATAGTAATATAGTAATTTTATCACAGAGTTGAATATTGGTTAAGTGCTTGCTACTTCATTTCAGGTATTTTTTTAGACCAAATGCTTAATCCATGAGTAAGGGTTGGTTGTTGTTCCAGTTTAAATGTTTTTCAGTGGACAGGGATTGATCAAATGCCCTTTTGAACAGAAATACACCAGCTCACATCCAGCTGGGTTTGTGGTGTTTTTATTCTATATTCAACCAAATGGCTGCTTCAAAGCCAGTGCCAAGCTTCTCATCCCTTCTGGTGTCTCATTCTTTGGTGATCAAGAAGGAAAAAAGGTGTTTTCATTTTTCATAGATTGGCACATTTATTCTCCCCTCCATTTTCTGCTTCAGACTGGATCTTTTTGACCCCAGTGGGATCAGCTGTTAATCTTTGCGATGTGCTTTAAGCTGCAGTGACTCATGACACAGACAGCATCCATACATGCAGCTGTGTTTATTGTGGTACATTGTTTTAGTCGACACTTTGATCTAACCTACATTAGAGAAGGAGTCTAAAGGAGTGTGAAGGGTTTGCTGCATCGAGTAAGTTGGCAACAACATTTTTGGACAAACCCAGTGAAATACCATCGTCATGACTGAGTACTTTGGAGCTCAGCTCCTGTAAGTTAAAAAAAAAAATCTAATCATATTTGCTTTTTAATAAACATATTGCTGCATTGAGTGCTCAGCACAACTTACAGTTCAGTTGTGTGAACATCCCTATGTTTTGTGGTAAATGTATTCAGAACTCTCAATGACCTAAAGAGAGAAAATGCAGCATGTCAGTTGTTAAATTGTTATATTTTTAAGCGCAGATTTCAAGTCCTCAGCGCTTCTTTCACAGAGCGGCTGTGGCTGAGTGGTTAGAGCAGTTGTCCTCCAATGCAAGAGGTGGGGTTCAATTCCACCAGCAGTGACATGCCAAAGTGCCTGTGGGCAAGACACTGAACCCCTCATTGCCTCTGATGTGTCCCATTGTTATATGAATGTGATAAATCACTGATTAGTCTTTGTAAAGATCTAGTAGAGTGCTGTATGAATGGGTAAATGAGGCACAGATTGTGTTGTAAAGAGCTCTGAGTGTCTTGATGAGACAGAAAGGTGTTATATAAGTACAGTCCATTTACTATTCTTTCATGAAGAGTAAATCTGTTCATATTTAAAGCCCGATCACCTCCTTATTTGGACCTCCCTCTCCTACGACTTTGTTTGCTCAAAAAATTAGTATTAGTATTAGAGGGAATTCACAGTTTTCAACAGATTGAAATTATTCAGCATTTTCACAAGTGTACAAAACATACTCTTTTGGGACCCCCCCCCCCCCAAAGCATACAAAAAATGTTGACTTTCATTAAACTGAAACACAAAACCCATGTGCTTACATGGATATTGTACTAAGGTAGAAGTGTCATAATATATTTGTACACATCTCAGAATTGTTTAAAACGTACAGATATTTGTAATGGACTGGAGACCTGTCCAAGGTGTCCCCTGCCTCTCACACTGACAGCTGGATATGGGGACCAGTGACTCCCGTGACACGAAAAGCAAGAAGCGGGTAAAAGATAATGGATAATCCCTCACTTGGACCAGAAGTTTGCTCACATGCACAAGTTGTACATGTCTGTAGGCTGATGACGATGCTCCAAACTGTGGGGTGCCGTTTGTAAAGTTACACAGTCAAAAATTAACAGCAATACTTTGGTTTATGTAGCCTTTCATAAGAAAACAGTTTTTTTTTTGTTTTGTTTTTTAAATCACATGTTCACCATGTCATTCATACATATATAAATATCATGTTTCCAAACTAAATATTTAATTTACAAGCTAAATATTTAATTTCTAAGCTAAACATTTAATTTTGAAACTAAATATTTAATTTACTATCTAAAAATTTAGCTCAAACCTAAATATTTATTTTCCAAGCTAAACATTTAATTTTCAAATTAAATATTTAATTTGCTAACTAAATATTTAGCTCGGACATAAATACTATATTTAACTAAAAAGCTAAATATTTAGCTTGCAAACTAAATATAGCTTAGCTTGCAAGTTAAATGTTTAGGTCTGTCCGAGCTAAATATTTAGTCAGCAAATAAAATTTTTATTTTGGAAATTAAATGTTTAGCTTGCAAAATATATATTTAGGTCAAGCTAAATATTTAGTTAGCCAATTAAATATTTAGTTTAGGAATTAAATGTTTAGCTTAATAATTAAATGCTTAATTTGGAAATTAAATATTTAGCTTGGACAATAAATATTTAGTTTAAAAATTAAATGTTTAGTTTTGAAAATAAATATTTAACTTGGAAATTAAATATTTAATGTGCACCTTTTGCAAGTTAAGTATTTAGTTTGTAAACTAAATATTTAGCTTGTAAATTATTTAGTTTGGAACTATGACATTTATAAATGTATGAATAACATGGTGAAAATATGACTTTGAAAAAAAAAAAGCTATTTTTTTCTTATGAAAGGCTAAATAAACCAAAATATTGCTGTTAATTTTTGACTGTGTAACTTTACAAATGGCACCCCATACCAAACACATTAACGTTTCATACAAAGTTAGATTCTAGATACAGAAGTCCTGGGGAGGTTGGGGGTGCAGTGCAGGAGGTCTGTCGGCGAGAGCGGGATCGGTGGCAGCTGTGTGCATGTGTGGTTCGTTTGCAGCTCATCTCAGCTGCTGCCCCCTCAGTTGAGAGCACTGCTTGCTCTGAGCTCCCAGTCCATCACATGGAGTCAATATTTGCCCTGCGGGAGAATACTGTACAGTAACATGTTGGTTATACAGGGCATATGGAGAAAGGTCAACATTTTATTTCATTTTGAAAAGCGTACACTAGCTCCTGACCCCCTCCCTGTCAGCATATGGTTTGTGCACTTGTGAAAATGTTAAAATCTCCATCACCCCGCACTTATTGGGCTTATAGGAAGAAGGCAGTAATTGAGCTGAGTTAGCTGTCTGATGTTCAGTCATGTTATGGAAATATTTCAAAGCATTTTTAGCAAACTCTTTCAATCT
Organism: Hypsolebias martinsi; assembly: GCA_031762355.1. Taxonomy (NCBI): domain Eukaryota; kingdom Metazoa; phylum Chordata; class Actinopteri; order Cyprinodontiformes; family Rivulidae; genus Hypsolebias; species Hypsolebias martinsi. The sequence goes on along the minus strand of JARVGQ010000116.1, from coordinate 14,622,793 downwards.
TAACATTTCAACATCCAAGTTCATGCTCTATAATCCAGGTAAAAAAGTCCAACCGTGGGGCTTTGCTGGATTTTTTTTTACCTGGGTTATTGAACATGAACTTTGATAATTTGAACCACTTTGTCCATGGCTGCCTCAGATGAGTCGGCAGAGGAGAGGGTGGACTCCAGAAACCATCTGAGCACCATCCAACTGGTTGACCCACTATGTGAAGGTGCTATTTATAAGTTCGAGTTCGTTGCAGCTCCTCAGACTGAAGAAGTGTTTTAATGAAAGACTATAAATGTTTCAACAAAAAGAAACATCCAGAAAACCTGATTTAACTTTGATGGCTAACATTTCAACATTGAATTATGTCTCGCTTCATTCCAGACTTATTTTTAATAAACGAGGTTTATATTGCTCTTTATTCTCATGTGTTGTTAAATTCAGTGTTTTTATTTTATTTTATTTTGTGTCGTCATCCACAGATGAGTGTAGGTCAGCGGGCGAAGCTCATCTGTACACCAGACTTTGCCTACGGCAGCAAAGGTCACCCAGGGATCATCCCACCAAACGCCACTCTCACCTTTGATGTGGAGCTGCTGGGTCTGGAAGCCTGAGACCTGCACCCTCCACTTTGTTTAGGTCTGCTCAGATTTTCAGGGTAAGAAGGTAACTTACTCCAGAAAGACAGCATGATGGTGTCATTACGGTGGTCAGAAGAAAACGGGCTGAACGTTTCTGTTGCAGGTCGACTCCTGTCTTAAGAACGTGGAGGAAACATGTTCAGATGATTCCTGCACAGGACCTACATCTACATCCTCATGTCATTTTATTTCTTCTCATTCAGGTGCAAACTGAATTATGTCACTTGCTTTGAACATTTATGTCATATTTTTCAAGCTCCAGGCCATCTCTTGATATGTTTCATCACATACTGATGTGTATTTTTCTTTGTTTTGAAAATGGACCTCATCGACTCAACAGATTTGAAAATGTGTTTTTTTTTTTTTTTTCTTTCAGGAGCATGCTTGTTATAAATCCTGAATCCATTTCATTCCTGTGGCCTTTATGTTTAGATGTTCTGGGTGCAGGCATGAATAGAACGAAAACAAGAATAAATCGTTTGTGATACTTGCTAGTGGAATAAAACAAAGATGTGGAGCAGTGGTCAGAAAATGACGTACCAGGGATTTAAACTGAACAAACTGTTGCCATGACTAAACAAGTCTCAGCAGACATTACGTTTCTTTCTTTTCTTGTTTTACTGCACAAAAAGACGAGCTGTGGATTGTTTACATGTTCACAGCGTTGTTCTGCCTGTAAGGAGGTTTAGAGGCACAAACTGTCTGGGTGAAAGCTGAAGCTTCTCTGAATTTGCGAGGATATGATTTTTACAAACAGAGCCTCCTTTCCCTCCTGTCAGCGACTACATTTCATTGTTTTACATTTTCTGGTCTGTGACAGATATATTTAACAGTATTACAGCACACTAACAATAAAGGAAAAAGAAACCCAGCATGTTTTATTCAACACCAGGAAACAGTGTTCTGCTATGTTCAGTTTCTTGTGTATTTCCAGAAAATTGCAGAGTTAAAGATCTTAAAGATTTAAATGGAGAAAGAAACGTCTTGCTTCAAGGCAGAGTCTGACAAGATGAGTTGTTTTAACTTTATAAGCCATATTTTGCAATAAAATGTTCTCTTGCTCAAACAGACTTGTTGATTAGACTCCTGAAAGTTTATTTTAGCAGGTAAAAAGCTAAAATGTTGCTCTCTGAACATTTGAAAAGATTAAAGCCAGTTTTATATTTAAACATCTGTTTCATGATAATAATGTGTTATGTTTTGTTGTCATTGTCTGTTCCCATACAATGGCAAAACTGGCTCAGACTGAAATGAGTTTTTCAGGTTTAACATGTATCCAGGCTTACCATATTTTTCTGACTATTAAGGCGCATTAAGCAAAACAAACCGGATAAGTCAAACTTTATTCAACTCATTCACAATAACTGTCACCATTATCTGTTTGAGGTCAGTAAGCACAACCAGAATTAATATACAGTATAAGGTGCACCTGATTATAAAGCTCACTTGATTTTTTTTTTTAATTAAAGGATTTTAAGTGTGCCTTATAGTCTGAAAAACATGGTAGTGGAGTTAAGACCAAACGAAAATGATTAAACTTGAGAGATTAGAGCTACTTTTGGATTAGATTTAAGGTTAAAACGTCAGAATACTTGTTGAAAAAAATCAGGATTTCCTTCGGTTCCTCTAAAAGATCAGCAGAGACAGTTACATTCTGATCAGCTGGTGTGAGGAGTAAACATCACCAAGTCAAATATTTCATCTGTTGATAACTTTATGAAAAACGGGGGACTTATTTGATTAAAAAAAAAAAAAAAAAAACTAGGTATCGTACTTTGTACATACACACACTATAATTTTATTAAACTGTCTCCTTTTCTGCATTTCCTCTTACATTTAGGATCTTTGGCATGAGGAAAACTATTTTTAAAGATTAAAGAAAATGGCACTCATTCCTACTGAGTCTTATTCTGGTGGCTGGTAAATGTTCTAAGCATGTGCACATGCTTTAACTTGTTTGGACTTTATTTTCCTGTTGAAAGGTGGATGTATTGTATAGTCTACATCTGTAAACTTTCTCATCTCCGGTCCAGAACTTCAGATCTGCTCAAGAAAACTTCATGAATATTTCTACACATGCATCACCACGAGCCAGCAGCTCTAAGGTCAAGGTCACAAACCAGGTTCAAATATTAGACAAGGTCATTGCTACAGATTGCTGTATTGTTGTCCCTGCGCAGAACTGGAAACATGCATGTGAGCACGATGACTTGGAAAATAAGGGATTTACTGACGTGCACGGGTGTTTTCTCCAGGTTTCCTCCCACAGTGACTGTCCTGTTAGGTTGAAGGGAGACTCTGAGCTATGGTTTAACTGTTGACCTGATCCTCTTCTTTGTGCAAGGACTGAGACAAACCCCCTGAACTGGACCCAGCTGGTACAGAAAATGAGCAGAGTGAAACCAAGGAACTCACTCTGCAGCTTGGGATGGTTTTAAGTTTTATATTCTTCCACCACCTTGCATTCAACAAATACTCCAACCATAACCCATTGCTCTGAACAAACTGGTTTTTGTTTAATGGGTTGTGTTGATGCCCTTACGTTTAGAAAGGGTAGATCTTTTCAATTCATTCAACCTCCATTTATACAGGTTAGTGTCATTGGGCCTCGAGGACTCATTTTCAACAGAGCCCTGTTTTAAACAAACAACACATGAGGAATAGACAATCATAAAAGCATGTAAAAAGAAAAGTAAATAGAAATGAAATAAAAACAGCTACATTATAAAGCAGTCAGATTTATTTCTCATAAATAAAACCTAATTTAACTGTATTTTCTGTTATTTTTATTCATTAATCTGATCAGATAAACATAATTATTAAAAAAATGATAAAAACATTAGAATGAAGCTGAAATGTTCAAACAGATCAAGTTGAAGAACCAAACGTTCAAAACTCAAACAAATCATTTCCACTTCTTGAAGGAAAACCAGAACAAGATGAGTCCATTCAGACGGAGACTTCAGATCTTTTGACGTGGAGTACTGAACAAAGAATATCTTACCTGCAGTGGATCGCTCTCTGAATGAGCTCAGTTTGTTTAATTCTGACTCAGCTGATGAGTTAATGGCTAGTCTGAACAAAACCACGACAGCTGCAGACATTTTTTATAAACCTTTACGTTGTCAAGTTCACCTGAAGGTATTCCTGCTACAGCTAGCTGCTGCTGCTAAATAACCCATGTAATGTGTTTATAAACTAATGTTCACATGAAGTTCTGGTTCTGCTCCAAACTGAAGTTGAACTAAAGGCGACCTCAGTCCATCAGGTGTGCTTTAAATGAACCAGTTTACATGCTCCATATTTCACCAGTTGATCTCAGTTCAACCAGGAGACGCACAGAAAAACAGACTTTAGTTCATTTACTGCGCAACACATTTTGATTTCATGTAGAAACAAAACAAATCTGTTCTCTTCACAAAGTATTGAGCTCTGAGTTGAGTCTGAAGGGTTCTGTCGTGCACAGAAACCCAAAATGTCCTTTCGAACCAGGGAACAGTCTGTTGTCACGATCAGTACCATCGCAGTAACAGGATGAAATCTTGGTGTTTATTCTGGCATTTTTTAATTAAAATAAAACATGTTTGGGGTAAATGTAAACCATAAAGAAATGAGAATGATCTCTGCTGCCCAGTATGGATTCTAGCTACCGGTAATTGCTGCAGATTCAAACAGGAACATCTTTGCTAAAAGCCACGCCCCTCTTAAACCTCTGTATTGTGAAAGAGGCCAGGTCAGAAGTTTACATCCTGTCACACACGTGGATGTCCTTTTAATTTAGAGTGTGACTTGAACCGTTCTTTTTCCAGCATGGAATGAACATTTATACAATTTTCATTATGTTAAAAGTGAGAACACTCAGTACAGACTCAAATATATTTATACAGTCACTGTAAATTTTTTGCGTTATCCTGAAAGTCTTTGACTTGATGAGGCCTGTACACGTGTTGTTGTTGTTGTTGATTTAAGTGCTATGTGTTGTCATTGTATGTTTCCATACAATGATGAAATTAGTTCTCTGCATTTAACCCATCACACCTGAGCTGCACCCAGGTGGAGCAGTGGGCAGCTATGTAAGCACCCCGGAAAAAAATAAAAATAAAAACATGTTGTTTGTGATCATGATTGACTGCAGCTGGTAGTTTCTCTTTGCCAGCATGAAAAACAACAAAAAACAAACATTTGTTTGACAGATACAGTGCTCATCTGTTACCCTCAGATGAAGAGAATTGGTTTTAGACCATCAATGTCCAACATGTGGCTCAAGGGCCATTTGTGGCCCTTGCAGTGATTCTGTGCGGCCCACAGCTACAGTTTAAGAATGGTGTCATTTTGACCAGCAGGCTTAAGAGGGCAATGCAAACTTTCTGCAAATTATTTGGTAATTTTTTTAAATAGAATGTTTAGGTTGAACTTTAAAAATAGATAAACAATCTTCTTAAAATGAGCAATATTAAACAAAATACAAACTTTGGCTATAATCTTTTTATTTTCACTTCATGGCACAAAGCACCAAAAACTTTTACTGATTTCTACCAGAAAGGAGACTTTTGGATAATAATTCATAAAACTTGTTTTAATATTGATAAAATAATCAAGAGGGAAACCGAACATTTTAAATTAATATAACGTGGTATCATCTACATGTGAGTTGATCAACTTTATCAAATCTTCTAGAATCTGTTGTAGTGACTGACAGCTGGACCATTTTTCTGAACTTTGATCAGACTTTTGGGTCGTCCATGGTCCAAAAGGCTGATCGACCTCCTTTTAAAAGGACACTTATACTCAAATTATGGGTTTGTTGCTGAGAACAGACTAAAATGAACTTTATAAACACAGGAAAACAACAAACATAGACCCAACAAATCAAATAAATCAGATCATTTTTAATAAAAATTATAAGCTTAGTGTTTATGAGGCTTTTAATGTTTTGGATCAACAACAATTTAAAACTCTTTCTCCACAAAAATTAGTCAACTTTTGTCCTTTCTCCAAAATATTGTTCATGTTAAGAGTTAAATTCACATTTTTGAGGCCCACGAGTACTTTCACGTTTGGACACCCCCTGGTTTAGATGTTAACATCTCAGGCCTGTCATGAACTGGAAACTGCTGGAACACCAGTCTGTCCACAGTGATGCCAGATTTACATCAGCATGAACTGGGGCGGTGCTGAACAAGAAGCTCCTGCTCCAAAAGCAACACCTTCAAGCTGGACTGATGTTCGCAGCTGCCCACGTGAACAAACCAAGTATCTTCTGAAGAAAAGTTTTATGGTCGGATGAGACAAAGTCTGAACTATTTGGTCACAGTGATAAGAAGTTAGAGGAGTTGAGGCTTTACCTGTACCATCTGTATAGCACGGCGGGGGTAGCATCATGCTGTGCTGGTGCACAAAGTGGATGGAATCATGAAAAACAAGCACCTTCAAAGTTTTAACTTCTCAGATCGACACCTTGAAACGTGGGTGTTCCAACAGGAAATGACCCTGAACGCATCACAACTGGTTTCTGATTGGATGAACCAGCTGACATTATAAGCTTCTGGAGTGGACTTCCCAACGCCCTGACCTCAACGCTTTCAAACATTTGTGGACTATGCTGAAAAAGAGATGGACCGATTTAAACGACAAATCCAGACAACGACATGAGCAGCACGTCGATGGAGACGAGTTGAGATTCAGACTGCCGAGAGCTTTTTAAACATTAATGGTATCGTTTTGACTTGGTGTTGCGAAAATCCATGATAAAATCAAACCCGTGCACCTAATTATTCTTAAAAAAAAAAAAAAATCATTAGTTGTATGTAGAATAATCATTCCACCCTGGAAAAAGAACTGACTAAATAAATTATTTAAAGCCCAAACATTAATGGTGGGTGTAAACGTCTGTTTTTTTAAGCACGTTTTTGACTCAGACGTTTTTACGATTCCTTCGCTTCCAAATATTCACAGATCCGCTCGTAGAAAAAGAGAATTCAGCTTTAAACAAATCAGCTTCTTTTGATAAAACAGTCTCATTGAAACTCACGCAAGGTTTTTATTGCAAGCCAGAAACGCCAAACAAATTGTGCTTCTCGTGCGCGTTGCATCAAAGAGAACCACTGAAACTCCAGGAAGAAGCAGAATAACTGAGAAATGAAGCGTTTACAGCTACTTCCTGTTTTGAATTGTTTTCTCTAAAGCAGTGGCTTCACGGGGACATTAAAGTAAACCCTAAAAAAAAAAAAAAAAAAAACATCCCTGTAAGAGGAGATCACATGGCTGAGACTAAAGTGCCGAGTCAGCACTTTATCTGCAGGGGTTGAGAGCTGAGTCGACATTTCCGGTGTCAGCAGCTGTTCCACTCGTGCTGGCAGGTCTGCGGCCCCCACCCGCACCCTGCCGTCGAAGTGAGTGGAGGGCGATGGCGCAGCAGCCTCTCAGCATGGAGCCGATGTGGTACACGGGCACGACTTCCTGCGGCGCCCCTCTGCACAGCCACGCCATGGTTGGCACTACAGGGATGGCCAACGCCAGAAGATCTACGAGGAAGTAGCGGCTCCAGTGGCGGCGCTCGGGGGAAGGCCCGCCTTCATTTGTCCCTTCGGTTTCCTCCATGTCCTCGTCCATCGTCACGGCTGTGGCCTCCTGTCTCACAGGAAGTGGACGTGTAGGTTGGGGCTGGCAGGTTTGGGCTTGCGTTGGCACATTTGCGACCTCAGGTTTATCAAGAGGTGGTGGACCCGCCCTGCACAGCTGTTCTGGGGGGCACAGAGGAGGTAAAGAGGCTGGAACTGGCTGCGGTTCTGGGGGGGTGCTGGTTTCTTCAAACGAAATGATGCTCAGCTCTCCAGCACTGATGTCCTCACACAGCCAGGTCATGGTGGGGCTGCAGCCCTGAGAGCGGACCTCTGGTTTCTTCTCCGCTGCAGGAACTGGGATGGGCTTGGTGTGTGCGGTGGGGGCAGCGCTCACAGCCGCGACCGGGGGCTCCTCTTGAGGTAAGTGCAGGAACAGGTGATGATAGGGGAGGTAGGCAGGTCTAGTGCATCTGCAGCTGCTGCTGAGAGAGTGGCAGGAGTGTGAGATCGGCAGCACGGCGCCCCCGCTGCACAACCTTTCATAAGTGGACGGGTGCTGCGCAGCTGGGGCTCCTCGGAGGTGGGGGTCCCGCTGAGGCAGCTGCTCCGACAGGAGCGCAGCCTCCAGGAGCAGGTGGGTCTGTCCTGACGGATGGGCCGCCCCGCTTGGCTCGGGGGCGTTGAAGCTGCGCTCCAGGGCCTCGCTGCTCCGCCGCACGAAGGTGGCGCCGCGGCTCAGGGTGCTGGCTGGGGAGCACCCGCAGGAGCGAGACCGCCCCTCTGACCTCACCCCCTGCATCCCCGAGTATGGCTTGTGGTCGCGAGGGTCTGGCTCGCGGTCGTTCAGGTTGGACGTCGCCGACTCCACCACTTCCTGGAGGTGCTGGATCTCCTTTCGGGCCTCCTTCAGAGCTAGCTGCGCCTCCACGCGGTGGCACTCCTCCTCGATCCAGTCTTCCTGCATCTTGTACAGCAGGGCCCTCAGCTCCTCGATCTCACAGTCCCTGGACGCAGAAACACAAGTTACTGTGCAGAGCTGCCTTCAGCTTGGACCAACGTGCACGGCGCAGGAGACACGTCACCTGTGCTGCAGTCGCTCGACGTTGTCCCTCAGTCTGGCTCGCAGATGTCGTATACACACCTCCTTCTGCTGCAGGGGTGTAAGGTACTGCTCCGGGGTGGGGGCCCTGACCCCATGGTTGTCGCTGCAGACTGTGTGCTTCGCCTGTCGTCTGATTCAACACACACACGAGCAAAGACCAACTTTACGCACGACGGTGCTCTCAAGTCACAACGCAGAGGACGAGTTTCTTACCGGGGGGTGCTTGGATGTGTGCGGGCGGCGGGGCCGCCCTCTGGCGCCCTGATCCGAACAGGAAAGGTGTGCGTGCTGGACGTATCGCTGCGGGAACACCTGCCGACACCCCCTCCAGTTCCCACCGAGCGCCTTACAGGAGGTCAGACCACAGTGACTTTACGCTCCTACAGGAAGTCTTTAAAGCAGCAGACTGTACGGAGGCTGTACCTGCGCTGGCCGGAGACGGGCTTTCGACTCGGAGCGAGAGACATCGAGGTGAAGAGCAGCGTCCAGCGTCTGCACGGTTGTTTCTAACGGGGGACTCTGCAGCAAGCACGGACAGCACAAGAATCATGAAGTCGCAAATATAAATCCAGCTGAATGAGATGTAAAACGTGCAGAATGATCCCTCGTGAGGAGTCGTTCCCCGGAGCCCGGAGACAAAAGCCTCATCACAACTAATCTGGGCCAGCGTCCTCACTGTGCTGACACAAAGAGGACACAGCCAGCTGCTGCGTCTGAGCTGCACATCTGCAGAGCTGAACAACAACACAGCTAAACGCTCGCGGTGAAGTGAAGGGACAAAGCCTCTCTGGCGTTTGGTGTCTGGCAGAGACGCTGAACAGTTCACACTGAATTAGAAGTAAATGACTGTAAATGAAGCGGCGCCTTCATCAGTCTGGTGGTCCTTAAATGGAGGCTTTCAATTTAATTTGGTGTCATTTTTGGTTAATCTTTTAACCATTTAATTTGTATTTGAGATTATTTTTTTCTAAGAAGGAATCCCAGGAAGGTCTGAAGGGCTATTTTAGCCATTTTAAAATAGGGTTGTGCGGAGAAGTTACAAACAATAAATAACTTACCTGTTGCAGAAGGCTCTTTGAATGATCTTAGTTTGGAGAATCAGAGTTTAAGTTTGACCATGTCTGAATAGAACTACAACCAAAGTGGATTATCCTGTTTCATGGCTGTTCACACCAACTCTAGTTTAGATTTCAATTTTGCATTTGCAACTCAAAATGGACGAAGCGAGTAAAGATGATGGATGGATGGAATTTTGCGTTATAGAATATTATATTTATTTTCTCGTGAAGCCTGGGACACACCTGCTGGAAAATAATGTTTCTGCCTGAATAACTAATTATTTATAAAACTGTTTGCATGAACTAACACAACATTATGAATACGGGAGTTATTCCCGTAAAAAAAAAAAAAAATGAATACGGGAGTTAAGACAGCATTGATCCACTTTGGAAGTGTCTCCACTTATTTAGACAACTAGCTTGTCACAACGTGAACATGTTTCTAAAAAGGATTTTCCTCTCCAAGCTCCAGTCATCAAAATTAACAAACCAGTCATCTAACACCAGTTAGCCTGCGCCAAGCTGTAAATATCTAATGACCCACATTTTCTGTATTTTGAATTTCATGCAAAAACATTTCAAATTAAACTTATTTGATATTTCTTGGAATATTGGAATAACATTCACCCATTTTAATTAGACTTTGAATATTTGAAAATCATTGTCCATCCATCCTTTTTAGTAGCCAATTAAAAAAAACTGATCATTTTAATCCAACTTTAGGGTAAAAACTAAACCAAGCAAACGATGTCTAACTGATAACACTGACTCTGGACTTGACCCATATCAGACCCAGCGCTGGGTAATAAATGAGGTTGTTTCCAACCTGGCAGGTTTTAGTGAATTAATATTTTAAAGTGTGACATTTCTGCTGGAAGTGGCCCCAAAGCTGATCTTGATCCCATCTGGACCAGCCATTTGATTGATAGCTCTTTTTCAGAAAAACAGACTGTTTAAAGTACAACAGGTAAGATACTGTTTACTAAAAAAAAAAAAAAAAAAAAAAACTAAAAAAAAAAAAACCTTAACTTCCAAAGATGTGAACTATTCCTTCAAACAATGAGCACAGAATGTCCCCATGAAGTTTTCTGGACAACCTGAGGATGAAGACGTCTCTGGATGATCTAAAACCTCATTTCCTCCCACATAGCCTCATTTCTGGGAGGAGGAGGAGGAGGAGGAGGAGGAGGAGGAGGAGGAGGAGGAGGAGGAGGAGAGCTCACCTCCCTCCTTCCTGTCTGTCTGCGCAACAAGTGGCAAAGTGCTGGTGAGAAAGACGCAATCATCTTACGTAAGTGTGGAGGCGACCCTGCTCCTCCTCATCCTCCTCTCAGCAGGATGAGGAGGACACTGAACTCCCAGGAGGAGCAGGTTTGCTGTCTCCTCACGCCTCCTCCGCACCAGGAGCGACTTTTCACTGGAGAAAACGCGTCGAGTCGACCCACACTGCGTCCTGCACCCAGTGAAAGGCCGCTCGGAGGCTGAACTCAGAAGATGAACGTGCGCGGGGCTCGCGCAGCTGTCGGTACCGTTTCTGGAGGTGGAAGCTGCGCGTCACGGGAGAGGTTCGGTTCCTGCCCGGCGGCCGCAGGGAGACGAGATGCTGGCGGTCCTGATGAGAGTCCATCCTGCAGCCATGAAGCTCTGGATGAAATGATGCTGTCTGCTGCAGTGCTGCCTCTTAAAGAGACAGCAGGGACCACAAAGGCACCATCTGATGCGTTCAGGGACAGGCAGGATCCATGGGGTCAACGAGTTTACATCTCAAGCGTCACGATTTATGTTTGTCTTTTGATTTTATTTTTTAGTCAGCACATGCATGGTAAATCTTTATTAAGTGATTTGAAATCTTATTAAGCACATTTCTGGTCACATATATTTATTAGAGAATTGTATTTGTGTTCTCAAATTGTTCTGTTTTTCACCTCCAAAGTAACAAACAGGTCAAACTACACAAACTGTTGAAACATTCATCATAGTCTGCGTTTTTATTTAATCTTCCAGTTTTACTTCTCCTTGAGGCTTTATGCTGTATTTTATGTCTGTCAGTTATTACTCACACCTGTTTCCAATTAGTAATCATCCAGGTGCAGCATCCTATGCAGTCCGTCACCCCCCAGGCAGCAGATCATCATCCAGGCTACCAGCCTGAGGTCTTGGTGCATCTTGTGCTCCCATGATTGAGTTTTGTCACCACGCCGGCCTTTTGTCTTATTTCATAAACAAGTTTATTTTACTTGAGCTCCTCGTGTCTGGGTCCAATCCCTTCACTGACTGTAATAAATCAATAACAGAGTATAACACCAATAGATTAAATTATATTTGATTATCCTGATTCATGCGCATTAATCCAGATAGAAAAATCCAACAAAGGTAAATCAGGTCCTCTGGATGGATTATTTTTGTTGAAACATTTCATCTTTCATCCAAAGGACTTCATCAGTCCGAGGAGCCACAACAAACTCAGCCTAATCAATAGCACCTTCTCATAGTGGATCAACCAGTTTGATGGTGCTCAGATGGTTTCTGGAGTCAGCCGACTCGTAGTCATGGCCAGAGTGGTCCAAAATATCCTGCTCAGTAATCCAGAGAGAAATAATCCACGGATTACTGAGCATGAGGATAATTTGAAGCACTTTTGGCCATGACTGTCTTAAATGAGTCAGAGTCTGACTGAATTTTGTCGTTTATCCCCCCCACCCAGGTCAGATTATGGGACCATTGGGCCAGTTGAGGAATTATTTTGATTTCCATAGAATCAACAAAAAAAAGTATATATATATATATATATATATATAAAAACAAATCACTCCTACCAGAAAGTTCTAACAATTGTTAGAAAACAGAAGTCTAATTTG
>JARVGQ010000116.1:14540958-14551486 GCA_031762355.1 Hypsolebias martinsi | reverse complement strand
CACACACGCACACACACACACACACACACACACACACACACACACACACACACACACACACACACACACACACACGCTTTTTAAACCTGTGTGTTTTTGTTTTGGCATTCACAACACTCTCACGATTTTATATTTAAAAACAGTGTTTCTCCCCTCTAAACCAACACACACACACAGTGTGAGAGTTCAGGACCTTCTTTTGTTCTTGCTGGTTTCAATAAGAAACCACACAGTTCATTTCGTCGGCCAGTTCGTCCTCAAAGCGGGAAAGTGAGTGACTGGCTCCTCGTGCGATCAGGTCGGTGGCGGCGCTCTCCATCTCATCCAGGCTCATGTGGCACGCCTCGGCGATCTCTCGCTTGGCAAAGTTCACAAACTTTGGGTCCCGAGCGTAGACGCCGAGCCCTTCGGAGATTAGGATCTGTTTCCAGAAAAGAAAGCAGAAGATTTAAAACAGGGTTCAAATGGTTCTCAGTTAAAAAAAAAAAAAAAAATGATTGGACTCCTCTGCAGAAACAGCGAGTCGCACTGAGAGGGACTCAAACAGGCTGCCCGCGGTCCTGCAGCACCATCAGTTTTTGGCACAGTCTTGCAGCAACGTGAGCTTTTAGAAACAGAGCGAGCATCGAGGCGTGGAGCAGAACTCACCTCAGCTGGGTTGACTTGCTGCACAAATGATTAAATGTGTGAAGGACATTGGTGGATGAAGAAAAGTCCTGTTATTATCTACTTACTCAAATAAGCCACTCTGAGGACACAAGAAGACTTTTAACCGCTCATTTACTTGTAAGGACAGATCGGTCATGGAAACAGACGTTCACAGATGTTGCCTGCTCAGAGCCTCGTCAGTGAGAGCCTGCACCGGACAGTGAGGCAGGAAGTGTTTTTATAAAGCTCATCAGCATGGTGACTCTGAGACGTCAGGAGCCTTACAGCGGCGCCGGATTCATTTTTGAGGTGGGGGCGGGGGGGGGGGGTCTGTCGTCACCTTGCACTCTCTGTTCATACGCACCTTGAGTGTCAGGTGCACATGTTCAATTTTGCCACATTGTAATGTAAATGGGCACTTTCACAGTCAACAGAGGTGGAAACATTTGCAACAAAAGTCTTTCTTTTGAAAATTATAAACACGTGTGTGCGTGTGCGTGACAAACTGCAGTAATAAGGTGTTCTTTTTTTCACAGAGTGGTGTGGATAAATATTTCTCTGTTTATGTCGTTTAAGCGCTTGTGGAGACCTTATGACAAAAGAGTAGATTTTTTTCACTTTTTTTTTTTTACACAAACTACTGTTGTCTTAAAAAAAAAGAAGAAAAAAGAAAAAGGCAGACGTTTATTGGGGGAGATGGTTCTGTGCACAATGGATGTCTGGAGTGACGGTCGTTTCTGAGTGACATGCATTCAGAAATCAGAACAGATCTGCTGCCACACGTCCGCAATGATTATTTATTTATTCTGTTATTTCAGAGATGAGAAGGTAAGTTCTCTTCTTCTCCTTCTCTGGCTAATTTTTTCTCCAAAGCAACCTGCCATCGCAGCGCAGCTGCAAACTCCAGCTGCAAACTCCAACTTCAAACTCCAGCTGCTTTTGGACGAGCAAAAATTACAAACTATCTGCAGAATTGTTTGTACCCTGACAGCAAAAGTTATCTGCTCTGGACCAAATACAGGTGAGCATTTGGCCCAGACCCAGGACCCAGGGTCTCTTGATTTCCATTGGTCCATAATCAGCATGGATCAAGGTCAGAGTCAGAGGTGGCCCACAGGTACTATAAATGCTGCATCTGGGCCAGATGTGGCACAAATATTTCATTCTTATTTCATTTTTAGGATGATTTGGTCCAGACCCAAAACATTTTTTGCAGGTGTCAGGCACACTCATGATCCCAGCCCGACCCGGAGCTGGCGCATGTGCGTAAACCCTCCGGTGACAGTTATACACACACACAGATGTCAGTCACAGCTTGTCGGCACTGGGTGTAGCCTGTGTAAATGTCTGGGACCAGCTGACGGGCAGGGCCGTAAAGTGGGAGGGCCAACGCCCTGCTGGCCCCCCCGGTTCTGGGACCCCTGGTGCCTGCAGGCCTGTCTCTGAGAGAGAACAACTCTCTGACTTCACACACAGTAACATTACTTCAACTTGGCTGTGATAAACATCCATAAAGACAGACATCTATTTCCCTTGTCTCTTTTTTAAAACATGGATTAACTCAGTTTGGCGATCCACCAATAAAACCTCTCTCTGTTTACCAAACTTACCTTCGGTTAAAAATAACAGAAACAGGAACAGATGGATGTGTTGTTTCTTGTTTTGTGCATTCTTAAACTAGGTCTGGGCTGCAATGAGGGATGACACTACAGACACCTTCTACTTGCTCTGGTCTGGGTACTAAACTGAACATGGACCACCAGCACAGCCCCAGGACCCCCCAGGGAGTGAATCGCACAATTTGCGAACTACTGCTGTGACCAAATGTACAAATAACAATAAACAGGACTGCTTGTGGATTTCTCCAGGATTTTAACCACTGAATAACTTTGGATAGACCTGATTCAGTTGTTTTTACACACATCACTGCAGAGGTGCTTATATTGCCCTTCGCAATGCTTAAAAATCTTTATGAAAGTACCAAAATAATCATTAAATTTGTTTTTAATGGCTAAAATAAAAATAAAAAAATCCATTGAGAGTAAAACAAACCAGCAAAAAAAACAAACAAAAAAAAAAAAACTGTCCAAGGTGTTTGTTGAAGAATAAAATGTAAAATGAACTTGTATTGGTACATCTCCTTGCTGATAACTCACCGACTCTACTAGATTGTCAGCGCTGCCTTTGTCCATAAAGCTCTGGTTGCCAGAGGGCGGCATCCTCACGCTGGTGAAGGTTCTGGTCTGACCAGGGTACCAGCCTGGACGCTGTCCCATTGGAAGGCTGGCAGAGCCATCGCACCACAGAGGCTGACTGGTGCCGGACTCTTGATCCACCAGGATCATGGGGGTGTAGATGAGCTTGCCCCTGCGGCCTGTGGGAGCGCCTATTTTTGGAAGAGGAGTGGCGCCGGCTGTTGCCGTGTTGGCCCAGGAGGCAGACGACATGGAGGATACGCTGCCGGGCCGGGAGTCCAGGCTGTGCTGGACCTGCCAGAGCAGAGAACATGATGGAGATTAGTAAAACAGGATGAGAAGAGTTAAAGCTGTAGGTGTGTTTGCTTTACCTGCAGACGGGATCTAGATGGAGACGTGTTCCCGTGATAAGTTCCTGGGACCGGCAGGTCGTCCGCGCTGCTCTGAGGCCTCAGACACTGGAAGCTAAAGGCAGGTTTACGACCTGCAGCAACAAGAACACTGATGTTGAGCTGGACACGTCTAGCGTTGAGGATGTTTAACGGTTACATTACAGAGACAGCTCCAACTTAAAGGGAAGTTTTGTGGAAATATCTTACATGCTGCAGATAACTCTTTGAATGACCTCAGTTCAGTGTAAAAAGGTGTAATAGTGTGGATGTTTATAAATCATTCACACTATTGACATGTTTCTCTTCTGTATGATTCAGCATGCAACCTCTTCTGTAATTTCTGTGCTATTTTAACAATTCATAAATCAAAACGTTCAGCTCATTCAGGACAATCCTGCTGGGACTTTTGACATTGGTGCAATTTTTACATTTTGAAACTTAACTTTTTTGACAATGGTTGTCTCACTGAAAATGAATAGAGCTCTCTTCAAATCTTTCAAGCCCTTTGAGCTGTTTACAACCTTTTACTGATCATTTCAGCTTTTCCCCTGCTTCAGATTTTTTTTAGCTTCTTTGTTCTAATTTCAGCTTCTTTCAGGTTCTGATAATTTTAGCTTTTTATACTTCTTTCAGCCCTTTTTGTTGAATTTGGCTTTTTTCTGCTACTTTTTAGGTATTTTTCTGCTACAAAGTAATTTGAGCCTTTTTTCTGCTATCCTTTTTGCTAATTAATACTTTTTGTAATTTGAAATATTTAAAAAATTCGTGTCTACTCCTTCTGCTCTTCCAGCTTCTTTTTTTATTTTATAGCTTTTTCAGCTACATTTTTTGATAATTTCACTTTTTCTGCTCATTTCAGTTTTTTTGTTGCTAATTTCAAAATTTTTGTAATCTATTCAGCCTATTTCAGCTTATTCTGCTACATTTCTACTCTATTCAGCTTTTTTCTACGCATGTCTGCTGTTTTTCTGCTGCTTTCAGCTTTTATTTTCCTGCTTTCAGCTTTTATTTTCCTGCTTTCAGCTTTTATTTTCCTGCTTTCAGCAAACATGAGCTGTTCTAATTCAACACATTAACATTAGAGATACATAAGAGATGAAACATTTTCAGCTGTTTCAGCTTCTTCAGCAGCTTTCAGCAAAACTCATTCAGCAATAAGCGTGGACACTGCATTTTCACAAGAAATGACTTCTCTAGTTTTTATTGAACTGTGATGTCCTAGAGCAAGACACCTACTCCCTACCTGCTCTTACATAGCTGCCCCCTGCTCCACTTGGGTGCATGTGCATGCGTTCATGTGCTCCCTTACAACGGTGACAAAACATACTGTAGCACTTTCAACTTCTTGGTTTAAACATTTAAAATGTTTACTGTCGTTTAAAAATTCTGAGCGTTTGAGATTGGGTGGCACAGTGGAGCAGTTGTTAGAGCTGTTGCCTCTCAGCAAGAAGGTTGCTGGATCAAATCCCAGCCGGGGGCCTTTCTGGGTGGAGTTCGCATATTCTCTCTGTGCATGCGTGGGTTTTCTCCGGGTCCTCCGGTTTCCTCCCACAGACTAAAACATGCATGTTAGACTGATTGATGACACTAAATTGTCTCTAGGTGTGAGTGAGAGAGTGAATGATTGTTTGTCTCGTTTGTCTCCATGTGTCCCCGTGATAGACTGGAGACCTGTCCAGGGTGTCCTCTGCTACTCACACAGAGACAACTGGACATGGGCACCAGTGACCCCCGTGGCACGAAGAGGAAGAAGCAGGTAAAGACAAAGGATGGATGGATGGATATTTCTACTCCACATCCATGAATATTGTTCTTGAAGGGTAAAACAACGAAAGTGTGTTTCTCACCTTTGGGTATGGCAGGAAGTAGGCGTCTCCGGACAAATCGAGCACCGCTGTTCTCACTGTAACCGTTGACGGTGCTGCCGTTGTCATTGCAGCCACTCATCACACTTCCATTACCATTAGTGCTGATAAAGCTGCTGTTTTCAATGTAGGCCATTTGGTTGTAGTCATTCCTGTTATATGTGTCTGCCTCGGAGGGGGCGGGACTAACAGCGACACTCCCTCCATTCATGTTGTTTTCACCGTAACTGTTCAGAACAAAACCATTAGCATCACCAGGATCGTAGGGTATTTCTCCTATGCTGCTGGCTCTGTCCAGACTCTGGCCAATGTATCCTGTCTCTGTTGGTACAGGAGACACAACATCTGGAACAGGAGACACAGCCTCTGGATACAGAAACCTGCAAGATGGAGGCGACAGAGAGACAAATGCAATGTCAGGCAGAATGAGGTGAGTTTTGTTTTTCTACTTTTCTACTTTTTTTTCAAAATGTTGCTGAAGCACAGATTTATTACATCTCTGCCTTGAATAATGTCCTCATTCTTCACCTGTCTGATGCTAGGTTTGCAACATCTCCATTGCTGCTATAAAAGTGCTCAGCTGCTCCACTTGGAGCCGAAACTATTCCTCCTTCAGCTACAACTTCTCCTCCGCCTGATAGCTCTGGGGGAGGAGGTGGAAGAGGCGATTCACTGATGGACTCCACCCTATTTTGTTGGAAATAACAAAGATGGGGCAAGTCAAGCACCAACTCATTATGACGCTCAAACGATGTGTTCGGGTGCAGCACAGTACCTGAAGAGCGGGGGCTCAGACCTCACAGGCTGCTCTGTAACAATGCTGACACCCGCCAGCTCTGATCCTGGTCTCTGGTGCTCCTGCAAGCCCTCCACCTGCTTGGTGATCACGTCCCCGTTGGTGAACCTGGACCCAGGTTCAATGATCACCGCCGTCTGCTCCACCAGCACGTCCAGAGGGGGCATCGGAGTGGCGGCGGGCGTGGTGCTCACCGAACGCTCGCTATCAAAAATCTCATCAGTTGCCATCTCTCCCTCTGCGGCCTCATCCTCCTCCAGGTCACAGACCATCGCCAGACGCATCTCTGGAGCCAGGTCCTGCAGAGTCCGCAGCCCTAGCTGAAGAGACACACATTGATCTCAACATATTTACACACAAATGCACACTGCTGATGTAGCTTCTCAGTCATCCAGGACAGGGTGGTCATAAAAGGCTGACAAGAAGCTGAATACACAGCTTTAATGGTTCTGAAAGATATTTTGCTTCTCGTCTGAGAGGCTTTACTTACTGAAACTTTACTGACAGCTAAAATGCACAACACACATCTCAGGTGTTCTACTTATTTATTTGTTATTCTGTTCTCAAGTAGAGATTTGTAAACCTATTTTAAAGCATATAATACTTTATCACTGCATTATAAGTATCTACTACTAATATTACCCTAAAAAATAGGTTTACAAATGCTTATTGTGCTTACAAGGTAGTAACTTAGTCTGAAATGTTTAATACAACAACATTAGATTAAATATATAGGGGAACAGATTTGGTTCACTATTTGGCAAAAAGCTGGTCAGTTTTGTCTCTGTCACCCTTAATTAATGCATAATAAGCATTAATTACTGATTCATAAAGTGTTTATAGAGGAATTAATAGTGTATCTATAAACTACGTATTAGCCATCTATAAGGGGAGCCTTATTGTAAAGTGGTACAACTTTTTCTTTAACATCAATTCTTACACAGCTGCAACATCATAAACAAACAAGAACACCTGAATGCAATCTGGAACTGAACATTGTGGTTAGATCAAATCCATCTTATTCTGAAAGAAAAAACTATTACGAAGTTTTAATACTAGTAGACACTTGTGTAGTGTGTGGCTTTGGGTCCAACACCCCCAGACATTTCATTGTGAACCATAACACTGGACTCACCTGCAGAGCAGCTGCTCTGTCTTTCTTCTTGGACTTTCTCTCTCGCTCTTTTCTTTTGCGGAACTTTTTGAAGTAATCTTGGATCAAGAAGCTGGCATAAAACTTTCCACACGTCACCTCATCCCCTGAGGAAGAACGAGCATCGTTTTAGATAATGACTTATTTTGATGAAATTCCATTTTAGGAAAGTATTTTTTATTTTGTATTTTCAGGCACAGTGTTTTAAAACTCTATATCAGGGCAATTCAACTGGCGGCCCATGGGTGACTTCAGTCCGGCCCACCAATGAGTTCATAAAATAAATAAATAAATAAATAAATAAATAAATAAATAAAATTTTGGGTTTTGGGTTCTGTTTATTGCATTTATGATTCAATGCAATAAAACAAACTAATTTAAAAGGTAACAGATTATTGTAATACTTGGTTTATTTACATAATGACTTTAATCACTGGCTCTCCGGCCCCTGAGCTGCTGCTTTCAATAACTGTGGCCCCTGAGGAGGTTAGATGAATAGTCCTGATCTATATAATAACTGTGTGAATGTTTATAAATCAGTGGGATGGACTGGAGACCTGTCCATCCAGGATGTACCGCACCACTCGCACAGTGACTGCTGGACATGGGCACCAGCGACCCCCCCCCCCAACACCACCCTCCGTGACCCGAAAAGGAAGAAGCGGGTAAAGATAATGGATGGATGGATGGATGGATGGAAGGATGGATGGATGCTTGGATGGATAAATGCATGGATGGATGCTTGGATGGATGGATGCATAGATGATGCATGGATGGATGGATGCATGGATGGATGCATGGATAGATGCATGGATGGATGGATACATGATTGCATGGATGGATGGATGCATGGATGGATGGATGCATGGATGGATGCATGGACAAATGGATGGATGCATGGATGGATGCATGGATGGATGGATGGATAGATACATGATTGCATGTATGTATGTATGTATGGATGGATGGATGGATGCATGGATGGATGGATGCATAGAAGATGCATGGATGGATGCATGGATGGATGCATGGAAAGATGGATGGATGCATGGATGACGCATGGAAGAATAGATGGATGGATGGATGGATGGATGGATGATGCATGCATGCATGCATGGATTGATGGATGCATAGATGGATGCATGGATGGATTGATGGATGCATAGATGCATAGATGGATGGATGCATAGATGGATGTATGGATGGATGGATGGATGCATGGATGGATGCATGGATGGATGGATATGTGATTGCACGGATGGATGTATGGATGGATGCATGGATGGATGGATACATGATTGCATGTATGTATGTATGTATGTATGTATGTATGTATGGATGGATGTTTATAAATCATTCATACTGTTGAAATCTATTTTTCTTACACATGTTCTTCAGCATGTAACTTGTTCAACAGTTTTTGTTACTTCAAAAAATCATACGTCAAAACTTTCAGATCCTTCAGGATGTTCTTGTGGTGACTTTGATTTTGTGAAATTTAAACTTTTTAAAATGTGCAGCTTTTCCAGCCATGATTTTCTCATTGAACATAAACAGAGATCTTTCACATCCTTCAAACTCTCTGTGCTGTTTACAACATTTTACTGGTCATTTCAGCTTTTCTTTTGGTTTCAGAAGCCTTTCAGCTTCTTTGTGCTCATTTAAGCTTTTTGTTCTTTTTTCAGCTTCTATCTGATAATTACATCTTTCTAAGCTCCTTTCAGTGTCTTTAAGATAAGATAAGATAAGATAGATAGAACTTTACTGATCCCGCAGGAAATTATTGCTGAATTCAGCTTTTTCACTAACGTTTTAGGTAATTTCCTGCAAATTTTAGCATTTTATCTGCTATTTGTTGCTTCTTACTATTTTTTTTAACTGTTTTCACTTTCGTCAGCCTTTTTCTGCTAAATTCAGCTTTATCAGTTACATTTTTTGGGGCAAATTTTTGTAATCTGTTCAGCCTATTCCAGTTTATTCTGTTCATTTCTGCTCTTTTCAACCCTTTCTACACATTTCTGCTTTTTATTCTGCAGCTGACCTGCAGTCAGCTCTTCAAATTCAACTCACATTAACAGTTTAGCATGAAACCTTTTCAAGCTGGTTTCATCTTCTTCAGCAGTGTTCAGCAAGAATCTTTCAACGTTTTTTTTGCAGGAGATGTATTTTAATGTTTTACCTCTAGGGGGCGGTATAATCTCATCAATGAGTTTAGGTTTGGTGTGCTTCCAAAGCTTCTTAATTATAATCTTCAGCTCCTCGTTCTGCTGATCAACAGGGCCTGAGCGGGTCACAAACACATCAGTACGTAAGAAACATCACTGAGTTTCACGACAGTGAGCTTCTTTTCACTCGTGTGTGGCAGTTCCGACCTTCAGTCTTAATCTTCAGCGAGGTTCGAACGAGCGCGAATAGAGTGGCGTTGAAGCTGACTGTCCCGTCAGGGTGCAGGGGGACGTTCATGGCCACCAGCCTCTGAGAAGATGAAACAAGTCAGAAAATCTGTTGATTCCTGCCATGAAAGGACTGAACGTGTGCTCACTCACTCTGCAGGCAACACGATGAGGACACAGCTTCCCAAATCCAAGAGGCGGCTGAATCCTGCGCAACATGGTGACTATGTCGATATGCTTAATGCGACCGCTGCAGACGACAAACAAGAGGCGAAGAAGTTTTGGAACCAACCGATTAAAAATGTATGAATGTTTAAAAAGACGATGAGATGAGTCTTACGTGGCTTCTGGGTCATAGTCCGACCAAACCCTCTTAAACTCGTCCAGGTGGTGAGTGCCGAGCACAGTCCAGTCTCGTGTGAGGTATTCAAAGTTGTCCATGATGACAGCGATGAACAGATTGATGATCTGAGAGAAGAACAAAAGGAAATAAATGTAACTTTCATTGGTGATCGTTTATTTTAAGTACACACAGAATCACTCAAATATAAATACTTTCTGAAAAATAACAGTGTACAGTTGTGTATGGTTGGAAAAGAATGCACATATTAAAAAGTGGTAAACTCCAGCATCCACCAACTTTCTTTAATAAAGCATAAAAATAATTTTGGACATTTTTTGTTGTACCGGTAAATATCTAAATCGACAAAATAATGACGTTTTGATGTAATGCCAGCGGCTCATGAGTGTCATCACTGTAACCACACGTCTGTGTCTGTTACTCCCTGACAGCACTCTTAATAAAACCGTCAGACAGAAACAGACTGGAAGGAAACCCTCAGGCAAACAGTCATAGTTCAGTAACTGTACGTTATATTAATATTTTATTTGTCTACATAATTTGAATGTAAGAGATTTCCATCCATCCATCCATCCATCCATCCATCCACCCACCCACCATCCCATCCATCCATCATCCATCATCCATCCATCCATCCACCCACCCACCCACCCATCCATCTATCTGTCTGTCCGTCTGTCCGTTTGTTTGTTCATTCATTCGTTCTTTATCCATCCAGCCATCCA
>JARVGQ010000116.1:14412244-14424030 GCA_031762355.1 Hypsolebias martinsi | reverse complement strand
GAGCATTAAGTGTAGAACCACTAGACTGAGGAACAGCTTCTACCCTGAAGCTGTTAGACTCATAAATCCCTAACCAGAAAAATCACTGTAATGCCACTTGAATTGGTGATATGTCACTTTATCTGTGCTGCTGATCATCCATGCTGCTGATTTCTTGACTTTAAGCTGCTATATTCACCCATCTACTCACAACAGACTCATGTTCAGGCTGCTGTTTAATACAGCATATTATATTATTATTGTTTAGCATGTATCTTAGATCCTTGTACAGTATACTGTTTCTTTTTTATACTTAATATTTTTGCTAATTTTGGGTGTAACTGTAGCTTGAGGCCACAATTTCATTCTACCTCATGTAACACATGTGATGCAAATGACAATAAAGAACTTTGAACCTTGTCTTTCTGTGAGTAAAATATTCACTGAATCGGAGGAATTTTATTAAAACTATTGGAATTCCCTGGATGTACCTAAATAATTTTTGGAGTCAACCCAGTTCAAGATGGTCGCCACAGCTAATCCACATTAGCTAAAACAAAAATGGCTATAACTTTGTCAAGTTTATATTGAGCTAATATTTGGCTACGAATGAGTCATTTGATTTGTCAATATTAAATGATCTCAGTCTTAAACTTTGGCCTAAACAGTGGCAGGCGATATGCACTCCTTCAAGAAATTTATGTTTTACCAAAAGATTTAAAAAAAAAAAGAAAGCATTTTTCGATTTCCCTGAAAACAGATGAAAAAATATATTTTATGTGTTATTGTTTGATATATAAAATGATATTTTAATCTCTTATTTTGCCCATATGCGAGTTGATTCCATGAGTCAAACAGCGGAGTCATGATGGCGACCAGCTGCGAGTCACGGTCACCTCACATCAGACACGGTGCCGTGCTTGCACCGGGTTTCCATTTTAATGCCAGAGCCGGGTTTTTGATCATGTTTCAGTTCACAGCAACAAACACTCATGTGTCAGACGCCCACTTCTCATTCTCCTAATCCTGTTAGCCAGTGAACTGGAGAATCACACACACACACACACATGAGGACTTGACTTAGGTGAGGACGATAGTTGTGTTTTGTTAAAAAGTTAATTATAGTTGGGGTTCAGTTTGTCTCCAGGTGGGACTTTATTTTCCTACAAACAGCAAAATTATAATTCTGATAAAATATTTATGTGTTTTTGAGATGATAAAAATTTCACTTCAGCTTTTGCACCATATTTTGTCACTTTCTCTGTCTATTAAGATAAGATAAAATAAAACTTTATGGATACGGCAGGAAATTATTGTGCCAGAGTTTCAGTACTAAAGAACATACGAATCACAAAATATAAAGACAACAGAGAATATTAACTAGTATATGTGCTGTTTCATCCACAACATGTTCAAATTTCCACCTTTTGCTTATGATTCCACTCCCTCACCCACTTTCAAAACTTTAGAATCTGTAATCTCTTCGCCCATCCTCGCGTTCAGAGAACAATTAAAAGAAATAAACCAGTGTTTCTGTTTAAACGTCAGTGCAGTGAGAAACAAAACTTGAAGCTCTGATTCAAAAACAACCGAATGGACAACGGAAAAGAAATCCTCTGCTAAAGCAACCATTCTGAATCTGTGAGAGATTAGCAAAGCCGCAGCTTCTCTCTCTCTCTTTAATCTGTCACAGCATTCAGATTAGGATTACTAAAAAATGATTTACTTCCGGAAATGAATATGGAGGGGCAGACGCTGGACACGGTTCAAGATGCTTCTCCTTTTGTCACGACACACGTCAATTTGAATGCTTAAAAAAAACAAAACAAACAAAAAAAAAACAGCCATTCTGTTTCCTATGTTTTATATAAAGGTTGCAATGTTCATGAAAATTTCTGATTTTTACCGACTGATTTAAAGCGGACACTAACAGTTAGTTTCTGATCACAGCAACTAAATTATTACAGTATTGGTCATGAGGAGCTTGGCTCATTAAAGACACTTTATCTTGTGCATCAAAGGCAAGAAAACATTTAAAACTGATGAAATTAAAGCCCTTGAAGGAAGACATATCTGTAAAACTGACTGTTTTAGACATTTTTGTGTTGGCCATTGTTGATTAACCATGGTGGACATCTTGATTTAGGTTAAACCTAATCATTTGTAGATGTACAGTGAATAATATGGCTGTAGTGGGGCGGCTGTGGATGAGTGGTTAGAGCAGTCATCCTCCAATGCGAGAGTTGGGGGTTCAAATCCACTAGCAGTCACATGCTGAAGTGTCCCTAGGCAAGATACTGAACCCTTCATAGCCTCTGATGTTAGTCCCATCAGTGTATGAATGTGATCTAAAAAAGCACTGATTAGTCTCTTTAGAATGTTTTGTTCAATTAGCTTTGTAGAGATCTAGTAGAGTGCTGTAGGGATGGGTAAATGAGGACACAGATTGTGTTGTAAAGCACTTTGAGTATCTTGAAATAAGTTAGAAAGGTGCTATATAAGGACAGTCCATTTACCATTTACAGACAAAGAAGGTGGACTCCAACAGTTAATGCTAAAGTATCTGTTGCGAATAAAATAATAATAATACTCTCAGCTACTACCACATGGATGATTGATGTAGTGTAGTGTGTTGACGCTCAGAATATGTGTCGGGATCCGTCTCACCATCTATTGTACCAATTTTTAGGTCTATATCTGTGAAACTGACTCAGTTAAAGCCTTTTTTTGTTTTTTTTTGTTTTAGAAGGTCAGTCAGCTGTGGCAGCATCTTACATTGTCATAACCCTCCAAATGAATCAGTTGTAGATTTCTATCTAATGGTTACTTTCTTCAAGTTTGATTATATCCCATCCAGTGGTTCATGAGGCATTTTGGTAACAGACAAACACACAGATGCTTGAATGTTATAAGCATCTGCCTTTAGTTTAGTTTATTATTTTTTGAAAATGTAAAACAACAACAACAAAAAACAGCATGAAGCATAATGGCAAAACTTTTTGTTTTACAAATTCAAGGGAGTGGCTAAACTTATCAAAATTTCCACTCCTTAACCACTTCCATATTCTTACATTTATTACATGTATATAATCCATACATATCACAACTAAACCCATTTTTTGTTTCATTCAACCTTTATTTAGACAGGTTAATCCCACTGAGCCTCGAGGACTCATTTACAAGAGAGACCTGATTTTACTAAAGAGTGATAACAGTGGACAACAAGGACAACGATAGACAATCTTTTTTTATTTTTATTCTTTTTACTGTGTGTGTATAATATTGTGTTTGTTTTTATGATTGACAATGTAAGGGGTGCTTGAGTGCCAAGAAAGGCGCCTGCAAATAAAATGTATTATTATAATTATTATTATTGTTATTATCATAATAATAATAATAATTATTATTATTGTCATAAAAGAGGCATACAGATTTTCTTTTAAAATTTTTATTATATTTTATATATGTTATACATATATAATTATTATATATAATATAATATATAATTATTATTATTGTATAATTTTATATATAATATATATTATATATGCTATATGATTTTATTTAACCCTTCAATCAATATAGTATCTGTTTCAGTTAACTACAGTTGATAAACAATTATTATTTCTTTAACTTCACCACCACCACCACCAACAACAACAACAACAAACTAGCATCAATAACAACAACACCAACAATTATATATTATATCCAGCAATAATCATATGTGTATATGTAGGGATGCACACTATTGGATTTTTGGTCGATATCCGATGCCAATATGTTAAAACTTATTTGGCTGATAAGCAATAGCGATTTTTTTTTTGTCCCCTAGACCTACTTACAGAGACTACATAGCTTTCTTTGCTGTGGAATTAAAATACTACATTAATCTGCATGGTCTTTGTCAGTCTGGCTTGTTATCAAATGCAGATGCCAAAATGGGGCTGAAAATGATGTAACACTACATAAATATATCATATACTGTACATATAAAAGTGCCTTTTATATCGGTGAGTTATTTTGATGGTATGGCCAATGTCTGATATTGAACTTTATTGCTAATATCGGCCGATACCGATACCATGCTGATAATGTCATGCATCCCTACTTATATGATAATTTGAAGAGTTTTATGTTTGGACATTGTCTAAGTTCATTTTTCAAATTATTCCACAGTCTGACTCCACTTACAGATGCACAAAAGTTTTTTCTAGTAGTTCTGAATTTGCACATTTTCAACTGTGATTCCCCCCTTTAACTTATAAATTTGCTCCTTAGTCTAAAACAGGTTTTGAATGTTTTCCAGTAATTGTTAATTTTTTGGTTTTGCAAATAATTAGAGCTGTCTGTACTTTCACCATGCCAATGAACTTTAATAATTTAGATTTTACAAACACTGCAAATTTCATCAGCAGGCAAAAAGAACTGCGTCTGTCCCTGTAAACTCTAAAGAATAAGCTGATCATGGAGATCTGCAGCCCTGCTGTTAAAGTTGTACACATATTCTGCCCTCCGTCTGCCGAGCGAATGTGCTGACTCGCCTCCTGAGTGGAGCTCAGGTTGTGACTGCAGGAGGATCCTCATTAAGCATGAAGACAGATTGCAGCCTGACTTCTTCACATATGCTGCTAACTAACAAGAGGAGCCCGCAGCAGAAAGGATTGTTAATTACAGACGTCTTTCACTAAAGGGCATTCTCACCCCGTTGCATTGTGGTAAAGTGTCCTAAAAATGGCAAACACAGATCCAGATCTTCCTCCACAGAGTCAGAGCTGCTGTTGCCTACACACACGAATCGTTAGTAACTGTGCTGGGAGGTTTCTGAGCAGGTAGAGGCAAGTAAGACGGCGAGAAATGATCCTTCCCGATCGTGCTTTCGTTTGTGACTCACGAGATGCTTCGTGAGCTCAGCTTCCGCTCAGCTTCTCCTGCTTGTGTAGCGTGGTGAGGACCTGACTGGTCTCATCTGGCAACAATTAATGAGCACGAGAGCATGAGAGGGCAGGAGCTCGTTCTGTGGCCCCGGGCTCTCTGAAGCATCGTCATTACAACAGGAAGGGGCTGATGCCAGAACACAAGGAGCAAAGGTGAACAATGTCTGAATCCATTCTTTCTCTGACGGAAACATAAAATTATGATTGATCTTATTAAGGGTGCTAACTAATAAACGTTAAATCAACCTGATTATTATTGGACTCTTGTTCTTCAGTTTGTGAACAAATAAAATCTCAGTCCTCTTCAGTGCTCAATATCTGTGGCAGACGAGAGTCGAGCCGTTTAAAGTTCAAATGGGCCGCGACAAGTTGGATTATAAATGACAAATGGTTTTTAGTTTATATTTTATGATTTTCCAGTGAGAAGTTAAATTACGAGCGTGACAATATCACTCTAATCTTCGAGCTGTCTTCTTCTTCTTCTTCTTTCGACTGCTCCCTTCTTCAGGGGTCACCACAACAAACTATCTCACACGAAGGTTTGACAGTTATTTTTACACCACATGTCCTTCCTGACACAACCACAGAGCTACCACAGCCCTCTGTGTGGAGCAGAGAGCTGCCATCTAGAGCACTCGAGGGAGCAGATGGTGGAGGTTAAGAACCTTGCTCAAGGGCCCAGAGTGGGGCGAATGAGGGCAGAGTCAGGTGTGGGTGTTTCACCTTTCCCACACACATTTTGATGTTGTCCGTCCAAGGGGTCGAACCAGTGACCTTTCGATCACAAGCTCACCTTCTCTAACCTCTGCGCCACCACTCCTCTAACCTTCGAGCTGTCTGAACGTTCTAAAAATGTTTCCAAACGAAGGGGAAGAAGCAGCCAAGCGTCATGGTTTGAGGACAACGTCAGCCTCAACACAAACAAGATGAAGGAGTAAATGATGAACACGAGGAAGGAGAGGAGTCGTCATTAAGGAGACTGTCCAGCTAAGAGCTTCAGAGACCTGGGTATAGTGAGAACCTCACCTGGACTCTGAACGCCACACAGCTAATTAAAAAGGCCCAGTAGTAGCCACCCGCTTCGAACGTTATCAACCATTAAATGGCCGTTATTAGTTGTTATCATTCCCATATGTAGCGGTCGGACTGCCCCTCTTGTAGCTGCTAGTAGTTTTAAAAGTACATTGTTAGCATTGGTAGCGATGATAATAGGCTCCGTTTTTAGCTTTGTTAGCGCTCATAACAGTTTCACGTGGTTAAGTTTACAGTAAAGGGTCTGGCGTTAGGTTTAGGGTCTTAGTTAGGTTTAGGCACAAGGGTAAGTGGGTTAAGTTTAGGGTTGGTCCGCTGGATCAGGTGTAAGGTTAGGTTTAGGAAAAGGGTTATATAAGTTGGAAAAAAAAAGACACTTCCTGGTTTACCCCAGCGAGACGCTGCCTATTATCTGCGATAATAACGTACCTTTAAACCTACTAGGAGGTAGGTGGGACAGTTTCACGGCAACACATGGGGATGATAACAACTAACGACGGCCGTTTAATGGACTGATGACATCCGAAGCCGCTGTAGTATCTGTACTTTCCAAGGAGGCTGAGGGAGTCGTGTATGCTGACTCAGCAACTTCTTCAGTGTAGTTCAGAGCATCGTAAGCAGCTGCATCACCGTTGTTACGGCAGCACTGCTGCGATGCAAACAGCTGCAGAGAGTGGTGAAGACCGCTGAGACAATCACTCCACTGCCCTGTCCCGGAGGATCCACCACTGCCGAGTCCACAGAAAGGCTGCCTCCAATCTCAAGGATGCAGCGTGGACCGCTCGCACTTCTACCCTAAGGTTTGAGGTACAAAAGAGTGAAAAGCAGGACTTCCTGGTGAAGAACGTCTTTCAAGGTGCCATCAGATTCCTATAAACAGCTAACTGAAATATAAAGTATACAAAGGTTAAATTGATACTTTGCACATTTTTCTTTTATTTCATTTGCCTTTACGTTACATACTGTTGACACATCTTGTTTAAATTGTGCTTTTGCCTTTCTTACATTTGTAAATGTTACAGCTGATGGGAGTTTGGCATTTGGTGTGAACAGCAAAGAAAGAATTTCATTGCACAGGGAAACCAGATTTCAAGTTGACCACAAATAAACACTTTGACTATTTGAATTGTAGCTCTTCTTATTCCCACAGTCTTTATACTCTGGCTACAGTTTATACACAAAGTGTGTCACTCACTTCTAAAGGACTTGTGGTTTTCTCTTAAATCCCTGACAATGCAGAGACACACATACAAACTCTCATTGACATCCATTGTATCTGAGTGCGGTTAAGTGTGGTTACCATGGTGACCTTAATGGCAGGAGTTTTAACATTTCTGGTGACATAACCATTTCTTATACATCTTAAAGGTCAGATTACAAGCATTTTGTCAGCTTGGATGACAACATAACTGGCTTGGATTACCGTATTTTCTGGCGTATAAGTCACATCAGTCAAAAAAGCATCATGAAGAGGAAAAAATATATACTGTATAAGTCGCTTTTATTATGCATCACTGCTGACACGTCAGGTTTATTATGCATTTATTTAATGGTCAAAACAGATTTATTTTGTCTGGAGGGAGCGGTGCCATCCATCCATCCATCCATCCATCCATCCATCCGTCCGTCCGTCTGTCCGTCCATCCATCCATCCGTCCATCCGTCTGTCCGTCCATCCATCCATCCATCCATCCATCCATCCATCCATCCATCCATCCATCCATCCATCTATCTCTCCATCATTTTTACCCACTTCCTTTTAGGGTCATGGGAGTCACTGGCGCCCATGTCCAGCAGTCACTGTGTGAGAGGCGGGGTGCATCCTGGACAGGTCTCCAGTCCTTCACAGTGACACATAGAGACAAATGAGACAAACAACCATTCACTCTCTCACTCACACCTAGAGACAATTAAGTTACCAATCAGTCTAACATGCATGTTTTTGGTCTGTGGGAGGAAACTGGAGAACCTGGAGGAAACCCATGAATGCACAAAGAGAACATGCAAACTCCACGCAGAAAGGTTCTGGGCCGGGATTTGAACCGCCAGCCTTTTCGTAGAGAGGCAACAGCTCTACCAGCTGAGCCACCGTGCCGCCCGCAAACTCATTAATAAATAAAATAAAACAAAACAAAATAACCTATATTTTTTATAAACAGTGTAACTTCTACCCACTTAAATTTCTTGCACCAAAACATTAAGGTTTACTTGCATTCCTTGTTCAATTTTAGTCCAGAAAAACATAAAAAAAAAACTACAAACATTAATTATTCAATTCCCTCAGCGATGGGGACTTCGATGTATTTCTTGTTACCTTGTTATTTAAAAATAACTACATTTTTTCTGAGCACCACTGCAGGGTTCCTGATGCTTGTAGCTGGAGAACTAAAAAGAACTAAAAAGTATGCATGTTTCATTAGATTAAATGTATTATGTAAACCTTAAGTAAGTTCTAGCATGGGAAGGCTTGGTTGGCTGATTTAATACTTTTTATAATTTATTTTATTGTGTAAATAAAGAAATAAAGTTATATCAACTGTTCAAACAAGATGTTAATAGCTAAGCTTTTTCTATGCTTTACCTTCATGACTTGTTTTAATACTTGTTTTAATACTTGTTTTAGGGGCAGATTTAAGATTTTTTTTTCTTCTTTCTGCTACCTTTCATTTTATATTTTGTATTCTTATCATTTATGGGATTGTTTTGTATTTTTAATGAATAAACTTTTAAATAATAATAATACAGTAAATAAATACAAACTAATAACTTCATATTAAAAACATGCGTTAAAGCCTTAATTTAAAGGTTTTTGTTCTGACTAAAAAGGTTTGCACAGTAGACACCATAAGACATTACTTGTAGTTTTCTGACATCAGAGGTTGCTCAGCTCTTCTGCCTCCTGTAAGGGTCAGAGTGGTGTCTCTGATTAAAAAGCCTCCATACATTAGCATCCATAATTTATGAGTTTAATGGGAGCAATAAATGTCGTCCTCACCTGCCTGAGGTCTGACAATGACAGACACATCAGCTTCAGTATGAGCAGTGTTAGCAGCACTGTGCATGCAGGACGCTGCAGAAAGGCAGTGCTGGTGACGGCTGGTGACCTTGTTGTTGAGTTCACTAATCTAATGTTTTCCCTCAACCCATTTGAATCTTCATGCAGTCGGGATAATTTCATTTCTTTTTTTTTTTTTTTTTGAAGCAGGGGCAGATGGCTAGAACAAAAACAGTATGCAGTCTCTTGGGATCGACAATGTATGTGCAGGCAAACAGCATGTTATGTGCTTGTAGATGATTGCATGAGCCTGCTCTGCTGCTAGACGTGACAAAACAATCTGTTTACTTTATGGACTCAGATCAGATGGCAACAAACAGCATATTCAAGCTTTAAAAGTGCTACGTCTGACCTAAAGATTACTACCAGTGGCTTTGATTTACAATAATGGCTTTAATGTGCATTTATTTTTGTATCCGTCAGAACATTTCTGTCCAAAATACATTTGCGTCTCACCAATCACACCGTCTGACAGTTTCACGTGCTCTTAGCATCAGCGTTTGTAACAGAACAGCATCTTTGTCCTGTCCATTTCTGTCTCAGGAAACTATTACGGCACGCCTCGGCCCGTTCACGTAAGCTCAGAGAGTTCTCCCATCACCTACCAGGAACACCGCAACCTGCTCAGAAACTTCCGCACCCGGAGCAAATCCCTCAGCAATCTGGAAAAAGCTGCAGATGAAGGCATAAACTGCGAGGACGGCTCAGGTGGGTCACGTGTTGCAAATACTGACGACTGGACAAGTACTACAAGGTTTTTGGGTTCTTTTCGTAGTTTGTTGCATAAAAAGCAGTAACGGTAGCAATAATAAGTTGTTTTTGCTAAGCTCAGCACAGTAATGCCTCTTCTTCTATAGCTTGAGTCTCCGATGCTCAAATTAATCAATCATTAGCACGATTAGTATGCTGAAAACTCTCAGTGGAGCTGTGGCTTCATTGATTGCTGGAGGAGTTCCAAAAGTAGCTCCTTTGGCCTTCGGTTGCCCCGGAGCAGGCACAGAGGGAAACAGACAAGCAAACATGGAAACAGGAAAGAGAAGGAGAGAAAACATTCAAACAGTTAAGGGGTTCACTTATCTTTCCTGAAGGTTAAAGAATGCCTCATCTTTTAGGTGTGAGAGTTAATGTTCAGGTGCTTTTAGTGGCATAACTGTTGTTTCTGGAGGTTTTATAATCTCAGTATCAGCAAGTTAGACAACAGGTTATCAGGCACATTAAACTTCGGCTCAAGCCAAACTACTTTTTGAAAGGATATCAGGTGGGGGTGAGTTGCAGCTTGTTGTTTTTGTCACAAGATACCACTGAATCCTATGAGCTTATTGTTCACTGAGTCTAATAGAAATTTTAACCACGGTGGCTCATATCGGTGCATGCCACGCTGGTAAATCAAAATTCACAAGTAAAAGGCGCGATCGTCCCTTAAGGTGAGCGCAACTGAGAGATGAAATGGTCAGGGTGAAGCCAGCACTACAGAGTGCTGCTTTTGGCAGGTTGTGAGGAGCGTTAGTTAAGATCGAGGCATGGAGCCAGAGTCCTGCAGGAGAAGAGGAAGAGGGACCCAGAGTGGGAGGGGGGCAGTGTGGATATGCAGGCAGACTTCCAGATATTTAGAAACGTGCTCCAAACAGTCAGGTACAGGGCAGCTGGCTGTCAGGACTGCAGTGACTGAGACAGGATGAAGTCTGAAGAGAGAGTCCTCCAACACCCTGACCTCTGCTGAGTCAGTGGAACTTTGTGGGTCGATGGGTCGGCAGCCATGATGTGCAGCAGGATTCTGACGCCCAGAGTCTGAAGTTCCTCAGCTTCACACTGGAGTTCACAGCTGAAGGACAGTTATGGGATAAAATATGCTAATATTTGTTCTTGTAGTTGCATGGTATGCACTGCTACACATTCTTACTCGTGAGTGGGAGGACAAAGATGGCTGAGATGCCGACCTCTGCTCTTTTTGCCCAAGACCCTTCAGTGGAATTCGCAGCACCAAGTCAATACGGTGCAAGAGAAACTCCCGCCTCCTCTATCTAGTGAATATGTGATGAATGTTGGTATTTTACTCCCTGTCTCTACAGGAGGCTCTGGAGGTGTGAGAAGCAGCGTTCCTCTTGGCCGCCGCTCTCCCGGTCGGCCCCGGGCAGCCAGCAGCGGAGGGGACAGTCATGTCGTAGAGAATGGGGTCATCGGCGGCAGAAGAGGAGGCAGAATCAGAGGAGTGATGCCGGATCACTGGGAGCAGGCTTTCAGTGACCCTGGAGAACCTCTTGACATCGAGTGAGTGGGCACCTGGATAAAAAAAACTAACAGAAATAGTTTTGACAAACACACAAATCATTCATTCTTTACACACTTACACCAACGAGACCGAGTCAGAGGCTCATTGGAGGGACACTCAGCTCAGCTGTCAATTAGCCACGTTTACATGGACATAAGTAATCACATTAAACGGCCATTTGGAATAAAAATGTGTCATGTAAACACCCCGTTCAGATTATTCTTTGTTGATTCAGCTCGAGCTGAAAGAATTTGTAATCTGAATGAGAGGGATGGTTTGTGCCTATTCATAATCCAAACAGTGTGCATGTAAACACTTAATCTGATCATCTTATTCTGATTGTGGAAAACTGACCTGACTGCGCATGCACAACCTATGTCAACATCAAGTGTTTCCACCTGACTAGATGCTAATATGTTGGGGAAGCAAAACTGGTTGGTGAGCGACACAACATTTCTACTAGAAACTTTGAAAGAGCTCAAAATGATCTGTATCACCTGTAGCTCAGTCAGGG